>JBBUKS010000055.1:851825-874785 GCA_038050645.1 Hedychium gardnerianum | reverse complement strand
CTGCGTCATGTCGATCAGCGACAGCTTCTCCATGCGACAGAGAGCGGAAGCGGCTGAGTTTGCTTCGAAACAATGTTCGTTAAAATGTTAAATGTGATTTATCAACGCATCTCTGCGCACCGCTCTAACGGTACAACAGCAAGAAAAATCAAAAGGGGCGATTTAAAATTGGCTGACCATCCACGCTGTCCGTAGGCTCCACCGATCGCCGAAACCAGTTAGGGCTGACGTGTCCTCGTCATACATACTAAAGTCGGAAAGAAAGCACGCCGTGGGTTGAACGTTTGAATTATCATTATTTTGTTTATTTCTTTTTTTTTCTACACCTACAAAAATAAAATTAAAACTAACTCGTTTCTCTCTTGACAAAAGTAAGGACAAAAAAGGATGTTCTATGTTACTTTTTTTTTATCAAAAATCTATCCTTCGTCTTTCATTTAAATCGGGCATATTTTAAAAATTATGATTTCATAATTATTATAATTAAAATAGACACATTAATTATAATTTCATAATTATTATAATTAAAGTTGTTAGCCGCTACAATTCTATAGCTACTATAATACGAAGAAAAAATTTAAAACTAAAATTATTTGAAGTTTTCAAAAAATATTTAACATAGGTTTTTTTAGCCTAAAATGGGATCATTATTTTGAATGAGTTTCGATTTAATATATTATATATTTATTCAATTCAAATTAAAAATTATCATTAAATATCATAATTTTTAACTTAAATTAAATTATATAATATATAATATATTAAATCAAAATTTATTCAGATATATATAATTAATTATTGATTTTCTATTACAATTCAAAAGCATATCTTTTTTAAAGTCTTTTTAGAAGTTCGGTACAATTTTATTTTTTTTTAAAGAAATATGTATTGTAATAATTATAATTTTATAGTTATTATAATAATATATTAATTATAATTTTATAATTTTTATACAAAGAATAATAATAAAAACATACAAAGATATGTTTTATAAATTTATAATCTTATAAATATTTTATAGGGATGAAGCATAAAAAAATTATTCAATAAAAATGACGTTTTTTTTTTAATTTTTGCCCATTATCTTTTGAAATAAATAAATAAATAAATTTTATTTTCTTAGTGCAAATAATATAAAAATCGAGACTTGTATCCACACACGCACCGGAGGGAGGCGGATAACGACTCGCTTTCTTCGGCCCCCGTTCCAGCCCATGGCCTTCGCTTCCGCCATCCACTACCGCCCGTGGGTTGGAGCCCCTCTCATGTTCGATCCCGGGCGGCTTGGGGCCTCTTCCGTTTCCTCCCTCCGCCGCCATGCCTTAGCCGCCTTCCCGCGCGATCCAGGTGTAGTTTTCCTTCTCCATGGATGAATTCTTCGCCTTGGGTTGATTCATGCTCATTTAGGTTCTGCTTTCCAGCTAGGAGTCGTCGCTTCTGCAGGCTGTCAATTGGCGTTCCGTGGGCCAAGGGGATTGACCAAGAAGACGTCTCGGTTGCGGGTGAACTATATTGCTGATTTTTAGCTTGGATATTTTGTTGTCTGATTATAATAAGATGCATAAGATCGATTTGTAATGAGGTTCATGTGAGTGATTAGATACTAATAATTAGGAGAATAGAGAAGAAATTAAGACTATTACGATTTAAGAATAATTATTTTGGTCGATAAGTTATTGGCTTTTTTATGATGTGCATAATCTGTCAAGGTTGGCAGTCAAGCCAATATGTATATTCTTCTTGCAAACTTATTTTGCAAATACTACCAAAAATTCCCTTCTCCACCACAACACACTTGTGTTGCAATAGGACAAGGGCCTTTGGTGCCTCACCAACACAGGAATGACAAATCATTGATTGAAAAGAACTTAGCACCAACTGTGATATACCTTTCAACAGGAAATTGTTACAAAAGGTTAATTTTGCAAGAACTAATCAAGATGAATTCAACTGCCAAATAAAAGGCTCCGCTGTGAATTTGATATTCTTTCATTTCCTAGTGTTTGAGGAGAAGCACTTTGTCAAGGATGAGGGTTACGTTGTAGGCCTTGGTCGATGAAAATAGTTGCTGTGGTTATGCAGTGGATGTAGCAGGTATGGCAGTTATATGGTGGATGCAACATACGTATTGGTCATGTAATGCTTAGTAGGTTGTAGTGGATGTAGTAAGATGTAGTTTGGGCTTGATAGATAAAGCACATCGAGCAATTATTCATTTTTCATCTCCCAAAGAGTAAGTATCTAAGATTGGCAAGGTTCTCCCTATTTCTAAGGAAGTCTCAATATTCCCTTCGTTCTTCCTCTATGTTGTTTACGAAATCTGGTGCTTTGGGGGTTATAGTTCAGGGTCATTTCTTAGTTCGATCTCTACTGCGAAATTGGACATGAAAGTTTCCTTTCATCCAGCTCCTCGCAGCTGAAAAGAACAGATACACATGGAAAAAAGAATACAATAAGACATTTATAAATATTGATTTTGTTATATGAGATGTATGTACGGGATATACAGATAGAATGTTTCTACATGAGCTCATCTAAAATTGCTTAGAAAAAAAAACTACAATCGTAATGAACATATTGGTGCCATACATTGAAATCTTTGGAAGACTACATATTGGGAGCATTGGAGATGAAAGGATAACTTATCTTTTAGTCTGATACCAGTCCCATGTCTCGTCTAAGATACAACTATCAGTTATCCTGTATGCTTACTCATGTTATCCAATTGTTGTTTCTATCAATTTACTAGTGTGATGGATGTTAAAATCTTGCTAAAGATGATAGTTACTGTCATTGTGAAACTTGAGATTTCTACAAAATGCTTTTATTTACTAAATTAATTGGAATTTGATGACTAACATTGATTGAAGATTCATTTTGAAGACCAAGAGTTTCTGTGTAGGTGAAATTACTTTTCGGAAAGGGTTCTTCTGCTGAATGAGTATTATAGTATGTGTATCTAACAATGAAAATAACGACTGAATCTGGTGTTCTACTTATATCATTTCTGAATAATGTGATATTATATGTATTCATATCATATTGCCTTTGAAAATCCAATAAACATAATGAGGCAGTGCCCCACATATTGGGTCGTGATTTTATACTCAGAGCTTGATGGAAATATTATTTTATGATGCATAATGCATGACAATATGTGTCTGTAGAGGATAAGGAGAAGAACAATGCTTCATCACACGATGAGGTAAACATTATTGGGGTGGCTATTCGAGATCCTGTTTCAGGTGGTACAGAAGGCATATTGGCAGACAAATCCTCTTCTATGAAAACAGTTGCATTATGGGTATGTATTCTGTAAAGTATATACTTACATGCTAAAGCATAGCTCTGGCAGTTTTATAGTGTGCTCTTGCTATCTTGATTAATGATTAACTAAGTTCCATTTCTTACCATTGTTTCTCCATTGCCTCTCAGGTATTTGCTGCATCGGCTTTTGGAATTTGCTTGGGTTTTAAGGATGGCATTGAAAAGGCATCTGAATTTTTTGCAGGGTATGCGGCATGTATGTTACTAAACTAAAGTTTCTACCTTTGTTTTCATTAATATTATCATTGTGCATTTAATTATTTTTTGCAACTGTATCCCTGAATGTTGCATTGCTACTTGAACACTTTGGATTTTGGTTTAATTTCCTAGGTACTCATAATGATCTTTCATATTTATCGAGTCTTCTTGATCTTTCCATTTTGATGAGAATATTTCATCATATCTCAAGTAGTAAGCTGAGTTTTTAGTTTGTAAAGATCAAGGTTAATTGTTCACTTAGATAATATGCAATTGTTTATTTTGTGAAACTGAGTTTTCTCAACCATTATACTAATTTGAAAAGCAAAACTTATGGTGTCACAAAAAAGATAATGTATAGCTTGGATTTTGCATTTAAAGAGACAATCTGAGAAGTAGATAGAGAAAGAAGCTTGATATGTCAAAAATTCATAGTTCAGCTATTGTCTTTTAAGTGTTCAATTTCCACTTTTGCCAGTCCACTGTAAACTAATAACCTACTGCTCTTTTTCATACTAGTTTCAGCACTCAATTTACATGTGTTATGTGGCATACGACAATGCATACAACTTGGATAATTTATGCTTCACCTTTTCTCTTGAAACTTGCTGATCTATGTTGTTGTAAGCATAAATTACATGTGCTACATAGGTGGTATGTGGTTGATGATTGTTGTATGCATGCAAATTTCTGACTCCTCTATCTAATTGTTTTGTTAAATGAATATCTTGTGTCAGCTTAGCATTTCTTTTCTTTATATTCCTAGATTACGTTTGAACTTATAGTGACAAGAAGTACTAATTTGACAAATTACTGTTACAGCTATATTCTGGAACAGAGTCTTTCAGTCGACAATCTCTTTGTCTTTGTTTTAATTTTCAGTTATTTCAAAGTTCCTGTGAAGTGTCAGGTAATTTGGTTCCTTTTCTACAATTATCATGGTTAGGTTAACATTTCTGTCTTGAAAAAAATTTCCCTACTAAAATGGTTAGAGTCGAGTGCTTTCATATGGTATTGCTGGTGCAATCATTTTCCGTGCAGTAGTAATCCTACTTGGGGCTGCAACAATTCAGGTAATAAACTATTAAATTGTCTCTGTACTACTTTTGTATTCCTTCATCTTAACACCTTATTCTTAACTGTTCCTTGCCAATGCTCAGAGATTTGAGTTAGTTAACGTTCTACTGGCCTTGATCCTTCTATTTTCATCATACAAGGTAAAATTTCTCAGTTCATTTTCTTTTTTTTAGTTGATTCCTGTGTTATGCACTTTCTTGTGATTTTATTCTTAACAGTTCATAGTTTATTTAGGAATTACTGGTAGGATATATAACATGTGGTTTGCTAATTTGGAATATGACCACTTAATTGACATCTGAGTTCATTTTGTCAGACTGGTTCATAAAGTCACAGATTGGTTTATCATTATGCCAATCTAGTTGTTACATTAGAAGGCAATGAATCACTTAACGGATAACCATGATTCGAGTCCTCAATTATATGCAGTTTTTTTCTGTTTCTTTTTCAGATTAAAGATAAATGATGTGGTTGCTGTTATGGAGCTTTTGTTTACTTACAGTAGCTGTCCAAATAAATAGGACAAACAAGTTCTAGTTGTTGTGTTTCAGTTGTTGATATTGTTTGTTTACAGTTTCCTGTGTGTCAACTTCTAAGATTCAAAAGAAAAATATGTGTTTTTTCTTCTCTTTCTTGTCTTTGAGATTACATCTCATTCTTTAAGCAGAATTTGGCTTATCACTCTTTATGTTGGTGATGCTAATGTTCTGGAGAAAAAATTGGGACAAAATTTTCTTGAAGCACACTAGTAAAATATTGTTGCGTTGACAGTTGTTTTCTGCTGAAGAAGAGGAGGCTGATCTGGCTGATAACTTCATTGTAAAAACATGCCAAAAATTTATCCCTGTTACAGGTGACATCCGTATTTTCAGTTGAACTTCATTTATATGCTCAAACTTGAAGTCCCTTTACTTGATTGCTTTAATATCATAAATTATGATTTTTTTTTACATAATTTATGATAAGAATAAAAAAAGGTATGATAACAGTAGTACAGTACTACTTTGTCGAAAATTAGTTAATGCACGTTCCTTTTTTTTTTGCCGGGCACTATGTTACATAGACTCTAGACTCAAGTACTAGTATCCTACACTGCTGTTGATCTAAGTGTCACATGACCAATAAGAATGTTGAGTATCCACTTGGAGTGAGTGTTCCATGTGGACACAAAGGTGGAAATGAAGAGTCCAAGTATTAGATGCCCAACATATAAAAGAACATTACAGTTTTAGTATTTTCTGAACTTGAGCACATTTTTTGCTGCTAATAATTGATTACTGTCACCTACCAGAAGTCAGAAATCGGGTGTCAAGGACTATCTTTTTGATACAGTTGAAACAAAAAGGATCTCCAACTAGAAATGAGTAGACTACTTGAATGAGGCACAATTTTTCTGTTTTTGTGATGATGAAAGTAGCTCTTACCTTTTATCAAAAGGAATTATGTCATGATACTCTCTAGAAGCATAATTCTTTTCTTGTTTGCAGATCATTCTCTACATCTTTAGCAATCATTTTGGTCATGTTCATGTTACAGATTATTACGATGGGGATAGATTCTTCACAATTAAAGATGGCATGAGGAAAGTAAGTGTTGGTTGCATCAGGAAAATCTCTTCATCTTAGTGCTTAGGTCTACTCTAGATGCTTGCCTATTTTTGTATTTCTTTAGTACCAAAGCTAAATTATCTTATGTTAGCCTTGTGTTTCAATGATGATTTAAAACATTGTGCAGGCTACACCATTACTTCTCACTCTTGCAGTCGTGGAGCTGAGTGATATTGCATTTGCTGTAGGTTAATTGCAAATTCTATTGTTATCAATACTTAGCTTAATCTGACCTTACTAGAAAGAACTCATGCTTACAGGTGGATTCAATACCAGCAGTTTTTGGTGTTACAAGGGATCCTTTCATTGTCTTCTCGTCAAACCTATTTGCTATATGCGGTAATCCTATAAATTTGTGCCCATATGGCTCTTGATGCTTTTATTTCTGTAGTTTTTAAATATTTGTACTCATACCAATTTAGCTACTTTTTCAAGCCTGAGTCTCTACATCTATACAAATTGTTTAAAATTTCTTATTCCAAGGCACATTTTAGATTTCTCTGATTCATCTAATGGAAGATGGAACTCATGTGAAAAGTTGAGGTTATAATGGGGCATCAAAGCAAAAACTACTTGGTCCACCATGTAGAAATATAAAGAGCGAGTATTTATTATGCAGAAAACCTTCTCTGTTGGAAGTATATCTGGATTTTTACTTACCCAAGATCCCCATTCTAATCATCTTGCAAGCATCACTTTTGAAGTCATTTAACATTAGCACGAATAGAGTATTCATTATTCCATTCCAAGTTTAGGACGTTACATGAATCCGGGTCTTTTTTTCTTCCTCATGTCATATAGTACAATACAGATTCGAATCTTGGTTGTTTATCCCTTTAGCCTTCTAGGTAATTACTGTTTCAACTGATTATTCTTCTTGAATGATGTTATGTAGGTCTAAGGTCACTGTACGTGCTCATTTCGGAAAGCATGTCTGAGATGGAGTATTTACAGGTAAACATTAACTTTGTTCAGTACTAATGATGTTGTCATTCATTATAATGCATCGTCAACATTTACCAAGGTAACAAATCTATTGCTGCTTGTTTCCAGTTATGTAAAGGTCAATACCTGAAATCAGATCTTTAATATTTATGATTTTTGTATTACCTGAATTCATGGATATACAATTGGTTCACGTTCAGTCAAAATACTTTTGCCACTAACTGTAAGCTCAAGTAAATCTCACTTTGCAGCCTGCTATTGGTGTTGTCTTGGGCTTCATCGGAACAAAAATGCTGTTCGACTTTTTTGGTAAGCTAAACTTAGCCATCTTGCGCACGTCGAGTTTGTAGATGACGCGTAGTTTGTGTTGCCTACTGCGATCTTGTTCTGCAGGGTATCATGTATCGACTGAGGCTTCCTTATGTTTTGTCGCGATAACTCTTGGTACTGGAGTCTTGTTGAGCCTGAGAAAAAACCAGAGCGATTGAGCTATAGACGCCAAAGTAGCAGCATAGTTCTCTGGATGAAGAACTCAAAGAACCTACATATTACTTTTGTGCATTGGATTCTCAGGCAATCAAGCGGCTTATAGAAGTAAAGCAATGAGACATTGCCATTTCAAAGCTGGGCTGTTCATTACTTTTAGCCATCTCTTTAAGATTAAATGAGTCCACCTGGGCAAAAATAATAAGTTCTGTTGTAAAATTATCATGCAGATAAAAGTTTATTGTATTAGTTTTTAGATAACTCGGTATATTTTCCCAGCCGTTTAAGATATTAAATAAAGCAAACAGGAATTATAGGCATGAGTGAAAAACGAAATCCACAAGAGTTTATAAATATTTGGTGTTGGGCAATACAACGATTATAATTATTCTCACAAATAAAATCGAAATCCACAAGATTGCTTGAATTAATTATATATTTCTGAATCGAGCCAAATGATTATGATGGTAGGACTTCAATTGTTTGTAGAAAAAGAGACATACGGATTTTTAGATTGTAAAATGCATGAAATACTTTGATTATGATTCGTTTGTGGAAAAAAAACCCCTGGAGAAATCAATGATTACAAAGATCATAACCTCCCAAAATAAATCAACGAAAAGTGCTTAAATCTTCCTACTCCACGGCCTTAAAAATTGTAAACTTATATATGTATCCATGGGGCAATAATGCGATAGTTAGACTCTCCAATGGATAATCAAAGAATTTAAGGTTTGAATCTCAACTACGACGCATTGCAAAGAATTTTTCCTCCAATAAAAAGCGGACCTAAGAATACTGATCATTTGGATGAAATTTCATTAGCGCTTCCCGATTTACCCTGATGACCGATGAAAAAATTTTATGGGACCAAACCGGTCGCTCCAGGTCCGACGTTACCTGACCTGATTAATTATTTAAAAAAAAAATTGCAAACTTTTATTCAATTCTTATTTTTTTTAAAAAAAAATGTAATTTAAATTTTAAAATAAATATTTATTATTAACTAACTTTTTAATACATATCTAATAATATCAGAATTATCAAAGGTAATGTGAATATCGATTTAATTTTTCTTTGTAGTCTACTTTTTAACAATAGAAAAGTTTAGAATAAAAAAGGCATAATAATAGAATTATAGTTGTTGGAAGAAAAAAACATCCAAGTATTAGTTTTTATCTTAATATAATAATTTATATCATTCAGATTCTCTTTCCCTGTTTCATTATTTACCTAATTTTAGGTCATACAGAAATCTACAGTTTATAAGGTTATTCTACTGCACGACAGCAAAAAAACTTAAGATCATACAGGTTTTATGTTTTTTTTTTGTCTTTTTTTTTTCACTCGATCTGATTCATGTTGAGTTTGTACTCCAAAAAAACTAACACAGCATTTGTGTTGGCATCATTTTAATCTTCCACTTCTGTGCATGTCGCAGTGGCTTGTTCATTCCTAGCTTTACCAGGATTTCTTTCTTCACAGTAAAATGTAATCTACTCAAGGAACCTTGAGGCAATAAAATTCAGGGCAGTGTTCGATATCAACTGTCAACAGCCAAGCAATTCAAAGAAACAAACAGTTTTCATAGTAAGATTTCGGACAGCAAAGAAGAATGGAACAGCAATCGATAAACGGATAAATATCTCATCTGTACAGTGTAAACTCCATGTTTTTATTAAATCAGGAGAAGTTGCTATAACTCCTTACTGAAGCATTGGCCGTTTTGGCTAACTAATCGCAAATGCAGAAAAAAAGAAGTAATTTATGTACAAAGCCACACCTTGAGCTGGAATATGCGACTCACTGTGGGTTAGATAGTTAAATTCCAATTGGCTCTTTTTGGCACTTAAAGCAAAACATGCCTCGTGGACAGGGCCGCTTGCGATGCATCACCCATTCGGACCTGCCTGCAAGCGAAACATGAATTTGAGCATGTTAGTGACCTCATAAAACATGCCTGATTAACATCCACGAAAGTCACATGCGGAACTGAGTTTACAATTGATATCTACTCTGAATTCAAAATTTTGCATGTTTGTATATATGGTCTTGGAAACTCTTACCAGTTGGACCATACAAAGTTGCTAAAATATACATTAATAAAAAAAATAAAAACTTTTCAGATATGTGCTGGGAATCCAAGTGACAAGGAACTACCCCAATGGTCAGGTTTATTTCATTTTGCTACGTAAAACAACTCCCTAATATTTTGCAAAAACAACTTAGGAACCGGATCAGATGAAAGCTTAGATATGTTCTTAATGCAATATGGGTTAGCCAGCATAGCCTAGAGACAATGACAAGTGTCCTGAACTGTGTAGTGTATTTACTTGTCCTGCTGCCATACCAACAAGACTATAAAATCCAAGACTGGGGATTCCAACTATGAGCAGACATAAACTGCTTATCTTTTGATAGAAACTAAACTTATAGCGAACAATGCAAAATTCAAGCATGTCAATGAACTTTAAGACAACAAAAATGAATTCTGTCAAATTAACTGACATGTATAACATAAAAAATGGGGGTTCTCACTTCGCTTCAATAAAGGGATTTGCAGAGTCAAATCAAGTAAAGAAAACAATATTCAGTAGGAAAAAACCAGCAAAAAGTTAAGTTAATTATCTTTTGACATGAACGAGTCAAAATGCCACAGAACAATAACAAGAAGATGCAGCTGGAGTAGCATAACTGATGTACACAAAAACCAAAGGATTACTGCTTACTGCTGGATAAAGATTGTTTGACATTTAAAAATCTGATGATGTTATCACAAGAATTACCTGAGTGATTCTGCAACACAAACACGCAGATTAGAATCTAGTACAATCTTTTATTCATAATGTGGTCATAATTGAGCTGAATGGGCCTCTCTTGACAAAATGTTTCATCCTTGTAATTCTCGTCAGTGGAGTTCTTTTGACATACCAATCTGTTTTCATTTAATAGATTCAACCCCAGAGCATTCCAATTACCATTACTCTCACTAACACTGTTTATGTCCATGAGAGGATGGAAGTTCTCTACATTTACACCCATATCTTCATTAAGATGCTCAGCTGTGTCTCCTGATCCAACCGATGCTGTGCCAACATTTAGATTGTGATCATGATCCAGGCCAGTGGAAGGGCCACAAACAGCCAAGGTTCCAGTGTCAACATCATTAGCAATTCCAGTATCTGATGGATCTGCAATATCTTTCCTCTGTCTTTTCCATTTCTTAGTTGATGAGGTACCATCATCCTCAAAATCTTCCTCTTCCCTCTCCCGATGCAGATAAACCCACAATTTTCTTTCACTATCGAACTGTACACAAGGATCGAGCTCATAATGCAATCGATCTAGAGCCCCACTCACTACTTGAGTCACCTGTGTATCAGAAACATTTTCAACAACATATTGTGAGTCCCTCAGCAGAGTACAAACATCCGCCCTAGTTCCAATACTACCAGGCAACCTGGCAGCTGCATCTCGAACAAGACAAAGAATAGTAACGTGTGGTGGCCGATCAGGTTTAAGCATGAAATGATCCCGCGCCTTTGATGTCGGCTTTCCGCCTCCTCTCTTCAATGGAGCAACAATTGATTTTCTTCCATCAGCAGCAGTGTAGGAAAAGGCCCTATCTGGAACTGAGTACCTTAAAAATTCCTCTCTGCGGAAGTATGCTCTTACCTCATTTGAACTTAAACCAATAGTGTTTAGACTCTTTTGGGCTCTCAGATCTTTAAACCTCTCCTTCTCATCCAAGTTTGAAAGCAAAGAAGTAGGAGGTGGAGGGAGGCTCCCAATCTGCTGCAAGGTCTCCTGGCCACTCTTGAGCCAATTAGCAAAAGCATCAACAAGCTTTACAAGCATCTTGTGAGGAATTCCCCATGCTTCTGAAGAAGTCTCCTCTTCTGCATTTTCATCGTCAGGTAAACCCGAAGAAATAGGGCCTGTCCATGACCAACTTTTGTTTAACTTTTCATAGCATACTAGGGGCTTCCAACCCTTGGCTCCTAAAGGTGCTGTCTTAGATGAAAATACCTTTAAAGCTCCTCGGACTAAATCTTGAAGTGGTTCCTGTGTTTCAAGGATGCATGGATCTCCAGGGTTTGATCTTACTTGGTCAACGATCTCTTGAAAAGTAAGACAAGGCAAACTAGCTCGGTTTACCATATTCTCGACGGAATAGGCAAGGTGCATACTGTTTTCTGTCTGGCACATGTCGTTCAGCTCTTTCATATTTTGCATAGGGCTACACTTTCTGTTGTGAAGATGAACATCATTAAATGTGGAATCTTCTGTCTGATTAATCATTGCCTTTCGTACAGCTGAAAGCAGATGCACTACGGAAAACGAGAAACCAGTGGGAATAGTTGGTGTGATAAGGGTGAATAGCTTCTTCTGTAATTTTGGCTTAGGCTCTACATCTTCTGCATCCTTTTTAGATATTGCCCGATCAGAATTTACTGCAGCCAGAGTGTCAGTTTCAGCAACTGCTTTCCTTTTGCCCTTCTGCTGCTTTGCATTGGGCTTCAGATAAAGGGGATTATCTGGCTCATCGGGGTACTGGCCATTAACCTTCCATTTAGGTTTCTTTGATGAAGAATTACAACCTTTTAGGGGAAGGCCTGATGTTTCAAAATTAGCATCTGTCTGAGAATCAGAGAATTTCATGGTGTTCTCCAATATATTAGTTCTGCTATTGCTGCCTTGTAACTTTGAAATTGCATCCATGTTATCCATATGTTCATCCATCATGTCACCACTGTAATCAGCAGCATAAAATGACTGCTGTGAAGAATGATCCATGCCAACCATCCTTTTGTGCTTCTTCTCAGTTTCATACTCAGGCTTGATATTCCATTTATTAACTCTGCTGTTCAAATCATCCGACTTCAGGAGATAATCCAGTGAAATTGAGTCCTCATGGACTTTGTTTTGCCTGATGGGACGATTCAGCATAAGACTTTGAGTTTGATCTGTGGTAGAAGGTAAAAATTCTCTCTCAAAACTTCTAACCTCTTCTGTCTGTTCAGGAGATTCATCACCATAAGAAGCAATAGTTACCGTATGATGTGCATTTCCATTTTTCCTCCGAGAATGACTGAAGCCACTGTAGTCTGCAGGCTCTTCATCACTATACATGTTGACACTGTGTCTTTTCACTGGTTTCTGATTCTTTCCTGTTCTAGACAAACAACTAGCTGCAATACTTCTGTGTCCTGATTTCAAGTCTTTTGGTGGAATCACATACTCTTCCTCCATGTCATCTTGATCTTCACTAGTATAATGTATAGTCCTTGAAGGAGATTCCAGATGATATTCTGTATATTTATTTTTCCCACTGAGAGGCAACTGTGGAATTTTCGCTTTAGATTTTGAGGGCATTCCATACTTCAAAGATGAAGGATGCGCAGCTGATGCTCCAAAACTTTCCTGTGTTGGAAACTTAGACGCAGTAACCTTTAAAACTCCTTTTGTTTTCCCTTTACCAAATATCACAGGCTCCACACCCATGCCAATCTCACGAAGCTTGATATCAATTGAAGACTTTGGAAACCGACGAGACACCTTAGAACTGTGCCTTGAGTAGAGATGATGCAAATTTCCTTCCCCTGAATTCGTCTCAAACCTAATATCCCCATTCCTCTCGAGAGGCCTCTGTCTCTTTACTGTATTCAGAAACTGAATTCTTTCTTGAATAGAATAACCTGCACAACTTTGAAATGCATCCTTCATGTAGACAAGATTCCTGACCATAGAATTCTGATATATGCGCAGGCAATGGTAGTATTCACGCCGTTGCATGGAAATCAAGCCACGGCGATAAAGAATGATCTTAGGGTCACATAACCCGCCTTTCAACTGACTGAAAAAAGTATTGAGAGGGCACCCGAATTGGAAAATTTTCCCAGAAAACAGCTCTTTGAGGGTAATCCCAAACGTCTCCTGGTCCATGTCCGGAAGGTACTCCGCCAGCACGAACCGCTCCTCCTCCGTGAGGCACTCATTCCACGTCTCCATCGATAAAATCGAACTCAAGTCAGGGAGATCGAAGAGCTCAAGCGGGAAGCCAAAGTTATGGTCCCCCACTTGGCACAACTGAGCTCCGGGCTCGCCGACTTCCAGCTGATCACACTCATCCGTCTCCATGCCGGAGTCCACATAAGAAGCCTCCGAAACATAAGACTCCGCCTTGCCAATCCCCGCACAGGGCTCTGCGTCCTCTTCCTGGCTCGACGCGCTCCGGGGAGACGAATCATCGGCCGCCCTCAAAACCCTAGATGCATTCTTCAAAATCGCCATGCGTATACCTCCCTGCTAAAGAAACAATCGTTCGCCTATCCGCAAGTGCAAAGTCGCCTGGAACAACCAGAGGAAACCGAAGGCGATCAAACAAAGTAAGAAAAAGAACGAAATCGAAACCTCAAACACAACAACAACAAACAAAGGGGAGAAAGAGAGAGAGAGAGGGAGAAGGCGGCAGGAGAATGGGAGGAGAGGATGGACGTACCGCGAAGAGAGGAGGCAGGCGAGAGCGAGGATCGGATTGCGAGCCGCCGCCGAAATTTTGGAGATGGAGGCGGAAGAGGAAACCCTAAGGAGGGAGAAAGCAAGAACGAGTCGAAGGGGGAGAGAGAGAAAGAGAGAGAGGGGGGTGGGGCGGTTAGAATAAGCAAGGGAGAGGCGACGGATTTGTCTCGAGGAAGGAGAGGCAGAGTACCGAGTTGTGGTAAGTGGGTTTAGGGATGGGGACCCGATAACCGGATCCGTTAAAGGAGGCGCCCGACCCGATTAGTTTATGATTGTTATATTCCAATCATTATAATTGTACATTATTCAGTCATTAAATATTCCCTAGCCAATAATAGATGATCACTGTCGTGATTACTGAAGCCAAAAAGGAGTAGTGCAATATCCGATCAATCTTCTCATCTTTCAATCTCCTCACTATCACTTCCACTTCTTAAACATGAGAACCATGAGCTATATGGTTAACTCCATAGACCATAAGCAATGTCCTGCCAATTGATACGCGTTAGTTTAGTTTAAGAAGAAAACAGTATCATGAAATAACTTCATCTGTTGCAGCCAATTCAGATAACCTTTCTGTTGTTGCAACCAAAGAAAGTTATTCCCAAAGCCTACCGATGATGACGACGGAGTAATGTTTAGTTGATTGCTCAAGGCTAGTAGTTTGTGGTGAAAGTACTCGCAATGAGATTTCTGTTTTGTTCATTAACTTGGTGTGGTAGAGCAGCAGGAGAGTATGATGGTGGTGGAGGCTGGTATCCATGGCCGCCGTAACGAGCTTCAGCTGCTGCAGGGTGATAGGATCGAGGAGGGCATCCATACCGGGAATAGGAGTCCCAGCCATGTGAGCCTTTGCTGATGCTGCCTTTCTCATCCTTCCACATCTCTCCCCTTCTACTTGAATAACTGTTCAGATATTAAAAAGAGAAACATGAATCGCAAGAAAGCAAAACAGGAAGAGGAATCAAGGAGCAGTAGTGACACTCACCGGAGCTAGAAAATTTGGGAGCTGTGAAGGAACGAGTAGTCCTTCACTTATTTATCAGTACCGAGAGGGAACCACATGCAAGTTGTGCATTATTCCAACAACTCAAAATATCTTTGCCTTCGGCTTCCTAATAACGCAAGAATAAGCACAACTCACATTGATATATGAACTAAAAATACAACATTTTATAAGCATTGTATCTTTCAATACAATAGATGTACTAGAAGAAGCCATTTCATTGTTCAGACCAAGATGTGGTGTTTGGTTCAGTGAAAAGAATCAGAACCATGGAAGTGGAGTTGCAAAAGATCTACTTTTGAGTTAGTGAAATTTCCTTCCGGAATAAGTAAAGTAGATTAAAGACTAATCAGCATCTGTTCCAATTGTACTATGAAATAAACTACTAGAAGATTAATGCTGATAATGACATACAAGTTCTGACTGCTTTTCCATGTACGAGTGGAGAAAAAAACAGACGAGGTTTTATTTTCTTTGCGAAGAATTGGTTTCACCTATTTTACATGTATTGCCATAACTCAAACTTGCAACAATTTCAAAGAAAGAAACAACTTTCACCAAGAAAATGAACTTGGTTACAAGGCCAGCCAATGCAACCACTAACAAAAGCTGCTCAATGAGTCAGCAGAGGAAAACGAATAAGACAAACCGAAGGTATCCTCCAAACAGGAAAATATATGTTTGAAGAGCTTAGTCACGTCATAACCATAGTAATATTACTTGCCAACAAGAGATGAGTTACTCTTCTGGCTGCGGAAACTGTTTGGACCTGTCCAAGACAATTCCATAAAATGTTGGTTGAGTAGAAGATACATACCAAACACTTTGGTTATCTATAAACAGTTTACACAACTTAAGCAACTGACAGACGTCCAGCTCTAAGCTTCATGTGTTGTTTATGAAACACTGGTTGTATGCGCTCAAAGAATGATGGCTTTTTAGGCTTGGCACCAAAAAGGAAAACACTCAAAGGTACTCTAGTCCTTGGAGGACTATCTGAGTGAACACAAGGGCTGCCTGGAGGAAATGGTTTAAATTTTTCACATGATTTAGACAACTGTTCCTCAATTTCAGCCTGAAGCTTCCTTACTTGGACTTGCCCCAACTGCAGTTCACCAACTGCCTTAGTATTCTCCTGTTTCATATTCATCACCTCGCCTTGAAACTTTGCAGCCTCACAAGGAGTGAATGAAACATCCACAGATTCCATTTTTGTATTGTTCACACTGGATATCTCCACTTGTAATTCAAAAAGATTTGAGATCCTACTCTGCAACTCCGCTCTCAACAATTCACTCTGTTCCAACCATACACAGAGTTCGGTTTTCAATTCCCTCAGTCTTGTGATTACTCGTACTGACTCAGATTTCCTTGTCCGATCGGCAGTAGGACTATCTTCACCCTGTACTGTGTTCTTTTTCTTGAGCTTACTGATCTCAGTATGTAGGTCTTCATATTTGGATTTCAGCTCCTGCATGTGATGGAATGACGTACTGAACCTTAGCCAAAAATCTAAATTACCTTCGATCAGATTGTCGATATCCCCTCTGAACTTTTCTGCAATAGGTGAAATATTATTTTGCTTGTCTGCACAAGTGCTCTCTGCCAGGCCTTTTTGTGTAAGCACGGCAAGTGACTCACTATTAGTGGACGATACATTTAGCTCATCAGGTGTCTCAGAATCTTGAGGTTTACAATTCTGTGGGAACTCAACCTTCTGTTGACCATGCCAAGAGTTCACAGTAACAATACAACTTGTCTTTTGAGAGGCCAACTTTTGTCTCAACATTTGTATCTCCTTGTCTTTCATTGAAATGGTGTTTTTCTGTTCTGCTATCAAAATCATTGTATCTTGAATATATTCAGCATGTTTCTTCTCGACTTCAGAGAGTCTTCTTTTTGTCTCTTCATTGTTTTCTAAAAGTGTTGTAAACTCAACTTGCAAAATCCGCTCTTTACCGTCTATTCCACTAGGAATCTTTTGATGAAACCTAATAGTGTCATCTTTTCCATCAATCAGGCTTTCTGAATTGTTGATTAGAAGCATGCTAGAATCAGTTTGTGATGACTCTTTCTCCTCTACTCGATTCATTTCCTTTGGGTCATCAATCTTTGCTGTAACATCCTTGAGTTTAAAGGTTGCCTCACTATGGGAAGCATCTTCCTGACAATGTCCATATTCTTGAGTTGTACCAACTTCTTTCTCCAAATTGTCCTTAATAACATTGATTTCAGTTATCTCATTCCTTTGAAATAGTTCTTCTGGTTCAGTGCTACATGTGGAAGGCTCTTCCTCATCTTTCGGAGCTTTAAAAGACTGCAACTTCTCTGAAACATTGCTGAGTCTGCGACAGGTTTCTGCAAAATTTTCACTGAAATTGATTTCTTCATCATGGACAATTTTCTCAATTGCCCGGACTCTGGTTAACTCTTTTTCAGCTTCCTTCAGTCTTTTAGACAATGCATTTGAGTCATTGATGAGAGTTGATTTCTCCTCTTCCAATCTCTGAAGGGATTTATCAAGTTCATTGTTTTCCAAAGTTAACCAATTAATTTGTGCAGACTGCGATGAAACAGTCATTTCCAATGTGATAACTTTATTTACAAGCTCATTAATCTTATCAGCAATTTCGATCGCAGAACTTTCAGGACTCATCTCAAATTGTATCTTAATGTTCTCACATATGTACAGTAAGTCGAGCCTTGCTTTGTTTAGAGCATCTTCCTCTATTCTTTGAGCAGCAAAGCTCCTCTGTGTGGCTGTGCTAGATACCTCAGTATTCTCCACCTCCTCACCTTTGAGCGACTTCAGCTTTTGATTAGCAACCTCAATTCTTTCAGACTCTACTTTCACTTGTTCCAGAGATTTCTTTCTCCATTCCTGCAAGTTAACCATGGCATCCTCACAAGACCTAAGAGCCATTGCTGCCATTAAAGAACGCGCCTCATTATCCTCAATGACTGCATCGATACTGAACTCATCTTGCAACCGAGAAACTTTTTCTTGCATATCCATGACATGCTTTTCAATATCCCAGTACTTGGCTATCCCGCTTTCGTATGCACTCTTGATGAATTCTTTTTCAGTCTGCAGAACCAATATTTCTTTCTGAAGCTTACTTATCTCTTCTTGGGCCTCCTCTTCACTCATCTGAGGCACAATAATTTTTTTCTGCTGCTTCTTTATGGATGATTCACTTTCTCTCCTTTTGTGCATCAATCCTTCCACTAGAGGTTTGTTAATTTTACTCGGATCGATCGGGATAATTGCTTTTGGAAGATTATCGTCCTCCTCCTCGAGCATGGCATACTGGACTTGATCAGGACAAGCAGTTGCTATGGTGTGGTTGGCCTTGTGCAACTCTCCTGATATGTGGTCATATCTTTCAGCCAAATCTCTGTATGCCCTGTACGCATCTTCCGTAAAACCTATCAATTCTGGTCTCCTTTTGAAGTACAATTCCGCCCTCTTAGCAAAGGAATCAGCATCTGCTTCAATGAGCTTGAGCATTTTTTGCACAATGTCCTCCATTTCTGCATCGATCCTATTTGTAAGGAAATGAAGAACACACGAAAACAGATTGCCCACAACAAAAATGTTTGATTATGGAGATCTGTATGCCAGGGAAACTGAAATTGGAAACCCTATCGAAAGTTTTTCGAGCGCATCCATGATTTATCAGATTCAGTAGAAAAAAAGGGGCATAAAAGCACACAATCTCGACTTTCCAAAAAGAGATGATCAATAAAGAAAAAAACGAGATAAAAAAACAAATAAACAGATGGAGCAAGGATGAAAAACTTGCCCTGGAGGTTGCTGTCGAGCCATTTCGACTGCTTCGTCCGGATGTGGCTCGCCCACCACCACGAGTACGCGTTGCTCGCCGCCCTCTGCAGCATCTTACCGCTCTCTTCTGTGCACCTCTTCTCCACCTAACTGATGAGAGAGAGGAGAGCGGCGATCAAGGAAGAAGGAGGAAGATGGGGAAAAGTGCAAACAAGAAGCAAAGGAAGCATTTTTCTCGCAGCGATTAAAAAGGGCGAAAGGAGACGACGAGGAGATGGCATCGCGATCTTCCTTCCCCATCCTCGCTGTCGCCGGTTAAACAGGGAAAAGAAAGGAGATTCGCCGGCGCAAAAGGAACGCTGTCGGGCCGCCACCATCGCGTGGCCTGCACGTTGAAACCGGTCGCCATTAACCAACCTCCCCTATTTATAGCCGAGAACATCCACACTCAACAGACAAAAACAGATTTTTTTTATTATTATTAATTTTCTTTTATTTAATTATCTGGTTTTCATTTTTCTATGCTCTGTTTACTACAATTAAACGAACTCTTAAAATCAACTGCTCATGTGTAAACTGTTTAAGGATTTATGCATTATCAGCTATCTTTCCCCTCACTATCCTTCCATCCAAGTAAACATGGATGCATTCCGAGCATGACAATGAACATTGCAAATCTACAATTGTGTCAAATGTATCATAAAACCTGCACAAAGTAATCAAGATATCAGCACCAAAAAAAGAGAAACTATATCGAGAGTCATTGAGTATCGACGAAACAGAATGTGTTTACAAGAAAGTATACCTCAAGATAGAATGACTAGAGCAAGGTAAATGGATCCACAGAGGAATAAGAATGATATTAAACCCCTGAAATCAGAACAAAACAATAATAATAGTAATAATAAATATGAATTTGTTCATAAATAAGCCTCACCAAATAACCCCCCATCCAACACCATTACAGGGGCAAGGACAAATTTCAGCAAACTTCTCAGCATCACTAGAATGAACTCTTCGAGATATCAGATCGTCGTAGATATCTGAGGTAGAGAAAGCATCGGATAGTTTCAGGTGTTTCCTTGTTACAACACAATGTCTTAAGTCAATCTTACCATAGACAGAAAACAAGCTGTTCATGACACCTACATTGCATTGAAACACAGATTATGGAATGGATAAGTTCCAAAATGTGCATTTAATAGATTGCATACCTATAAACAGAATAACGAACCGGAGAATGCGAACTGTTGTAGTTTCTTGAAGAAGCCAAACGATGGCAAGAAATATGATAAAACCTAGACAAAATAGGAGTGAAACAATTCAAATTCGGAAGCTCATTCAACATTGGATTAGTCGAGTAACTAGATTTTCAATACACACCTATGCAGAGTCCTCTGAGTAACCACTGGAGACAGCATATAAGAATAGAGTTAGAAAAATTAATTCTTCGAGTTGAAGAAGTAGAATTGTAAAGTAACGATGAATCCTTACGTTTTGTGCAACAAATAATACAACAACCAGTGCGAGAAGAAAGCAACCAGCTGCAATTCTTGTTGTGAGAAGATTAGTTGATGCAAGAATGAAAACCATTCCCCAGAATGAGGAGCCAAGATCTGGAATGGCATTGACAATAATATAATGAATTTAAACAACCATGACAATGAAAGGATTTGTTAAAGAGCAATTCAGCTGTATGTTCAAAGTAGAATCATCACATCCGGCGGGTAAAATGAGCCAATATATGCCACCACGAGTTTGTGTGACCCCGCCTTCATTTGCGTGCACCTGTATGCCCTCAACCTACTTGAAACATTTGAATTGTTCATAGTCCAGTGATAGACATTAGATTGTGATAAACCATATTAAATACAATCCGTTAGTATCATGATAAATCAACAAGATTTAAAAAAAAAAACAGAATTGCAAAAGAAACCTTATGTGTCTAATGAACAAAGTTAAGCTTGACAGTTAGAGAATTGTCAACAAATCCTTGCAAGAGGTCAAACTGCGAAAATGACACTGGATTTTAGTAGCACTTCCTGAACTGTTTTTCTCAGTGGAAATTTGTGGAAACAATTGTTATTTGCCTCTCTACAATTAATTACAATGCAATCTCTGCCATTATCTAGATCACAACACTAAACACATGTAGCTGTGTTTGGAACACATCTACACCCCTCCTCAGTAAGGTTGGATTGTTGGCAATTTGACAAGTCAAAGAAGCCGATAAACAATCTTTACTTTCAGAGCCTCAGAGGTAGCTTGCAACTCCGTATGGTCCAATCCTAAAGAGAACATTATCCTTTATCCATGAGAATTTTGTTGCCCAACTTGACCGTATAGTTACTCAGGATAATCTGACAGCATTTAATCTCATTGTTGGTGATTTGTGGAGTGGCAATTAGTTTCCTTTCTTCTGACAATCATTCAAAGAAATTTTCAGAAATAATCCATCAGATCAACTAGTTTCTATGCAACAGTTGAACCAAAAGAACATAGGATGGGTATCAAATTGTTTGATTCAATAACCAGTTCAATACTTGGCTGTGTTATTGTAAAAACTGAAGATATGAATCATCAGATTTGTGGGAAAGGTGCATGGATATCCCTGTCTAGTGTTAATAAAAGCCCTTAAGGAAATTTTTTCCAAGGCAAACATGGCAACATTAGGAGAAGCAATGTACTTAGCTCAATCTGTTGAGAGCCAATTTCAACATGAACAAAAAACAAACTCAAGTTGGTTTCGCTAACATTAGCAGGCTGCTTAGAAATGGTATGAACTAGGATAGACATGTGCAACAGGAACAAGAAAAAAATTTCCAGACAGAAGTTGTTAAGTCAATTGGAGCCAAGTATAAAACAGCAAATAAACCAGGAATCAAGAATTCACTTGAAAAGAAGGAAGAGACTTCCTTACATCACCGCAGGTTAATTTACAGGCTAGGGCATGACTCGTTTCATGAAGAAACACTGTGATAAGTTTGAAAGGTGTCAGCAGCACAGTCCTCCACAACTACGAGAGACCAAACCACCAACAGATCAGCAAGTAGAAAAGTCCATGATCCAGTAAACATCAATGCTAATAGACCCAAGCAACGCTAGTTCAAGCAAAAGGAAGAATTTTGACAGAAGATTCGCCACCAAAGTCGCAGACTTTATTCGATTACCACTTTAATCAATCGAATAAAAAGGGATCTTTTTTTTCTCTTAGCCGCCGGTTGTTGGATTGGTAGCAGAACAGAATCGAAATTAGTACCACGAAAGGGGGGAGAACTCACGGCGAGGATGACGACGGTGAATACGGCGACGGAGATGATGAAGACTCCCTGGTCGTGGTCGCAGCAGTGCTGGAGCTCCCAATTGGGCATCTCTAACCTCTCCCTTTCCTTATCCTGGTAATCAATGAACCAATTTTGGATGCGAGGAGAGATGGACGAGATGGAGAGAGTCGCCCAATTGAGAGAGAGAGAGGAGGGGACGTTGGAGCGGTCAATTTGGTGAAGAAATCTTCAAAGTTTTCAAATGCAACAGGCCACTCAAGAGCGAGAGAGCCCAACTGCTCCAGTTTCCTCAGTATAAAAAACGAGTACATTTTTTCTTTCTTGGCCAATGTTTGTCGTGTAGTGGGTTCAGGATCAGCTGTCTCAGCAAGACACGATCCACGTATTTAGTGGGCGCTAGTTGGCTAAATTTACAAGGGAGTAGACGCATACGCAGTCAGTGTTGATGCCTGTCCCGGTAGAAACACTAGATCATCGCCAACTCTAGATTCAGCCAGCGCAATAATTCAATTGAATTACGAGACAGCTAAGAAATTAATCGACACCGTCCGTATCTTAAAAAAAAATTGATACATTCTATTTTGCCCAGGGGTTAGGGGGGTAAACGAGTCAAGCCGCTCACGAGATATTCGGGTTTCGGTTCAAAAAAAAATTCGTTCGAGTTCGTTCGATTAAGTTAACGAGCCGAGCTCGAGCCTGATTTCGAGCTCGAAAACATTAT
>JBBUKS010000055.1:814244-843388 GCA_038050645.1 Hedychium gardnerianum | reverse complement strand
CAGGACCAACACGGAGGAGGTAAATCACGGGGGCTAGTCTAGCCAGCCCGAACAGTGACTAGTACATAAGGGGGCAGTCAAGATTGATTGCTAATGATGTTATGGAAGGTTAATCGATTAACTACGATGTACACAATTCATGGTATTTGTTAGATGCAAGCATGAGTCATTAGTGATGTATATGATGTATTACTTGTGATCAATTTTGTTAATAAAAAAAATGTGTAAGTCATTAACCTACCATTAAATATCATATTTTTGTTTGTGTTATAGTTAAGTACTCTGCAAAACTAAGTAATGACACATTAAGAGTGAAGTCTATCCCCTTTGCTCATCTCTCCCCCTTCTCTAGTCACAATTTTATCCTATTCTAATTGGTCTAGAAAAAAAAATTGAACAAAGAATAAATACAAAATAAAATTAATTTAATTAGAAATGTTTTAAATATAATTATTTTTTTTTAAAAAAAACAATTTGATTCGATTTGGATAAATGAGTGGTTTGTTAGCTGTGCGCTTACTTTACTTTCTTGCTTGCTACGTCGCAGTCGATAGCGATGGCGGCACCGGAATGGAGTGAGACGGCGATGCTTGTCATCGATATGCAGGTAATTAAGTCTAATCGAAGAATCCTCTTTTTACTTGGTCTTTTGCTTCGATTTATGGTTTTATTTCGATCAATTTGCAGAAGGATTTCATTTTGGCGGAGAGAGGGAGCCCGTTGCTCGTCGCAGGCGGCCAGGCCATCGTCCCGACCGTGATCCAGGCCGTCGCCGCCGCACGGGAGCGTGGCATATTGGTGATTTGGGTCCGTCGTCGTTTATCGCCATTTGTTTATATTTCACCATTCTTCTGATTAATTTTTGTAATCCATAATCTGATGTATAAATATTAAAAGGGTTTGCTCAAACAATCGAGTCGGGGAGATGTAGATCAAAATACCTGAACCTTAGGGTAGCATTTAATTCTTGTGATTTCAATTATTTGGGGAAAGGGGGAGGAATGGAGATCAGAAACTTCCGCTACACGTTTTCTTGAATTAGGTTGCTTCCTTCGCAGACTAGTGTGAATTAAATGCATAAGTAGTTCTGTACACATGGAAAAAGACGAAGCGCTCGCCCCAATATCTCCGCCAATCCATTCTAGGACAAACACGGAGGAGGAGGTAAATCATTATAACTGAGGAGACAAGTGGATATGAGGGTGACTTACATGGGGTGCAGGGCCTCGAGATTCGATCCGTCGACCTCAAGTGACAAACCTCTTGTTGGGAATATAATCAAAATCCCACATTAGAAATACATGAAAAATATCATGGATTTAAGAGGGAAAGATATCTCCATTAATATGAGGTCTTTTGGATAGAGAGCCCAAGAACAAAATCACAAGGGCTTAGGCTCAAATGGACAATATCATATCTTTGTGGAGATATGTAAATTCCTTCGGTCTTTACAAGTGATATCATAACCTCCAATAATTGGAATAACGTAAATAATCTCATAACTGCCATTCATTTTACTTTTTATTCCATTATTAACTCTCTTCCATATTCATTTTACTTTTTATTCCATTATTAACTCAATTGAGGCTTATTTGATATTTCTATCTGTTCTAAAAGTACCATTGAGATTGATGAGGATGATCACTAGAACTTTTATTTGCACGGTTGACATAATTAGTCTAATTTTGTACATTTCTATCATTGAACTGTAGAATGATAACTCCAGTTCCAGAGTAACTTTTATGTTAATTTCATTTTCATTGAATCATAAAATGCTTCCATTTGAAGCTTGGTATACAGGGATGTCAGTACTTTTATAAGTAATAGTAATGTTTGAGGTTGAATACATTCTTTCTTTTGGTTCATACATAATCATTATCGTCATTTTTAGCCATTTTAGTTCCAACTATCCGAGGCCGGATACATAAATCTAAATCCATTGCTATATGGGAAGTCATATCTCTAACTTTTGATGAATGTATACTTAAATTTAACTTTGTATTATATAGTCTCATGGATTGATAGAAATTATAAAGAGTTGCAGGTTGTTCGAGAACATGATCGTTTTGGAAGAGACGTGGAACATTTTCGCAGGCACTTCTATTCTGATGGTGAAGGACCAACGGCAAAGGGTTGTGTTGGTGCAGAGCTAGCTGATGGACTTGTAATTGTAGATGGAGACTATAAGTTGGTGAAGACACGCTTTAGTGCGTTCTTTGCCACAAATCTTCATCATCTTCTTCAGGGCTGTGGAATCAAGAATCTGGTTGTTGTCGGTGAGCATTGATAAATATTAGAAATGATATATTTATTTTCCACTACTTGTTTCTCTTCATTATACTTAAAAAACAGGGCACCAATTTTCATCTTGTAATTTTGCATACTATAATTATTGCTTCTTATACATGTTAGGACTTGCAAACAATTTTGTTCAATGATATCAACAAACATTGACACTGGCTTCCAATCTGATTGCAATTAACTTCTCCTGCAAACTAGAAATTAATTGGCAGACCAAAAAACTAGCAGACATTATTCTTCCTAACTTTTCTTAGTTAACAAAGTTTAGGGCTTCCTTCATAGCAGTTTGTAGATTTTCATGTTTCCTGTCCACTTCTATCTCATAATCTTTGGAATCACAACAAGTTACTCTCTCTAACTTATTTCGTCACTCAGATTCTTTCTGATCATGTTCATTCTCTTTCTTATGATTCCATATGTAATTACTGAGTTTATTTGATGTTTTTTGCTTGGAGAAAATGAACTCTTGTTATCAAAAGCAACTTTCAAAGTAAAATATTATGGCAAAAATCCTTTAGTTCTTCTCACTTTACAGTTTGACAAGGCATTTGCAGTTTCAGTCATTGAGTTTTTTTTTTTCTTCCTTTTTTCATGTTATCTTGAAATGGAACTAACAAGAATGAAATAGAAGTACGTATTTCAAAAGAAATATGTATTTCTGTGTTTGGTTCATGGAATAATAATTACAACATATCAAATTAAGTATTCTTAGCTCTGATACAAAGAATACCTCCAAATTCTGTCAGAGTTGATATTTTAGGTCATTTTGCAATCAGGAGTTTACAACTTTGCAGAACTTTCTACATCAGTATGAAATACTATTATTCTCGTGAACCAAAAAGATACACTAAAGAGAATGTTAACCAAACTCCCTTTTCAAGTATTAACATCAAATGCAAACTTTGAAAGCTTAAGAGGACAAGTCATTTAAGATAGTTCTTGAGTTGTTAATTGTCTTATTAGGAGGGTATGATAATCTTGGTAGAATTTTAATTTGATTTGATATCTTACTAGTTCGTTGTCAATTTTGTTCAGATTCTTTAGAAGTTACCTCAATCTGAGCTTGTCTCCTTGGCTGTTGTGCTGCATAACCATCTCTTTGTATTTGATCACTCTCCATTTCTTTATGCTTCTAGTAAATTCAGTATACCAAAAACTACTAATTCTTTTTCACCAAGTTTTCCTCGAAAAATTCTGATATGTTTTACTATTATTTGTAGGACTTCAAACTCCAAATTGCATTAGACAAACTGTATTCGATGCTGTTGCACTGGATTACCATTCTGTGACTCTGATATCCGATGCTACTGCCGCTGCTACTCCTCAAATTCACTCAGGTGAGTTCCTCAATCCATAACTCAATTCTCTTATATTTCTGAAGTTCTCATCCTGCATAACTCAACGATAAGTGCCTATGTGAAACAGAAAATATCAGAGACATGAAAAATATAGGAGTAGCTGCACCAACGTTGCAAGAATGGATGCAGCTTTGATGCTTCATCAAGTGTTTCGCAGAGCATGTTGTCTCAGTATCATAATTTCGTCCGTGGTTCATCATCATCTTAATTCCATCATGGTTAAGAACGGCGTCCGAACTAGCGTGTATGGTTCCTGTTCTGTTTCTGTTTCTGTTGTACAAGAACAAGGCAAGCAGTGGAGATTGGCTTGGCTTTTTAAGATTTTGTTATAATCATATAACAATTAGTTAAGTAATTGTTACAACTATTTAAAAATAATTTTAATTAATTTAAAATAATTTTGATAAAGTTTAAATAATTTTTTTTATATTACTAAATACTATTTTAACATAATACTATTTTATATATAATAATTAATTAAAATAAAATAATCAATTTTTTATTTTTTCTAGTAACTAAGGACTAATCATTACACATTATAATAACTATTCGTTAGTTGATACGGCAATTTTAAAATTTAAGATTTAGATTTAAAAATTTTAGAGTTCAGTTAAAACTAGGTAGCAATTAATTAAATAATTATAATAACTGTTTGAAAATATGATTTTGAAAGAATTAAAGTGATTTTAATAAAATTTATACAATTTTAATAAAATTGATAAAAATATATTTTAATTTAATATTTTTTTTAATTAAATTAAAATAATTAATTTGTTTTAATATTATAACTCTTTATAAGTAGAAACTGTTTAATAATACTGAATGGATATTTTTATATAAAATATGTGGTTGCCAGCGCACTTTCTATTTTTGCTAGCTCGACCGTGGAACTAGAGAGGAGGAAAGGATAGCAATGGCAGCGCCGAAGTGGAGTGAGACGGCGATGCTCGTCCTCGATATGCAGGCAAAACAGACCGAAAACACCACCAATTTCCTCTCGCAGTTCAGTGATCTCTCTTTTAACTTTTTTTTTGGGGGGATTTATTTCCAGAAAGATTTCGTCTTGCCGGATACGGGAAGCCCAATGGTTCTCCCTGGCGCCGAGGTCATCGTCCCCACTGTGATCGAAGCCGTCTCCGCCGCCCGTGAGCGAGGTATTTTGGTCATCTGGGTAAGCCGCTGTTCTTCCTTCCTTTGCAATGTGTTCGTTCGTACTTATTTAGTTCAATCGGCGATTCCAAACTTAATTTGTCCGATCAATCACTAAATTTGGGATTAAATTAATCATGCGATCTCACATCGGAAATTCTTGAGAAAATACGTTGGTATTTTGGAGATTCATGTCAAGTTAGGACTTGATGATGAGGTTCTTAAACTTGGTTCTTAGTTCTACTAGTTCCACTTTGCTTACATCCTTTCAACAGCATGAAAGCTGAAGATCAAAAACGCAGGTTGTTCGAGAACATGATCCCTTGGGAAGAGACGTCGAGCCCTTTCGCCGGCACTTCTACGTCAATGGTGAAGGGCCAGCAGTGAAGGGTCGTAGCGGTGCAGATCTAGTTGAAGGACTGGTCATCAACGATGAGGACTACAAGGTCGTAAAGACCCGCTTTAGTGCCTTCTTTGCCACAAACCTTCATCAACTTCTTCAAGGCTGTGGAATCAAGAATTTGGTCGTGATCGGTAAGGCATAATTTATGCCTAGTCGTTAAATGATAGAAATTAGTTTTCCTTCAGGAATTAAGAATTTTGGATGCTCGAGTTCTTGCTTGTTAGAATGAAGCAACATGTTTCTTTTACATGTGTAGGGATTCAAACTCCAAACTGTGTTAGACAAACTGTGTTTGATGCTGTTGCGTTGGATTACCATCAGGTTACTGTCGTTGCAGACGCAACAACTACTGCTGTTCCTCAAGTTCACCTCGGTGACATTCTAATCTTCACCTTCATATGCTTGAATTTGACGATATAATTTTAAATTTTAGATTGGTTTTCAGATAGGTTTGGTTCGGTGAATCCTCTGTTTTTTTTTTTTTTGAAAAACAGATAACATCAGAGACATGAAAAATATTGGAGTGGCTACACCGACCCTGCAAGAATGGCTCCAGCTTTGATGCCCATTTCTTAAGATGGAACTCTGATATTGTGTTGAACATCTTATCGAAATAAGAAGAACACTGTACCCAGAAATTCACGTGATATTAAAATGCTTTTTTTAAAATTATTTATTTATTTATTTATTTAGTTTGAGACAAGTCAACCTAACTGTCCGGCCGGCCGGCAGACGACCGGTTCAACTTCGAGAAGGAATATACTGCTAAGTTGGTGCTGTCTATCCAATCTACAATCTCCACGTGGCAAGGCCGGCATTCGCCTGCTTCTACTCGTTCAACGCTTACGATTGCCGCTTAACTTTGAATATATTAATTTTGGGATTTCATATCGAGTTTAGTTTAGTCTGTATTTACATAAAAAGACAAGGGAAATAGTCGCGAGAATTATTGCAGCATAAGGGTATTTTAGGTATCTCATAACGGCCAAACTCGCATTAGTATTAAAGCGGTACGACCGCGACTCCTCGTCGGGCAGGCCGTCCGATGATCTGTTGCCGGTGAAATGATGGCCCCGACCCCAGCAGCCGTTCTCCACCACACCACCGCCTTCCTCGACGAAGCCCTCTGCAACGCTGACCTCCGCCACCGCATCCTCTCCTCCGCGCGCTGGACAATCCCCTCCGCCTCCCCCGCCTCCGTCCGCGCCCTCTCCCTCCTCTCCGACGCTCTCGACTCCTCCTCTCCTGCCGCCTCCTCCGCCGCGGACAAGATCCTGCTCTCCGTTTCCGGAAAAAACCCGCTCTCCGCCGTCCTCCTCGCCCTCGCGCACGCCCTCCGCGGCCGAGCCGCCGCGGCCGCCCTCGCCCTCCTCGATCTCTTCTCCCTCGATCCGTCCCTCGCCCGCCACGACGTCGCACCGGCGGTCTTTGAGGCGCTCTTCCTCCCGCACCTCCTTCCGGCGCTCCGCTGGTTCGCGGACCAGCGATCGAGCATCCTCTCTTCTGCCTCCCTTCGGCGGGGAAGCTCGAAGGATGAAGAGGACGAGGAACGGTCGGTGGAGGCGGCGGCCCCGATGAGCCTACTGTCTCGGATGAGTGGGGGGCAAGCGGGGAGGTTGAAGGAGTTAGAGAGGCGGTATGAGGACGTTATTGACGCCAATTGCAGGGTTTATGCAGAGTACCTGAAGGGGGTGGTTCAGATGGGTGGCGGAGGACGACGCCCGCCCTCGGCACCACCGCAGTTGGTTTTGACGAGTGTTGATGATGAGGAAGCGGGATCTGATGGGACGGTGGAGCAGGAGAAGGTAGAAACGAGCGAAGCAATCGGATTCAGGGACGGACGGTATAATGTACTTTGCCTGCCTTCATTAATTCCTACAATCTTGAAGTTAACTACCAATTCCTTTAATTGAAAGAATATACGACTGTATACATTCTTCTTCTTGTCCAATCTCCTGTGGCTTCTCTCTGCCACAGAATAATAGCTGGTTCTTTTTTAGTTTCAGTTAATATAAGCTGTTCGTTTATGGATTCAGACATATTTTATGTATCAGACTATTAGTTGTAGTCTTTTCTTGCTTCTGCGATTAAATCTGAGTTAAGCTTCAATGAGCTAACTTTTTTTATTGACTTTCTAGCCAATTTGGGCAGAAGCAGATCGTTCTGTTGAATTCTTTAGCAGGCAAAATAGCCGAGTCCAAATGAACAATACAAGAGTTCCACCTGCGTATCCTCAAAGGGTGTCTCCAGAATTCTTTGCTGGTCCACCATTTAGAGATTACAGAACTGCTGAAGTTAAGTGGGGCCCAGATAATGGACCTACTTATTTGTCTGAAGATAATTTGGAATGCTCTTCTTCCGAGATCGATCCTGATGTAGAGGTCAAATTCTTTGATTCTGACGATGAAAACATTGTTCTTAGTCATTGACTGATCTTTCTATGTGCCCAAATTTCCTGGCGTGAATTTTTGACATCGTTAATGCTGTTTGTCATTTAGGAAAGGAAAACAAACATAAAAATGTTAGAAACAAATAGCCAACAGCTTCAGAGGCATGCACAAGGCTCTGCAGAACCGATATGGTAAGCTTTAAATTCTGAAAGCATGCGACCCACCTCCAGCATTTTCATCTCATTTGAGTGAAAACAAGAGCATCTGGCCTGAGGCTGTAGCTTATATTCAAAATTGGAACACCTTTACCTATATTAATTGTTTATTTTCTTTATTTTCTAATTGTACTTCATGGTCTTCTTCCTGTTTCATGATATAAATTTTTTCTAGAGCATTAACTTACTCTCACTGCACTACTGAGATCCTAATACTTGATTTCTCTTTGTTTTGCAGTAACTCGAGTATGCAAATGGCTGATTCTAGTAACACCTTTGCCGTAAGCAAACAAACTCCTCCCAAGGAATTTGTCTGCCCAATAACAAGCAATCTGTTTGATGATCCTGTGACACTTGAGACTGGCCAGACCTATGAGCGCAGAGCTATCCAAGAATGGCTCGACCGTGGAAACTTAACATGCCCCATCACACGGCAAAAACTCCAGAGTACTCAATTGCCCAAAACCAACTATGTGCTAAAACGACTTATAGCTAGCTGGCTGGAAGAGAATCCATATTCTACTCCTAGTAGGCTGGAGGATTCTCCTGGTGAGAATTCTAGAGATTCGAGTATGTCACAAAGCCCATCTTCACCACCGAGTGCCATAACCCAACCTTCAAATATCGACGTCTCTTCTTCTGATATTCGTCTTGCAATATCATGCTTGTGCACATCTGAATTTCTTGATGAATCAGAGAAGGCTGTTCTCCAGATTGAAACGTTCTGGAGGAATGCTAGCTTAGAAACTGACATAACAGCAGCGCTCTCAAAACCGGCAGTTATAAATGGTTTCGTTGAAATCCTGTTCAATTCTGTTGACCCGAATGTACTGAAAGTGACAATTTTTCTGCTATCTGAGCTGGCTTCAAGAGATAAATTTGTTATTCAAACACTTAACAGGGTTGACTCTGATGTGAAATGCATGATTGCACTATTCAAGAAGGGTTTGATAGAGGCAATAGTTTTGATATTTCTGTTAAATCCTCCATCGGAAACCCTTATCGAGATGGATGTTGCTAATGCTGTTCTAATGGCTATTGCAAAGAAAGATGATGAATTAATCAAGATGTGTATGAGCCCCATGACTGCTTCAATTCTTATCTTATGGAAAATCTTACAAGAAGGTAATAGTGGTTTATCCAATATTGTTCGCTCAATTATATCAGATAGAGTACTTGACAGAATATTGCTGAGCTTGGAAGCCGAGATGGTGGAGGAAAGGATTTCAGCAACTGGGATTGTGCTAAAATGCATGGGAGAGGATGGGCGTTGCAGGAAACTAATTGTTGAGAGAGTACAACTGGCACCAGTTCTGGAAAGCTTTGCCATTGTGAATGATATGGACCGCTTTCGGATTATTTGCTTTCTTTTCGAGTTAGCTAAGCTCAGCAGGTTGGTTGTGAGCTCTCCTTGCCCTTTTTCTTCATAGAAACTACAACATTTCTAGCTTGCAATCTATATAGTGTTGCATATTATTTACGGTTGAATGTCATGCCCATTGAGGCAACATTTGATCCGTGTTCTGGGGCAGCTATAATACTAGAATAAATGGAACTTGATCATGCACTCGATCTAAGTTCAAGTTCAATTTGACCTTTAAACTGAATAGTTTTTATTTTCCTTTTTGATCTTTTTCAGGAGATTGTCCAACGAGAAGCTTCTTCAAGCTATAAAAGGTGGAGGTGCTTTTAGTATGATGCATTCACTCCTCATCTACCTTCAAACTACGTCAATGGAGCAATCCCCTGTTGTTGCTGGTCTTCTTCTCCAGCTGGATCTTCTGGTATCCTTCCTGATCTAACTTGACATTTAGATTGTTAAATTGAAGACAAGTAAGAAATATGTACTATGCTGTGGCTTCTGTTAGATTTGAGAACAAAATCTCAGACATAAAAGTAGCACAGTGGTCATAACCTGGTTCAGTATTATCACCTCTTTTTTTTTTTTTTGCTTTGTACTGGCCATTAAGTTGCTTGTTTTGCCAGGTGGAGCCAAGAAAGATGAGTATATACCGTGAAGAAGCTGTAGACACACTTATCACATGCCTCAAAAATGTGGATTTTCCTAGCATTCAATTGAGAACTGCTGAGACAATCTTAGCTCTCTTAGGAAGATTTTCATCCTCTGGAAGGCCTCTTGCTCGAGCTCTTCTTTTAAAGCATGCTGGAATAAGAAAAGGCTACCGAGCACTAATGGAAACTGAGCAGACTGACCAAGCTCCTGAAGGATCTGAGCACAATCTGGTTGCAGCTATAGTCCTCACAAATTGTTATTGCCTGTTTTCTTTCTTTCTTTTTTTGCTTTCTAAATGAATGAGCAACTATAAGTAGTCAAATATAAGGTATATAATAGTGCATTAAACATATAAGTCCCACCAATCTTGTTTAAAATCACATAATCCATCATTTGATGAATTTCTTCTTATTTTTTATCTGCTCCACTGTTGTAAAGTTCTTTTTGTTCCCCTCATTGGCTTATTGTTTTCTGGTTCTGTTATGTAGGAAGAGGAAAAGGCTGCTGAAGCTTGGGAAAGGAAAATGGCCTTTGCTTTAGTGAGTCATGAATTTGGGCTTCTCTTTGAAGCTTTATCTGATGGTTTGAAGAGCAGAAATCTTGAGCTGTCCTCTTCTTGTCTTGTCTTGGCAACCTGGCTCAGTTATATGCTCTCCCTACTCCCTGATACTGGGGTAAGAGGTGCTGCACGAGTCTGCTTGATGAAACAATTTATCACAATTTTGAAGTCCGCAAGACATACTGATGAAAAAGCACTTTCGATGCTTGCCCTCAGAAGTTTCATGCATGATCAAGGTATTTTATATTTTACAGGGATTTGATATTTTCTTAACATTAATTTTGGTGCAGCAGTGGTGACAAAAGAACCACATATTTCTACTATACAACTCCTTTCTCAATATCTGATTCACCTAGCAAACATATACATATGTGTGTGTGTGTGTGTGTATACATATATATGTTAGAGTATGCTACTTTCCTAGTCATGAATAACATCGTTATTGCTTTCAGAAGGCCTATTCAATCTCACTCTCTATATTAAAGACATATTGAAAACGTTAAGGGAGCTCAAAAAGTCATCTATATTGGCATATGAGATGCTAAAACTTTTATCAGATGGTCATGATTCAAGCATTGTAAGTACCTATTTGTGCCTGGAATTTTCTTCTATTGAATTCTTGCCTTTAAATTATCGAATTTACGCAGAAAGATATGTGGGTCTATAAGGAATTGATGCAAGTAGATTGCAGCGCAAATGGCGAAGTCATATCAGTAATATGCTTTAAGAATATGATATTCTCTGGCCACCTCGATGGAATGATAAAGGTCTTTACTTGTAACATCAATCCCCTAGTCTAATGACTATGCTGTGTGTAAGATACTTGTGGAAGAAAAAATGTTTACACATTATTGATATAACATAGGTCTGGAAAGGTGATGAGAATCTTCTTAGTCTGTTACAAGAAACACATGAACACTCTAAGGCAGTCACCAGTTTGGCCATACTGAAGTCCGGTAACAAATTATACAGTGGGGCACTGGACAAAACTATAAGGGTATCTATTTTCTCTTTTAATGCACACAGAAATTGAGGAAACTAGATTTCTTTCTCGTTATTGTTGTTTTATACAGGTGTGGGCTATTCTTGATGGAAAGATCGACTGCACAGAATTTTTTGACATGAAAGATCCAGTGCGTAATCTTAGTGTAACAAATACCTTCGCTTGCTTCGCTCCACAAAGTTCTGGTCTCAAGGTAATATTTATTGTTTGCCACTTCTAATTATCCATGATGTGTTTCTGTCAGTCTGCCAATCTTGTTGCCTTTGGTTGCCAATTATTGTCAATATAAACTCCTAACTTTATAAAGTGCAAAATGAACTCAAATGATTATTTTGTCAATCTCTTTTGGATGTTAGATACAATCTTGGAATGGAGGCTCAAAGACTCTCAATTCCGGTAAGAATGTGAAGTCTTTGGTTCTTGTCCAGGGGAAGCTATACTGTGGTTGCAATGACAGCAGTATTCAGGTACATTTATGGAGCTAAATCTACAGGATTTTTTGCCTAATTACAGATCTTCCATCTAATCCAGATGTCTTTCTCTGTTATCATGACAACTTTTAACAGGCAGTTATACATATCTATTTCTCCTAACTCGATCTCTAAAGTTCGGACTCCTAGTATTTGTTGCCCCTGCCATTCAGTTGATTTTCTCAAAATGAATTTATAGTATTTTCACCTGATAATTCCTTGATGAAATGGTTTCGCTCTCCTTACCTGTAAATATTGCAATTTCAAGAAAACTGTTTATACCATAACCCTTCAAAGCTTGGGAATGAAGTAAAATAAATATTAATGCCATCTGACACTATCTGATTACGGAAAACTAGTCGCTTCATTATTTCGAAGCTGTTAAAACCAATATCGTGGGGTATTTATTGTTATGATCTACTAAGAAAGAACTCTATTTACAGGAAATAGATTTGGCTACTGAAACGTCTGTTACAATTCACCCTGGTAAAAAGAAGTTGTTGGGGAAGGAAACTCCAATTTATGCTGTGCAAGTACGTGATGGGCTACTTTTCTCAGCTGGTATATTTGTAGATGGTGTAGCAGTTAAGGTGAGGCAAAGAACCTTGTTTTCTTAAAACTGTTCTATATGCTCTTCAAGATGACAACCATTTTCTGAAAACTTTTATGGGAGTATAGTATGTCTATTATGCTCGGAACTGCAGCATTTAAGGAGTTATTGCCAGTGTCTATTATGCCCGGAGCACAACAGATACATAGGCACGTAGCTGGATTAGTACGAGTTTGAATCCATTCTGAAGTCGATGAAGTTTGGTCGGATTCAGTCCAGACTATTGGAAGACAGTCCTAACTGAAATAGGCACGTACCTGAGATGGACTTTTACTTGGTCATTCAGAAGAGTTAGAAGCAACTCGATCTTAAGGTGACTAGGGTCTAGCTCAGCTTGGTTGGAGATGAGCGCAGGAGTACCAAACTCCTTTGTCACTTCCACAGTTGAGTGCTCTGATGCTCTAAAATGGTAGTGAAAAAGGGGCTACAGAGACTCTAAAAAGCTTTTCTCGAGGTGTCATTTTAATGATACGGAGAGCATCAGTCCAGACTATTCTCATTTAGGTTGTATTCACGTTGCCCATTTGTCCATCTAGGAGCCTTCTATAGGACATTTGTTTCTTTGAAGTAGGTAACTTCAACCAATTGCCCTAAACTTGCTTGAGGTAGCTTAGTTTTGCTTGTCTTTCGCTTTTATCTTGCTACTAAAATCAGGATTGTGTTGTAGATATGGAGTACTTCAGATTACAGCCTCGTCGGATCTATACAAACTTCCATAGAGGTAAGGGCTATGGCTATCAGCAAAGAATTGATATATCTGGGTTCCAAAACTGGAACTCTAGAGATTTGGTCCAAAGAGAAGCACACCGCTGTGGGTGCTCTTCAGACAGGCACAAATTGCAGGGTTCAATGCATCGACGTTGATGAGGAAGGAGAAATGCTGGTGGTAGGAACATCCGATGGACGGCTTCAGGTAACTACTGCTCATTCTCCTCTAGCAGGGGAATATCAACACCAGAGTGTGTGAGGAGCATGCAATGACTGATACCAAATCATAACAATTGCAGGTCTGGGGCTTGACTTGAAGTAGAACAGGAGATTTACAGTGGAACAAACTGTACCTTAAGTTTCTTGTCAAAAAACAGGAGAATATTTATTATTTCTTCTTTTGTCTACCAATTCCCTGTTCATTTGATTTCATCAATATCTTCTCGTAATTTGATGCCAAAGCTACACTATCTCATGATTGCAAAATTTAATGCCAAATCACAAATGTTTTGAACCAGTTGATGATTGTACGTTGGCTAATGCTGCAATCTCCCTGGGTTATGCAATTGATATCTGTATGATTAAATTTTGGATTAATTTTTAATAGGTCCAAAATAATTCGTTGGATATCTGATCTTTGGTTAGGGTAAATGTATTTTGTGATTTATCTCTTACTTTAAGAGAGTATAAGATCGTTTGAAGAGACCGTTAAGACATTCTATTTCCCGCGTTGCCGGTTCTGAAGTATCTATTAAAACCAAGCAAATGCACGAACAACTTAGTTTAGTGGCGTTAATATTTTATTAACGTCAAAATAATCTTGACTATTAGTTGGATTTGAATTCTTCAATTTTATATGATATTTACGTTCAGATCTAAAGTATTGTATTTTGTTCTCACGAGATAGACGGATGGTTAATACATGAGGTGTTATCATAATGAGGTTTGAGATTCAAATCTTGTTTAATAGTCAGATTTCTCTCTCTCTCATGTACTGGTCACTATTCGGGCTAGTTAGATTAGTCTCCGTGATTTACCTCCTCCGTATTGATCCTGGAACGAATTGACGGGGACGCTGGGGGCGTTTCGTCATTTTGTCATAGTGATTTGTTTATGCTGCAATCGGCTTGCTAGTCGTGGGGCCCAAATGACAAATAAAGGAGGTCATGAATTGACAACTGGGCCGTTTTTATAGCTATCTTTTTTACATCGATTGGGGTTGATCCAGTACGATTAGACTTGTAATTACGGTGAGCAATTTCACATCTCTGCCGTTGAACAATGTAGGCCCCGCCTGGAATCGGCAGGATAAGCCGTTGGTTTGCGATTCCACGGCTGGGTTCTTTTGAAGGATCCGGAGCCCGGTTCGTTCGGCCTTTTCGGAACAGCGAACCAGGGAAGAAAGGGGCGAATCGCTGAGGGCAGGCACTGCGTGTTCTGGTTGGGTTGCCCGCGCCTCCTTACTTCATCGTCGTCCTCCGGCGATCTGCTGACCTGTCGATCTTCTCCTTTATCCCGCGGCGTGATTCGTCTGGGCTCGATCGTTTGTTCCGACCATGCCGGACGTTCAAGCTCTCGTCAATGATTTCGTGCTCAAGCTCAAGAGACGGTATCCTTTTCCCTCGTTTTCCTGTAGGTTTATCGTCTCCTGTAGGGTTCTTTTGATATCTGGTCCTTCTCTTAGAAAAATTGAGGGTTCTCAAGCTACTGCTAAGCTTACGGCGGAGTTGCTGCGGCAGGTCGTCTCGCAGCAGCGAATAACGTACACGAATCAGGCCGCTTCTCTTATTGATGCTGTGAAGGCCGTTGGCGAGCAGTTGATCGAAGCAAACCCTGTCGGTAGGTTGTGTTATGATTTCCCCCTCGTCATACCTCGCATATAGTTGGTTGGCTAACGAAGGAACAATATTTGCCAATGTTATATATGACAAGTATTGTTGTTTTTTTTTTTGAACCGATATTCTATACTGGGAGGTTATTCAAAAGTTTGGGAGTCATCCTTCTTTATAATATTTTGGTGACCTATAACTATTATCACCTGGAACATGTGATATCTACAAGAAATTTGAATAAAATTCAAGTCTTTGGTCAATGGCATTGCATATATCTGCCAGTGCAAGTGTAATGCAATCTGATTGTAAATTGAATCCTTGGTATATCTACGAACTAAGACATTCATGTGGCGGTACTAGTTCATTGTGCATAACTCATAATGACGCCAATGAAACAAGCAAAAAACAAAGCTTTCAGATGGTTGCAATTGCATTAGGGAGATATTCCTTTGAAGTTCTTCAAATATTGTTTTTCATCTACAACTTAAATTCGTCGTTACATTTTTTTTTGTTCTATAAGGCTTGTGATATATTGACACTGTGAGACTTCTACTACTGGATGGCCCACAGTATTACATACTAGGATGTCGGAAATAAAGCTTCTCAAACATGCTGAATTTTTATTTGTCCAATTACCTTGTGTGTTTGTGTATAAAATGATAACAAATGGTGAAGTTTGGCACAGAATGATATTTGGTTAATAGTGTATTTGACTAAAGGAGGTATATGTAAGCTGCTATACTTTTTCACAAGTAAAGCAATATAAAGGTGTAGTTCATAATAAGAAGCAATGTCTAGCACTTATTTTGGCATGAGGATGTGTTGGTACCTTTCTCCAAAGGCATGTGACTTTGTTTGCTGCTATATTTATTGGTATATTTTGAAAGGTTTTCTAGCCACACTGTCCATAGTGCCTTCCCACTATTGTGAAAATTCTTTACTAACGTTTCCTTTTATTTATGGGTTACAAAATCACCATTATATGTATTTGAAAATTTGTACCATCATTCCTATAATGAATTTTAATGCCTATATCATCCTAAATAGCCGACTCTACTTAGTGGGATAAATGTTTGGTTGTTGTTCGTTGTTGTTATATCATCCTAAAGTCTGTTACAGACAATGCAATGTTCATACACTCAGTATCCCTTGTTTGATGTTAGAAGATTTTTTGCATGCTTTTATAATCATTTGTGATCTTTATCTTTAAAAGAAATGATGGTTCGTAGTTGATGTGGTTGCACAGAGCTTGCTGTTGGCAACATTGTGAGGCGTGTTCTCCATATAATAAGAGAAGAAAATGTTTCTTCAGCAATGTCTGCAGTGGAAGAATTGGCCTTAGGTAGTGATGATGATGAGGCTGAGCATGAAAATCGCATGGGATTATCTGCTGCAGCTGTTGCTGCGGCTGCTAGAAGCACCCTTCGTGCTCCTTCTCTGCAAACCCTCCTTGAAGATATCCCTGATTCTGCCACAGCTCCTCATCTGCCTTCTTCAGGAGGAGATTCTGAAGGAAAAAGCAAATGTATTACTCTCATATTTTACCATTATCTTCTCTAACAAACAATTTAGGTTATGCCATCCTTCCTGTGGCATCAGATGATATGATAAAGTAGATATCAAGTTATTTTGCTAGATATGTAAGCTTACAATGCTGCATTTATTATGAAATATTTTCTCACTATCCATACACTGATGTTATGAATACTATTTGATATGCTTTTCTTCTTCATCAGCAGCAGAGAGTAGCTCGAGGAACAAAAAATTGAAGCATGATGTGATCGAGGCTATTAATGAACTGATCCAAGAGATTGATACCTGTCATGAATTAATTTCAGCACAAGCTGTGGAGCATATTCATCAAAAGTATTATCTTGTGACACAATCATTGAATTTTTGCTCTTCAATATTATTTTCTTAGATATCACTCACTAATTTATAAGATTCTCGCCATAATTAGGAAACTAGCATGTGAATTTTCATTTATGATAAGACATAAATTCACTGACATCAAACAACCAAATAAAATTAATTACATGCTAACTAGCTATGGAATGGAGTTAATGGAAGAAAACCAACATATGTGATAAGAGCACCAAGCTTGAGGACTACATGGTTATCTTCATACGAGATGGTTAATACACAATGTGGTGATATGAAATAAAGTGTTAATTCCTACACTAGTGTCCATCTGGCAAAGTGTAAGAGCAAAAAGTTATAATTTAATGTATGGTTATTGAGTACACTTGTTTCTATTTATTTTCATGATGCTGGTTATTCACGTATGGTGCCTTCAATGTCTTTATACAAACTGTATGTAATAATTTAATGTTACAACAACAAGCCATTGCGTCCCACTAACAGTTGGCTGCATGCCTTTTATGATCTGTAGGAGAATATTATCAAATTTTCTGCATTTATGCAAATGTAGTTTTGAAAGATAACTTCATTTGATGTAATCACTGTGAGTTTTTACTCTTGTCAGTGAGGTAATACTAACTCTAGGGCGTTCAAGAACAGTCAAGGAATTTCTTTTTGCTGCTAATGAGAAAAAAAGGTCTTTTCGTGTATTTGTTGCTGAGGGTGCTCCAAGGTTAGCACACCTTGTTTTCTACTATGTGCTATGCTTTGAGACAATTTCTAGATAGTGTTCTACATTTGTGTTTTGGCTTTAGCTTTTATTTCTATGATTATCACTCAGGTATCAGGGGCATGTTCTAGCTAAAGAGCTGGTCGGAAAAGGATTGCAGACCACTGTTATAACTGATTCTGCTGTTTTTGCTATGATATCGCGAGTAAACATGGTAACACATAGACGAAAGCTGATGTTAGAGAAATGTTTTTCATCTATAACTCAAACTATACTATGTAGGTGATAGTTGGAGCTCATGCAATAATGGCAAATGGTGGAGTTATTGCACCTGTCGGCATAAATATGGTCGCACTTGCTGCTCAAAGACATGCTGTCCCATTCGTCGTCCTTGCTGGTAGCCATAAGGTCATAATCATCTGGTTAACTTTTTTGGTGCATTCTACCTATACAGACACTTAACCTTGGTGTCTTATTTTCTGAAGAAGTGATTCTCATGCTTCCTTTTTGTTTAAAGTAAGAAATGTGTGATGAACATATTTATGTTGACAAATGTAAGTACATGGGAATTATAATAGAGAATGTCCATACATATTTTCTTTACAATATTTTTAATTCGAGCAGAAATTAGAGATGAAATTTGAGTTGGACAGAAAAAGGAAAGAGAACAACTTATTTCACTGTTTAATTTGGAGAAAAATGTGTACTAGACAGAAAGGAAGTGAGGAAGGTATTATTTCATCTCAAGCCAGTTTTAAAGTTCCATTCTATATGAGCTGAATTCAAAAGAAATGAGATCAAGATTTATCATTTGGCATTTGCTAATCAATCAGTGATGTGTCACTTTGCGAACCAGATAGCAATCCCCTTGGACTTACCCACTAGTTTTTTTTTAAAAATTTCCCTTTCTCATTCCATCAACTTTTTTGCATTTGTTAATCAATCAGTGACTGGTACTTTGTGGAACGGTTAGCAACATCTTTGGACTTACCCACCACATCACCTTTGATTCCTTACCTGGTTCTTCACCATAATTTTTGACCAAGGGAATGAACTCTTCATGTAGTCCAAATTATTTGGGATCAACTCCCTTAATTTATTTCTACCTGGATTTCCATGTATCAACAACGTTTCTAGGAGGACAATATGAAGTTTGACCTACCTGATATGACTTGCTGAAACTGCTTCTTGTGGGATCTATTTGTGCTGCAATTTATTGCTTGTTTGAGATATTATTATCCTCCCTTTTATTCATCTTTTTCGTTTGCATATTTGCTGTGAACTCTGGATGAGTTACATTTTTGTTGTTGTTTTGCTGTGGCAGTTGTGTCCATTGTATCCACATAATCCAGAGCTTTTGTTGAATGATTTTAAATGCCCATCTGAATTGCTGGATTTTGGAGAGTTTTCAGACTGCATGGATTATGGTCAGTTAGGGGATTCTCCTCCTATTCGTGTTGAAAATCCTGCATTTGACTATGTCGCACCAAAGCTCGTCAGCCTTTTCATCACTGATATGTAAGCTTCTTGTATCCTTTTATCAAGCATTCTCCTGTTTACCAATTTGTTCTTTCTTTGATGCATCTTCATAGCTAAATAGCTTCTGACCAACTGTCATATTTTTTAACTTGATGTTATTAATATTAGTATAATGGAATAATGAACTATCTGCACATTCCCTCTAATGATTTCATCAAAAATGTTTTTCTGGATTGTAGAAATCAAGTTTTCAGTAAGCAATGATGAGGCTAGGTAGGCATTACCATGTATTCTACTTGAGGAACTAATTTCATCTGACATTTAATTATCATTACCTGTCCCAAGGCAAATGATTACCAAAATTGATTAGCCCTTTTTCACGGAGATGTTAATTGTGATTATTAACTTCTATAGCATCTTGATTGTTTTTTATCATCAGACAATCAGCTTCATTCATTGATACATCAGTTAAAAATAAAATGACAAAAACACAAGCAGGAAGCAAAATTGATGGAACAAGGTAGTCAAAATTGTACACCATGTAAAAGGAATATACCAACATTCAATCAACCTACTCAAGACATTTTAAGGTTGCCAAAAATTGTCGACAAGATATGAAGTTACACGTATGTTGTATTTATTCCTTGTGCTGAAAAATATGCTCATGTTAGGTGCTTGTGAATTACCCATGCTTTTGTTGCTTTTGTTCTCATAGCTATGCTTACTGGTTCATTATGCTGATGACTCTTGTTGCTACAGGGGAGGACATAGTCCATCTTATGTGTACCGGCTAATTGCAGATTATTACTCAGCCGAGGACCTTGTTGTGCGACGAAAATCAGCACCTTGAAATCTTATGAGGAGCCAAGATTTTGTCTAAATCCTTAAATATGGAACACTAGTTATCTGGTCAGAAAATTTCCATGCTAGACACCAGTCAGTTATAGTGTATTTTTGCTCTTCATATATGTTCTATCATTCAATGAACAGCACAAGTTGGCACAAGTTGTAAGAGGATGAAGGATTTATTCCAAGTTGAGTGGTGTAGTTTTTTGTTGCGCTGTATCAAATTGATCAAATTGTTTGAACGCCTTGCTGTTGTTTCTTGCTGTTTTTTTTTTCATGTTTTCAAGAAACAATTGCGTTTTTTTTCCAATCAGTTTATCATATGAAGAGCAATAACATCGTAGAGGAATTTTGGCATGTACATTGGGACTAGAAGATGAATCGTCAATCGTAGCCAGCTACCAAAACGAGATGGCGAGGGGAAGAGTCAAATGGTGTGGTAGTTGAAGCACAAAACGAGATGTTCAATTAACAAGCCAAGAAGGATCATGAATTATAACAGTAATCAATATTACAGTTCATACTACAATCACTCAGCGTATTGTATGCCAAGAGCTTAAGATCAAGAACTATAATAGCCATCAATATTAAGAACTTCATACTACAATCACATATCATATTATACGGTTTTGAACGATACAGTCGATGCTTAGCGTTTTTTTGGAGCAACAGCTAGTCGAGTATACATTCTTGCCATCGAACGATAGCCCCTTATATCGCCAGACCGCAGGAGATTTCCTATATACAAGGTAAAGACTTGATGCAATGCAAGGATATAATACTACTACTGTTCCACTTTTATTCATTTCTTGAAGAGATATACTTGATGTGAAGAATATGGCCTTGAGATATTGAGTGAGTGATGGGTTAAAACCAATATTAACTCGCAAAGGATAGTTTAAAATGCCATTTAATTAGATCGACTAACCTGAATCGCAATTGAGAGGGCTATCAGGCTCAGGATGGGCCATTAAAGCAATTATGGCTCGGCAAACAGATTGTAGAGTCCATGCAGGGCTCCAAGCATTCTTCAAGATGTCGAGGCAAATCTCCCCAGTCTAAACAACAAAGTGATAACAGAATTTCAAATATTTCGAAGGAACTAGCCATAATTGCAACAACATCTTATGCAAAAAAAAAAAAACAATCAAAATCGTCCACCTTCGTCTGACTCCGAAGGTCGAATGCAATTTTAATCTGTCTAAACATGCTAGACAGAAACAATCCATTATAAAATTACAACTCTACTGTTAAAGCCCTACTAATCTGCTGCACATACAAAATTTTACTAGTCTCCTATGAAAATTTAATTTTTTTGTGATGATAAAGAAGAAAATTATTGGGACTATGCCTGAGCATCAGAAGAATGCTGAAAGTATATATATGGAGTATGTTACATGCTTCCGTAAGCACACTAAAGGACCTCTATGAGGCTTCCACCTTAGCCAGGATTTAATTTGAAAGTCTGTCATTTGTGTGATCGAATTGCACTGAAAAAGCTTTTTGCAGAATTAAGGGATTACACAAGTGATAGATCTAGACGCAAGAGGCTCAGAATCACAGTAAAATATCAGACATCTGCATAATTTCAAGAATTGATTACTACACACTTAACACATGTTTCACCCCCATCCAACAAGATAAAAAATAAAATAAATCATGCTCACCTTGAAATGCACATTTGGGTGAAAGATTATTGTTAGGAATCGAACTTGTGGAGGTAACAAAGGATACTGCTCTGGAATAGCAATTGCAAGCTGAAACACGCCGCCTTCAAATGGAGTTTCTGAAGGTCCCTGTATGCAGGAAAACGCGACAAATTTAGTGCTCAAAAGCTAACAGTGAAATACTGGATTTTCCATTGTTTGCTTACCTTAATTAGTGCGGTCCACTTGTAAATGTTAGAATCATCACAGACCAATTGAATGTCTGGGTCAGCTGCTTTTTCTCTCTGAACCTCTTTGTACTCCTTGAAAAGCCTGGCTCTTGATGCCTGTGGATTACCGAAAAAAAGTAAAGTAAACAAAATCCAAATCTGGAGACTGTAGAGAGATCCATTAGATATGAATAAGAATCCTAAATTATGTATGGACTGAATCTTAGATTTATCAACGTGGAGACTTCATCACTCAAAGCACAATCTTAGTCATGGTACCTTCGGCCAATTGTCCGTGCATGGTCTCCTATGGCACCTAGTTACTGTTGGTGGATACATCCCGTCCTACTTCAATGTCATCCGCACAATAAAATACAAAATCCTTTGCTTGATCATCTTCCGTGATTGACTACGCGTGCATGACATAAGATATATGTTTATCTTGCTAGATCCAGGTTGATGAGTCAAGTGGCATATGTCTTTGAGAACCAAAGGCTACAAAACTGCTATTTTAGCAACACTGATCCCATGGAGATGCGCTTCTCAAATGGACTGATGCTTTTAGAGAATGGAGATGAGTGCAGTCATACAATTGTATATTAATGGGCAAACCGTCGACACCAGCACTTCAACCAATCGCGTAGGTGATTCATCTGGCTTGTTTATAATGACTTTCATTTGCCAACCACCACTTCAGTTAATAGTTTGAGGCATGTACATAATATCAGGCTACTAAGTTACTAACCCCTTTCTCTGAACTTACCTATTGAGTTACTACTATCTTTACATCGATAACACTGTGGCACTTGCTTCGGTTTTTTTAACTTTTTTCCATAAAAGAAAAGAACATCATACTCAGAAGCCCTAAACCAGATGCAATTATTAGTACGTTAAGAGTTAAGTTTAGTTTGTAGAAGGAAACAGGAAAGTAATTACTTTTTTCAGAACAGAAAAGGTGGCTGTTCATGCATCCATCTATTGTTACAAATCCTAGCATATTAAATTTCATCTCAACCTTCTATTATTTACCCTCTTTTTTTCTTTTTGACCTTACATCATGTAAATATCTTCTGGTGCCTAAAAAGTGGATTTACTCACATCTTTAGCCTTAGCAATTTTATGCAATCGTAAGGCTGTATCCATTTGAAACTTCATAAGAACCAAAAACTTGTGATATCGGTATCAGTCATGAACTGTAACTACAAGCATGACAACAAGATGAATAATGAAACAGTAGCAAGAGGATAACTGCTAACCTGCATGATATTTGGTTTCCTGGAGACTCAAAACCAACAGAACCAGAACAAGGCAACCAGCTGCATATGGCTTAAATTAAGAATTTCTTATGACAAAATCAAGTGGCTACCAGTAATTATCAAGTGCACTGTCGATAATTGACACCACCAATAACTCAGTTTCAACTCTATAAATGCTCTCAATGTTCACATACCGTGAAATTGGCATAGAGTGAATGAAAGAAGAAAAACATGCAAGAAAATTATTCAGCATTGTTTAACTAATTTTCATCCTAATATCGCAGTGTTGCTTCTAAATGTATGCTCGCGAAAAAAATATCTAGCAATAATTGATCATTTTAATTAACATTTGATCACCTCGACGCCCACCTAGCCATTATGCATATTCCTACAAGAATTCACTATCTCTACACCCATTTTTCATGCCCTGATGATCTAAATTGCAGGCAAATTTTCATTGCTCCAAGAGAGAGAGAGAGAGAGAGAGAGAGAGAGAGAGAGAGAAGAAAGTGTTTCTTCGTTCAACACATCACAATCAGATCCTAATTTACAGGCAGAAAGTCGAGAAATTTTGGGAGAAAAAAGGGATCCATTGAAGAAATGGGCACGAAACCACCAGTGATCGGTGAATTCGATTACTCTATCAATTAGTTTGAAGGAGTAATGCTGCTCGTGAATTGAAGAACTTGGAAGTTTTATCATACCTTCGGGCGAAGGGCAGATCGAAAATGTTCCCGCAGAACTGGACGAGAAATACGAGTCCGCTACATGGAAGAATCGAGTATCGTCGAATCTAGTAACATCTCGTCCGTCAATTAGGGGCATCATCGATCAATTCGACGGTCCCTATTCTATTTCGCGAACTGGTAAAGTCCGACGCGAATGGTCCTTCCCCACATTGCCGAACACTGTGTCGTCAAGATGGCGGCTTCGTCTAGGGTTTCGGCAATGCTCAGGGCTACGAAAAAGGTGATCACTGAGTTGGGGGCATCTCCGTCAGCGAAGCAACTAGCTCCGTTGAGGCGCCGCAGTTCCTGCATTTCAAGGTGCGTGATTTTTGCTTGTCGTTGACTCGTCATAGTAGAGATTTCTCGTAGATTATCCAACGAGTAGGGATTTTGATTCCGTTCCTACCGGTAGCGAAGATTACCGGCGAGTTCGAGTTGCTTGATGTCTATGCTTCCTCTCCACAGCGCGATTGCTACCGCTCGTCTGCAATCGGTTCTTGCGGCGGAATCTCAACGATGGGGTTTGGTTCCACAAGGTGCATTCTTTCTCGATCTTCTTCTCTTTGTCTCCGTAGCTTAAACAACATTTCTCTTTGTCTCTTTGTTTCCTTCATGTTTTGTATGCCATTAGAGCTCTAACAATCTAATGCCTTTATTGAAAAATTCGATCCATTCGATTTATAAAAAAAAAATTGATTCGATTTAATAAATTTAATTCGATTTTAATCGAATATTCACTTTTAAATGAATCGACTATTGCAATGAAATCTGTAGATATTTCATTAAAATTTTGTGGTTTAGATAACTTTGGCATCAAAGCATTGTTTTTGTTATGGTTCTATGATTAACTTTATTATTGCATTTCAACTTGGGCAGGAATCTCAATGCCTTTATGACAGTACCTGTGAGTAACCAGCTCGGCATGCAAAGGCAAAGGCTTTCGGTAAACGTTCTCTCTCCTTCAGACAATGAACTCCACCTGAAAGTTGATCCACGGTGACTGGTTAGCTTGTTTAGTTATTTTCTTTATAAGAAAAACTAAAATAAAGAACATCATTGCCTCCTCTTCTGCGTGCAAGTGTGTCAGTATTGTCATCATGAAGTCTGGGAGTTAAATCCTGATTAGTAGTTAAATTCTTATCTTCCCTTATGCACTAGTCACTATTCAAGTTAGCTAGACTAGTCCTCGTAATTTACCTTGTGTTGATCTTGAGATGGATTGACGGGGGCGCTGGAGACGAAAGTTTCGCTTTTTTACCACCAAGCGTGCCAACAATACAATATTTATCATATTTTTATTTTTTTGATATTATTTATAATTTATTTTTTATAAATAATTATAAAATTAATCGTATGAAACATATAACTTTTTGTCATCAAATATATTACATAGTATCTTTCATGCAAGGTAGCCTGTCATGCTCACTGCCTAGTTGTCTGAACTCGGTGGGTGAAATGTCTATCGATGCACGAAAATACAACTCTTCATCGATACATCTCTAATTCATACGTTACAATATTAAATTTAATATAAAATAATATTAAATCATTTCAATTCATAAATTAAATCTTTATACCAAAAATAATATAAGAATAGTATAATATCATATTTGATATTATATTATTCATTATATTATATTTGATGTAAAAAAATATATATATTTTTCATATATGAATTAAAGTAATTTGATATTGATAATTAAATTATGAATAAGATAAATAATATATTTTAATGAATATATTTTTTTGATGGGATATGATATGAATGGATTAAAGTTGAAATTAAATTTACATTAAATATCGTAGAATCACCAATCTCCATTAAACGATAATAAAGAAAGAAAGAAACCAAACATTTGGTAAACACAATGAGGCAATATCAGTCGCATTCTGCCGACACTTGGTATTCCAACTCCCGGCATTATTCTTAACCACTGCGTGCTCCATGAATCGGCTACCCGTGCCAGAACAGCAACCACGGTGAATTGAGGGCGTGTCAGCTTTTTATTGGTTGGTGGGTGATTTATGTTTATCAGGTTCCTTCGAGAATTCGGTCATATTTATCTGCGAATGGGCAGCAGATCCGATGGAAGGTGGCATTTCAGGCTCACGGCTAACCTCCGCTCGTCGGCTGAGCTCTTTAGGAGTGAAGTGAATGCTCGCTCTGTTTCCATGCTTCGCAGTTTTCCTTCCTCGGTTCCTGGTGTAGAGAGCTCGTAAGCAAAGCTTGAATCTTTGGGCGGTGCGGTTCCGCCAACGAGAAATTGCTGAAATGGCGCGAGAAATCCACGTTTCCTGATTTCTCGTTCGTGAATTTGTGATTTTTGTTTGTTTTATACGTTCAGCTTGCCGGTTCCTGCTAAAAATTTGAATCTTTTTGTGGAGTAATTGTTTCAATCGAGATGTTGCACGCCAAGTCGGAATCCGACGTTACCAGTTTGGCCCCATCGTCGCCGCCTCGGTCGCCGAAGAGGCAAGCCTACTACGTGCAGAGCCCGTCACGGGACTCTCATGATGGCGACAAGTCGACGATGCAGGCAACCCCTGTCTTCAACAGCCCCATGGAGTCGCCCTCGCACCCTTCCTTCGGGCGTCACTCGCGGACCTCGTCGGCGAGCCGGTTCTCCGGGCCCTTCCGGTCCTCCTCGGGCCTGAAGGGGTACAGGAAGAGGGTGAACGATAAGGGATGGCCGGAGTGCAATGTTATTCAGGAAGAAGGGTCCTACGATGATCTTGATGACGACAAGGGGCTGTCGCGCCGTTGTCAGATCATTCTAGGGCTTGTAAGCTTCGTCCTTCTCTTCAGCCTCTTCTCTCTTATTATTTGGGGAGCAGCACGGCCGTATAAACCAGACGTCGTTGTCAAGGTATCTACTTGCTTAATAGTATGGCATTAATACTGTATTTATCTGAAATTTGTCATTCACAATTCAATCCCTCTTTCTGTTTATTGGAGTAGTTTATTTGAGATTGCATTGTACATTTGTTGCTCATTGAAGGTTACCAAGTGAAAAAGCTTTCAGCTTCAGTCGATGAACTTTTCCCTTTACCTAAAAGCAAATATATAAGGCTCTAAGACCTGATACTCCTAAGGAAAAGCTTACATTAGTCATCAGTTGCCACTTAGTTGGAGGGATTGATATCGATCGGCACTTACAGAATATTCACTTTTAGCTTGATGAATGAAGCTTGATGGTGTCCTATTATGAAAACAACAGAGCCATGAGATGATTGTTCACTTGATTGATGGTTTCAGTTATTAAAACTTATTTCTCATTGACTAAGGTGCAAGTTATTTAGTTGTTGTTGTTGTCATGTATGAATTTACTCAACGATACTTAGCTTTATATTAGCAAAGGAATCTCAATGTTTTATCTTTCTCTCCAGTGACATCCTATTTAAGAGAACACTTCTAGGTATCTGTCTGTTGTTTAAGTTTCAATTGTTATGTGTGCCTGCTAGATTTTTTTGTCTGATGCAAGTTTGAGCCTGCTGCATTATCTAACCAACACTCTTATCTCAGAGCTTATTGATGGATGACTTTTACGCCGGGGAGGGTACCGATGAAACCGGTGTCCCAACTAAGATGGTCACACTCAATTGTTCAGTGAAGATAAGTGTGTACAACACTGCTGCTATGTTTGGCATTCATGTTACTTCAGGCCCAATCCGTCTAATGTTTTCGGAAATCACAGTTGCTACTGGAGAGGTGAGTTTGATACGTGGTGGTATTTGATCATTAGATTCTTGAGACGACAATATTCGAAATACTAGAGCATAACCTAGGATACTATACAATCTTATGGTGGAGTTCTGCAACTGTCTTAACCAGTTGGGAAGTTTAACTAGAATAACTATAGTTCTTGGAGGAGCTAATTGTCATGTTTTCTCCCACATTGCAGTTAGAGAAGTATTACCAGCCTAGAAAGAGCCATAGGACTATATCAGTCATATTACACGGCGAAAAGGTCCCGCTGTATGGTGCAGGAGCAGCCATGTCTTTGTCCAGCACCGGTGGAGCGGTACCCTTAACATTGAACTTTGACATCATATCGCGTGGATACGTGATCGGGAAGTTGGTCAGGGTGAAACACAGCAAGCACATTTCATGCCCGTTGGTTGTTGATTCGAGCAAAAACAAACCTATAAAGTTTGCTCAAAGAGCTTGCACCTACTTATGAACACTGAGGCCAAAATGGAAATGAGCTTAAATTGCAAAACACATTGTCATCAAAACAAGGAGAAGAGTAGGTTTTTCCTCCATGTCGATAGTGGTTATGGTAAATTCTATTTGTTTATCGAAGCAAATAATATTTGATTTGTTAAGAGGTTTGCTTGATGCTTTTGTTGTTAGCAACCCTGTTTACTGTAATGCTTGTAATGCTATTTAAAATGAAGCTTCTGTTATGATCTCTAAATTAACTTGTTACCATCTCCTGTTTACTGTAATGCTTTTGTGCTCGTTAACAACAAGACTCAGAATTAGTTCCTAAAACACAAGGCATAGTTGCTTTTCCCCCTTTTTGTTTTGCTCAGCATGGAAGCTAAGAATTTTGCCTTTTGTCTCCCTACTTGAGAGTAAACTAAACAACAAAGCAAGCCTTTAAAAAAAAAAAATAAATTAACCAGATCAGATAACGTCGAATCTAGGGTGATCGATTCGATCTCACAGAAGTTTTCTACCGGTCATCAGGGTAAATTGGAAAGTGCTAATAGAGACCCATTCAAATGATCAGTATTCTAAGGTCCGTTTTTTATTGGAAAGAAAATTTTCTACAATACATCGTAGTTGAGATTCGAACCTTTAAGAAATCATAAATGAAAATACAATGGATGATAAATTTAATATTAAAAATGACTCAAAGGAAAATAAATAAATAAATAAATATTACGATATATTTGCAAAATTTTAAAGAAAAATTTGGAAATTTAGAGAAAAGGTTATAGAGTTATTAAGTTTTTATGATGGTAAAAGGCGAAATGCTCGTCCCAGCGCCTCCGTCAGTTCATTCCAAAATTAATACGAAAAAAATAAATCATGAAAATTAATTTAATTAGTCTGAATAATGATTAATGCACGAGGGAAGAACCTGGAAAACAATTATTTGTAAGTTATTAAGTCTTTATGAGCAATAATGGGGTAGCGAAGATGATTGGAATCGGGGAGGATCTCCTCCAACATTGCGAGTATCAAAAGCCAGACTCTTCACTTGTCGGACGGCATCCGACCATCGTTGACGAATTTAACGTTTGAGATCACGACTTGGTCGGGATCCCGCGAGTGTTATCCGATCATGTTTCTACTAATTTTGTCCCGCTTTATTTTTATTTTAAAAAAAATAAAATGCCAAGTCTTG
>JBBUKS010000055.1:799250-813158 GCA_038050645.1 Hedychium gardnerianum | reverse complement strand
CTCTTACTGTTATTATCATGCACTATCTTTCTATACCCGCTGAGTATTCTTTTGTACTCACCACCCCTGCGTCTATTATTGTTTTCTTGTTGGATCGTTAGAGATGAGAGAGAGGGGGGGAGTGAATCTCGTTTGAAAATCTTTTCTTTTTCGTTCGTAAATCAAAGTAGCAGCAAAAATTAAAACTAAGTAATCACACTTCTTTTTACTTGGTTCGGAGCCCAGCTGACTCCTACTCCAAGAACCCATGACCTTTGGATCGTACCGATGGGTTAATTCACTAAAGTAGTTCTTTTGAGGAAGCAAGATAGTACAAGCATACAAATTACAAATATTGTGCAAGAATGAAAAATACCGATAATGAAATAAATAAGCTTAAGCATAGGTTGTCGGGTTGCTTCTTGATGTAGCACGAACAACAGTAGTAGGAACAGAATGAGGAGTAGAGAAAAGTTATGTTCGGCTCGGACCCCGAGGGCTTCTTTTATAGGCTGCGTTCGGTCGACTGGAAAACCATTCAGTCGAATGATCCTTTCAGTCGACTGATCCTCCCATCGATCGAATGAACCCGCGGCCTTCCTTCTTTGCTCTGATCTGATCCGTTTGATCCCGAAAATCATGCTTGATCAGTCGACTGATAAAGCTTATCAGTCGATTGATCCCTCTGTTTACCTTTTCTGCGTTGATACGATCTGACAGCTCGGTCGACTGATCCCTTGTATCAGTCGACTGATCCCAGTGTTTGCCTTTTCTACGTTGATTCGATATGACAGCTGTTTCTTTCCTTCTTTGTTCAGTCGACTGATCCCTTGGATAAGTCGACTGATCCTAGTCATTTCCATGTTTGCAGCCTCTGTTCGATCCTATGCTATTCTTGTTTGATCAGTCGACTGAACCTCCTGTTCGATCGACTGACCTCTTGTTCTCACGGACGAACCTGAGTTAATTGCGAACTTTATTTTATCTGCAAAACAAAGTTAGCACAAGAAATATAATATTAGTAATAGTCCTGCAAAACAGAGGTTAGACCAATTATGAGTATGTATAAATGAGACAGTTCGGCCTGTCTTGATCTCAACTTAGAAATCTCCGTTGGTTTCTTCAGTTGGATCAGCGTCTAAAGTTTGTCTCACTGGGACACGACCTCACTGCACTAACTTTAGTTTGCTTACCTCAACTCACCTGCCAAACATCGGGTCCTACAGACCTATTTGGACTTTGCTTAGCATCGGATCGGCTTTCCAGGACTTCCACTTGATTCGATATCAGGTCCTCCAGACCTATCGAATACTCTTGTCAGATGTCAGGTCCTCTAGACCCATCTGGACTTCCTGCCTGGTTCCACGATCCGTCGAGACTTCCTTGCATAATATCGGGTCCTCCAGACCTACTAGGGCTTTCAGAATTGAGATCCTACACACTGGATTAGTTCATTAGATAACAATAAGACTTAACTATGATCCTTTGACAACATCAAAACATAGGTTTGATTCTGGTGCTCCCTGCACCAACACTAGTTACCTTTAACTATCATTCACGTTTAAATCTCGACATGTCAATATTTCCAAGCAGTGAGGAGCAGCTACTTGGATAAACCAAGGAATATAACATGTGTTAGTCTTACAAAATCAATGATGTCATAATTCATCAATTCATAGACTAGGAATGTTTCAATACGTTCATAATTACATATGTAGAGATGCTCACTAGTTGTGATCCAATCACAAGTTGTCTCATGCTATAAATTGTATTGCAGTCATTTAGTAAGTGAGTTTAAGGTCCAATCATACACATAAAGAATGTGTACTCAGATAATGAATCATTTATTTATCCCATAAATAGTATATACCATAAGGTAATTGCCTTAGGACACCGCTCAAATATAATAGGGAAGCTCCAAGAAGGGTGCGCTGCTCTCAGGACTTCCAGATTGACCTTTAATCATTATTTGGTTTGTTTTATGTATCTGCGCGATATTTCCTTATATTTACGATTGATACATAAACTGTAAGATGAGTTTCTCTGCCTCCGGAAAGGTTCCGGAAAGGAGACCACTAATGGACGGGCGCTTCTCGTGATTAGGCCTCGGACATACTAACCTTGTGGGGTTGGGAACCAAGTAAACCGTTGGTGTTGTTTATTTGTGTTTTGTTCTTATTATTATTCCATTGCTACTAACGACTTTGATAGAACAAATGAAAGAACGAACGACAAAACACGAGAAAAATGATCGATATTCACCTCCCCCCTCCCCCCCCCCTCTCTATAGATGTGCACTAGTCCTATAATTGGTTTCAGAGCAGGAGGCTCTGATCGGACTAATAGCCGAAGGAGCAAGCAAGCTAAGGATTTAAGAGAAGAAGACCGGAAAGGTATAATTTTAAATAATGAATTTCAAATTACATATTATTTATTTTTTATGCAGGGAGAGAGAGCACTATAAAAACAAGTGTCCTACTCATAAAATTCGGATAACACCACCGGCGACAAAAGAAGGAACCGATGTCAAAAGCCTGGAGAAACAAAGAGCACGTCACGCGCTTCAAGTGCTAGAGATCAAGACACTACAAAGACCAATGCCCGAAGGAGTCCATGGAATAAGGAGTTGCGAAAAAAGTTAGTGAAGTTATTTACAAAAAAACACCTAGTAATTTGCAGACAAAATAGTTATTTCTTGCAATAAATTAGAAAATTTGTATAATTTAGAAAATAAGAATCTAAATAATTTAATTAATAAAAATAAGAATTTAAATAATTTAATTAATAAAAATAAGAATTTAAATAATTTAATTAATAAAAGTCTGAATTTAAATAATTTAATTAATAAAAATATTAATTTACATAATAATTTAATTATTAAAAATAATTATAATTTGAATAATTCATAAGTAATTAATAAAGTTAATCAAGAAAATGACCAAGTTAATCTACACCTAGATAAAATTTTTAATTTATTTGATTAAGCTGATTCTAATTTAAAAAATTCAAATTCAAGTGATTCAATTAATAATCAAGATAAAATTAATTTCAATAATTCAAATTTAATTAATTTAATTAATCCAAAATTAAAAATTAATTCAACAAACTAAGATAAAATTAACTTAAATAACAATAAAGATAAATCTAACAATTCAGATTCTAATATTAATAACTCGAAATTAAATATTAAATTAATTATTCAAGATAATCCTAAAAATAATTTGATTAATTCTAATCCTAAATATTCAAATACTAAAAATTCCAAGTTAAATCTAAAAAATTCAGAAGATAAAACTTCAAATTTTAACAAAATGAATTCTAATCTTAACAGTATATTTAAAAACTAAAACAATAATTATACAAATAAAACAAATTCAAAAAATAAAATTTTAAATATGATAAATTTCAATCTTAATAATACAAATTTTAAAAGTTAAAAATTAAATCCCAAAAATCCGAAAATAAATCTTAAAAATTCAGAAAATAAAACTTCAAATTTTAAAAATACTAACTCAAATTTAGATACAACAAATACAAATTTAAATTCTAAAATTCATTGTAATAAAGTACCCTTTAATTATGAAACAATGAATAATTCAAAATTAAATCCAAAAAATATGAAATTAAATACCAAAGTTCAAGAAAATAAATCTACAAATTTTAACAAGTTAAATCTAAATTTTAAAAATTCGAAATTAAATTTTAAAACTAATTATCACAAAGTACTTTATAATTATGGAACTAATTAATAAAATCTTACCCAATAAAATAATTAAATTAATAATTAAAATAAAATATGTCAAAGTCGATTGACACATTCACGGGTTCACAAGAAATATATCAAATTAAGAATTTGATATATTATTAAAAATTAATTGATAATTGTTTGACTTGTTTGACACATGTATACTTGTCATATACATGCATTATTTTATGTTAATTTATGCTTATAATTGTCATGTCATTCATTTTAGTATTTTATTCATGCTTAATCTAGAATGGTTAAATAGGTAAAAGGTTGCTTGCCACTTGCCACATAGTACTAGGGTGGGGCAAGATAATAGTATATTAAAGAAGCTTGGTCTAGGTGGTCAGGTGGGGTAAGAAGTACCCAACTTGGTATGCTTAGTTAAGTGAAACTAACTGAAGTTACCTCGTCACATCCTAAACTAGTTAGACTAGGGGTTTTCAATAAGGATGATAAATATATAATTTATTAAAAAGGCTTTGTCTAAGAAAATAGTGGTTGCTTTGATACCCAAGTAGAAATCAATTTTGTACATCGCCACTACCTAGAAATCAATTTTTGAAATATGTATTTAACTGACTGATGGCTAAATTTGAATCTAACTCTGTCATGCCCCGGAGGTACACTTGTCCGTTGATACGGATGATACCCCTAGTGACAATCACAGATACAACATGATATGAGTCCATAAAACTCAGAACAAAACACAACTACGCAGTATAGATAATAAAAATCAAACAGAGTAAACAATAAATATGGTCTACCCGACCATGAAATCTAAAGATATAACTACAAGTCGGCCCGACTTAAGACACTAAGTACATAACCAGAGAAATCAAAAGTCCAAATACGAGTTAACTATTACAAAGCCAGTATAATCAGCAAATGTAGAAGCAAAAATAAATTGAAATGAAATAGAATTAAACCGATGCTCGATGTGAATGGGACAGCACGGACAACATCCTCCAAGCAACCCAATCAACATAAACCTGCTAACCTGGAAATAATAATAGAAAGCAGGGGTGGTGAGTATAAAAGAAATACTCAGCGGATATAAGAAGATAGTGCATGAAAAATAAAGTGTACATGAATTCAAGATATACAGTCTCAAAGGAGGAATATACTCACCATCGCATGATGACACCTGTATGCCTCTACTACACTAGCACCCTACTCAAGTGCACATAGAATCAAAACTAGTGTCAGTAATAATCAACATGAGTACAGCCCCTCACACACATGTACCATCAATAATCAATAAGAGTACAACATGTACCATCAATAATCAACATGAGTACAACATCTCATATTCATATATCAGTACAAAAGTAATAGTATTATGGCTTGTATGTGGGGGTAATGCTCCACCACAGGGTATACAAATGACCAAGACACCCAGCTCATCAACTGTGGACTGCGGGAGAAATGCTCTACCATAAATGACCTCGTGGATAGTCCAAAATGTCAAGGTCCCTGTTTGCAGGAGAAACGCTCTACCACGAATGACCTCATGGGCAGACAGGATGTAGTTATCTAGCTACGAGCTATGAGAAAAACTCTCTACCACGAATGACCTTATGGGAAGCCTAGGGTATATCAATCCCTATCTGAGATAGGTATACCAAATAATAGCATGTCTACGACTAGCTCACACCCGAAGGGAGCCTTGATCGATAGCATACATGCATCACCATGATGTTACGACTAGCTCACACTCTAAGGGAGCTCTGATCGATAGCATATATGCAACACCGTGATGCTACGACTAGATCACACCCGAAGGGAGCCCTGATCGATAGCACACATGCATCACCGTGATGCTACGATTAGCTCACATCCGAAGGGAGCCCTAATTGATAGTATATATGCACCCGAAGGGATCCCTGATCGATAGCATATATGCAACACCGTGATGCTATGACTAGCTCACACCCGAAGGGAGCCTTGATTGATAGCATATATGCAACATCGTGATGCTACAACTCACTCAACCAACCTAATGGGAGACATAATCATAGCATGTATGCATCACCATGATGAGTAGGATTAAAATGATCTCATCACCACATATGTCTATCTATGCAATATACACAAATCCATAAAGACATATGAATCGTAATACATGTCACACACGTATTTACATGCACAAATCAGACGTGTACTATAGTCACCCACATGATACCTCACCTACAACACACGTTACCCACATGTTTACATCTACAATCTAATGCATACAACAATGATGAAAATATGTAATGCACATGTCACACACATGTCCATAACTTCAATCAAGACTATGCATCAATGAATGTCTAAGGTACACGTCACACACGTGCCCACCCCTACATGGCATGAATCTATTGAATCTTGCATATGCATATAATTACACGCCACATGCGTGTCTAACAACTACATGATTACACAATCCTAAGTTTGTTCCTATTGTGCACACCACACACGTGTACACACTATAGGATATAAAATCATAGAGACTACATAGATATAAGCAGAGCATCTCAAGTACAAGCAAGCAAGTATCAAAAACTTAGGTATCATGTGAATATAGTCAAGGTATATATGGCTACTATATCAATCAGAACATATTATGCACTAAGATCAATAACTATAAATGAGAGCAAGGGAAGGAATACCCACCTCAAAGTCGTAGAGTGTCGAATATCCTCAGATCCGATGCTCCGTCTCAATCCTATAAGTATCAATACGAAGACTATATAAATACTAGACTAATACAAGTAACAAAACTTACTAACTAAAAGGATACGAATTAAACATCTAATTAACGAATCATAAGGGACTTCATCTAGACACTTTAAAATTGTAATTCATCTTTAAGTTGCTTAAACTACCATAAGAGAAAGCATCTAACAGCTTGTAGGATATCCTCTTTACGACAACCCACACACGAAGCAGAAACTCATCATTGAAAGCATGGGGCTTTGGTAGGCAAAAAGGAGCAACTAACCCTTTAGCTACCTTTAGAATGGAATACTAAAAACCTTGTGGAGAATGCGGCTGACATTGCATTGCCTTAAGCATTGGGCATTAAGTTGAAGATTGTATTTATGCTTTCTTTACAAGGTTACAGACTCGATTTTCCACCAATCTGTCCTCACATTGAGACCTGCTTAAGTGTGGGGTACAACGTAATAAAAAAATATGGTATTATCAACTGAAGTGAGGTGCATTCCTTCATTGTTTCATTTGGAACCTTTGAAGTATTTAGATTAAGTGGAAACGAATTTTATGACAGTCAAATTCTTGAATCGATTGGATCTGTATCTCCGTTTCAACATTGGAACCTTTAGAAATGCGATTTCGAAGAAGAAATTCCCTACCAACAATCTCTAAAAGTTGGTCATTGGATCGGTTAGATTCCCTTGACATATAAAAAACTAATTAATCAGTCCTAATAAGATTCTCCCAATACAACTTCGATTATCAGAGGAAATTCCACTGATCAACAGAGATCCTTTCCAAAGAAATAAAAAGTGAAAGATAAAAAGAAAATCATAGAATCACCAACCTGAGTAACCGGCGATGATCAGTTACGGCAGCTCCGATAGCTCCGATAGGGGATTAAAGAAGAGAAACTAAAGTGATGAAAAAAATCTCGAACCAGAGTCGTATCGAGGCTCCCCTGTAGCTGGTCGATGCTCGCCTACTATCGGCAAGAATCGGGGCGTCGAGGCAATACTGGCAGTCGCACGGCCTCGAGGAGGTAGAGTTGATAGTGGCTTGATCTTTGGTCACGGCTTGGCCGCGACTGACAAGGGTTGGACGGAGCTCTACACCGCCGAATAGATCGACGGCAGTTGGCTAGGGCAGAGGCACCGGCTGGAGATCGAAAGAGAAGAAGAGAAGAAAAAAAAGGTCGGTGGTGGAGAAAATCGAGGAAGAAGAATAAATAGGGTTAATGAAACGTAGATTTGCATTTATAATTTTAGGTTAATGAAATTAATCAACTCCCAACTTAATTAATATTCCAAATAGTCTTTCCAAAAGCCTATTATTTATATCTCTTTTAACTTGTCATATCAACTCCGATTAAATCCAGAAAAATTCCTAAAATTTCAAAAAAAATCCAAAAAAAAATCAATAAGGTTATTTCTCAAATAACACTTATCATTTTATGATTAGTTATCTATTGAATCTAACACCTTCCCCGAGAGAGAATAGTAGGCGTTGGTCTGACCTAGGGTTTCACTGGAAATTCAAAAGTCAAGACCAAGACAGTCCATATTGGACTAATTTTATTGCACTTCGATATTATTATTATTGTTTTGTACTAACTCTGTGATGCAGGAGTTAAAACCTAGGTGCAGTTGATCCAAGCATCCTAAGCGGATCCAAGCGCCTCAATGATATTGAGCCTGAGTCCAGATCAATGGCAGGATGAGGTGACAGCCTCTAATTGGCCAACCCACGTTAACATCTAGACGCCTCAAAGGGATTGAGGTATTTAGGTCAGAATAAAAGTTGTCGAATCAAGCTTCGCCGAGAGCTCACCACATCAACACCTATTGAGGTGCCTCAAAGGGGCGTCTGGATCAGCCTATACAGGCAGCTTTGACCAAAGGCTTCACACATTAATTTTCTATGATCAAACGACGTCCGCGCTACTCCAAAATTATGTCACAACTCCGAAACGCTGCTCTAACATCAACGCTCATCTCTGGATTTTTTTACGTGTTGGTATAATTTAATTTTTGTATTCGTCTTTTTTACTCGTACTTAATTTCTTAAGGGTCGATAAATGTGTTACCAATTTCTACTTTTTGTAAAGACGAATCTCCATCTCCGAGTGTCTATTCGGGGAAGGAGATTATTTTAGTGGATTGCTCAACGAAAGCACTCAACGGGTGCGGGCCTTGGACTAGAAGTCGCTGCGTTGTGAACTAAGTAAAACAAACGTGTTAGCTTGTGTTTCTTTATTTCTATTTAATTCCACTGCATTATCTCTCGAAAAATATGAAAAAGCCACGAGCATTATTCACCTCCCTCTAGCGCTTTCACTGATCCTACAATTGGTATTAGGTGGGGTCATCTTTTTTCCATTTTTTTCATTTTTCATCGTAAGTCAAAATTGGTGCAATCACCTCTTCTGACAAACATTTCAATTTTTTAATTTCTTGAAATTGGTGCAACACCACTCAAATCATTTTTTGTCTTTCTTATCTCTTTTCTCTTGCACTACTAATCCAAGACCAAGTCTTGGTACAGTTCTTCCTTTTATTTTATTTTTTTTTGCAAGTTTTATGGCCCATCAAGAAGGCTACAACACCGCACGATCGCCTCTTTTCTCTGGTAAGGACTTCGGCTATTGGAAAGGACGAATGGAGTACCACCTGAAGACCCAGGTGGAGATGTGGATCACAATCCAAACAGGATTCACACTCTCTACCAACAAAGAAGGTGGACCACTTGAATGCAATAAGTGGGACAATGACACAAAAAGGAAGATCAAGGCTAATGCTAAAGTCACTCAAACCCTCTAGTGCAGCCTAACCAAAGAAGAATTGAACCGGGTTGGACCGTTCAAAAGCGCTAAGGACTTATGGGAGAAGCTGATCGAGATTCATGAAGGGACTTCTGACACTAAGGTATCGAAACGAGATTTAATTTTGAATAAATTATATAATGTTAAAATGCAGGAAGGTGAGTCGGCAAGTCAACTACATGCCCTCCAAGATTTGCTCAATGGTCTCAACTCGATAGGACAGAAAGTGGAAAATTGTGATATTATAAGATATACGCTATCCTAGGAAATACTCTGTGGGCATCTATAGCAAATGCTTACAAGATTTCCAAGGACCTTTTAGTTAACAGACTAGATGAGTTATTAACTGAATTTGAATTACACGAACAATCTAATGCTACTCCGACCAAGAAAGGAATCGTTTTGGTTGTAGAAAAATTCAATCATAAGGAGTTAAAGCCCAAGCCTAGAACCGAACCCGAATTCGAAGACGAATCAAATTCAGAAGATGACGAGGAAATCACCTCTAAACTAGTCAACCTAGTTCGGAAAATGCTAAAGAAAAAGAGGATGATCCAATCAAAGGCCTTGAAAGCAACGTGGTCCGAGTCTTCGGAAGATTCGGACGAAGAAGAGGAACAAACTCAAGCGAGCTTATTGGCACTATAGGAACAAGCTCGCATTGCCAAAATTGAATCCGAACTCGAGTCTGAGACCGAATCCGAAGCTGAGTTCAAGTAAAGCCACGGATCCGTATCCAGTTCAAAAGGTTTCAACCCCTCTGTAAGTCCTGCTTTAGTTGATAGATTGTATAATATGATTTCCTACTTGACTCGTAAGCTAGCCAAATCCAACATCCGGGTCAAGTCACTCCAAAAGGAGGTAAAAGTCCTTAAGGAGGAGACTAACCCAAGTTCTTTGACTGAACCAGTTCAAAGTGGAACTTCAACTGAAGTCCAACAACTTGAGAAAGAAAACTCCACCTTGAAATTTCGAGTCAAAGAACTTGGAAAAACATTGGAATGGTTCACTACAGGTTCTAAGTATCTTGATATGATTCTTGGAAAACAAAGGGTCGTATGCAATCAATCTAGACTAGGTTACAAGGCTAAAGCACGATTTAACTCTTATTTATCAATTGTAAGTTGTGATCCAAGAAACCAAGTCCAAGCATGGGTCCCTAGATTAAACTGACTAATCAAATATTGGATCCCCAAGGCTCAAATTCACAACCTAGATAAGCTTTATAAAGGTTATAATCCAGGGAGAGCCAATAGAAAAACTGTGTTTGTTATTAGATGAGTTTGCTTGTTTATATGATTTACCACTTTTTAATATGCATGCTTAGTTTATTTTTCTGCATAAATTAGAATGGCTAAAAGGGATTGATTGATTTTGACAACCTAATATCGTAAAGGATTGGGATGATAGTAATCTAAGGAAACTCTATTGAGAGTATGTCTAGATTGAATCATATGTGTTCTACCTGGTGCAATCAACTTAGTGGATCTAGCTGAAGCTATCCCGTCATGCATGAGCTAGTTAGACCAAAACTTAGTACTAAGTTTTGTGGGTTGATTGTTTTAGTGAAGATTTATTTTAGGTATGTGGTTATTTTAATGATATCCATTGTAATTCACCATAGCCTGGAAGCTTATGCTAAAACACCAGCTTGTAGTACCCAAAGCTAAGTTTGAATGTAACACAAAATCAAATAACTTTTTTCAAAATTCAAACAACTTATTAACTATCTCACCATAACTATAAGGTTCCCTTATTTGAAAATCTAGAAAGGAGTGAGATGTTAAATTTAATAAATTTCGCTTGATTGAACCAACATAATTAATTAATCTATTTAATTAATACTTTAATTCAATTAAAACTTAATTAACCAATTTCATTAATTAAACTAACCTATTTAATTAATATACTTAATTAATTAAATTCAATTAATTTAACTTAATTTTAAATCAATTAAAACTAATTAACCAAACTCACTAAATTAATTAATCCAAGTTAAATTAACCAAATCTAATTTATTCAACCTAATTAATTTTATTAAAACTTAGTTAACACCTATTTAATTAAATTCAAAATTTACTTAATTAATCAAATTAGTTAACCCTAAACTAATTAATTAACTTAAATAATCCAAATTTAATTTAAAATATAACTTAATTAATTAAAAAATCTAACTTAATTAAGTCGAACTTAACTTAGTAATTCTACTTTAATTAATTAATTAGAAATTCATTTAATTAATCAAATTTAATTAATTAATACTAAACTGAATGATTATGTAACTTAGATTAAACCAGAAATTCAATGAAATTTTAATCAATTTAATCTAAATCTAACTCAATTAATTAATTAATTAGAAAAACATTATTAATCAAATTAACTTAATTAAAACTAACTCAATAAATTTAGTTGACTTAATCTAATTAATAAATTTAATCAACTTACCCTAATTAATCAATTTGATTTGTCACGCCCCAGAGGTATACTTGTTCGACGAAACGGACGGTAGCCCCCTAGTGGCAATGAGAATGAAACAAATTAGTATAAATCCACACGACTTACACAAGTCAAACCCACACAGTTAATAATATCCAAATAACCAATCAACATATAAGAAAAATAAATCGAATGTTGATAAAAAATAAGGTGCGTGCTGGCACGGCTCAACATCGCAACAAAATGTCAAAAATAAATACCAAAAGGGAATCTGAAACCACAACACAGTTTACTTATTACAACATAAGTGCAAAAATAAAAAGTGAAATAGTATGCAAATAAATTGAAAGTACGAAAAACTCTCCATGAGACTTAGGACAGGTAGACAGGATCTCCCGGTGATAATAACGATCCTCTATCTGATACCTGAGGAAAATAAACACAACAGAAGGATAGTGAGTCCAAATGACTCCGCGGGTATAAGAAAGATATTGCATAATAACTATAACGGATCAAGATACATAAAGTCTCATGGGAAGAACTCTACCATATATATATGACCAAGTACTGTACATATGATCAACTCTACAGAAATATAACCCAACAATCAAGTCAAGTGAAGAAATCATTGACCAAATAGACAGCTATGGATTCCTACCGATATCTCAGTCTGGTTCTGATGAGATAAATAAATACATTGTTAGGACGTGCAAGTGTGGTTGGAAGAAAAGGAGTAGTTTTTGGGAGCTGTCATATTAGAAGTATTTACTCATTCGACATAATTTAGACGTAATGCATGTTGAGAAAAATATCTTCGATAATATCTTCAACACTGTCATGAATGTGCCCGAAAAAACTAAAGACACCACAAAATCACGTGAAGAATTAAAGGAACTTGTGAGCAGACCAGAGCTACATCAGAATGAAACAACCAATAAATTTCCAAAGGCTTGTTATACATTGGACAAAGATGGTAAGCAAACTTTATGTAGTTAGTTAAAAGAAATCAAATTCCCAGATGGGTATGCGTCAAATATGGTTTGATGCGTAGATATGAACACTTATTCATATAGCGTTTCATGACTTACTTCCTAATATGTTTGGCAAGCAATTACGGAATTGAGTCTGTTTTTCAGAGTTTTGACAGCGAGGTGTATTATGACGGTCGATATGCTTTGGCTATAAACAAACATTCCTCTCATACTATGCAAGCTGGAGCACATATTCCTACCAAGTTTTTTTTATTCAATGGAACATCTACCAGTACATTTATCTTACGAAACACTTATAGCTGGTCCTGTGCAGTACAATTGGAAGTATCCGTTCGAACAATTTTTGAGGAAATTAAAGAATAATGTTCGTAACAAAGCAAGAGTTGAGGTCTCAATATGTAATGCTTATCTGGTTGAAGAAGCATCGTCTTTCTGCTCATATTATTTTACCGATAATGTCAAAATCAGACATCGCAAGTGCCTTCGAAATTCTAATGATACTCAGCCGATAGACCCACAGATGCTTTCTATTTTCAAGTTTTCTAGTAAGTCATTGGGTGCATCTGTTTCGAGATGGTTAAATCAACAAGAATACCATGCTGCAAGAACATACATACTCCTAAACCCTACATAAAGTGAGTTGATTTTTATAATCAAACATTTATCCTGTTTTATCTAGATGGTTGATATCCCAATTGTTCATCATATCACCTTCTTTCACAGCTTGTACGAACAATAACTACATTTACAAAATCCATGAGTACAAGTAAGGTAGCTGAAAAGTTAGAGACCGAGTTTACACTATGGTTTCAAATATATGTAAGTTCGAAAAAATTTCAAAATATATTCATTCAATTAATTTTGGTCCTAATATATATCATAACTATTTTTATAGGTGAAAGACCATAAAATATCAAATGTACAAGATGATAGGATAATGAATCTTGCATCAGGACCCCTTCGAAAAATAATGGTGTACTCAGGTTACTATGTTAATGGCCTCAAATTCCATATGACACAATGAGATTCACGGAGATTAACGAATAATTCTAGTGTTTGCATTAAAGGATCTATCGGCAACAATAACACTGAGTTTGATTACTATGGCAGACTTAACGAAATCATAGAGGTTGAATATCCTGCATTACCTATAAAAAAGTGTGTCTTATTTAAATGTTCATGGTATGATCTGACTCCAAGAACAGGTACCAGAATACATCCAAACTATAATTTAG
>JBBUKS010000055.1:743038-782822 GCA_038050645.1 Hedychium gardnerianum | reverse complement strand
CAAACTGAAGTTTACCCTGCTCTTTCCATGGATTGGCAGAGTAACTAGATTTCAATTTTTTTTGATTTTTGTCACTATCAAGAGCGACTGCAGATAAAGTGCTAGCTTTAAACATTTCCTGATGATTGGCAACAATTTCATTAATCGAATTATGAGAACTTTGGCTAGTTTCAGTCAAATGCTCCTGGGCAACTCGCAATATTCCATTCTCAAACCTCCTTCCAACATTTGCACTGGTTTTTAAATGTTTAGGCTCAATTGAAAGAGTTTTTAGTTGTTGAAAAGGTTGTAAATCTAAGCTATGAATATCAGGACGATGACCAGTACCATGTCTTATCCATGTGTTAGCAAAGAAATCATCTAATTCCATAATTATTGCATCTTTCGGGCATGCAAGTAACCTGGCTAATTTTGTGGCTCCGAATGCAAAAGCACTACGTATTCTGGTGAAATTTCCTGACAAAAATGTCACAGTTATTTTCAGAGAATGTAGAATGTCATGCTTCATACATGCAAGAGATGGACAGATGAAAATGGACTAATTGAATTTCCAAATTTCTAGAGTAAAACTTAACCTCAATGTATGATATATTATGTTGCAAATAACTAAGAGAGAGATATTCATATATGCACAATTTAATCAACTAATAAAAGGTAAAATGCATGCATTGGACTATGCATCATCTGTACAATCTTTTATCATTGATTTAACATGTGTGAGCAGGTGAGGATAAAAACAAATGAAATCAGAATTCACAATTAAATGTAAAAAAACCTGCTGGCAGCATAAAAAGTTCTGCTGCAAAGAAAAGGCAGCAATATGTAAAACCAACAAGAAGTACCAGAATAGCTCCCTTATAGCATAAAATTAAACAAGAAGTGCAGATTGACACAATATGGACAACTTCCAGTTATACCAATCTAGTTGGCACTTATGGTTAAAAGACAAAACCATGTATACCATCTGATTCCAGACTGTCCATCTTCAATTGCACAACATCACTCACACAAATACTTATCTATGAGAAAGGAACAAATCATGGTTTAAAGTACTTGTTCCTTGCCGGAGTAGTTTCCATGTCCAACTAGAACAGTACACTTTGATGTGCTGAGATTCAAGTCAAATGAGTGTTAATTTATAATCCCCCTTCATTTAGCTCCTCCATTTAGTTTGTTTACTACCAAATATAAGTTTATAGCAATTGTAAAAATTGAATTAAAATTTTAGAGCAACAAATTCATCTCGATTAATGTCTAGTTGATTATACCTTATACCAAAATTAGTGTGGTACATCTAATAAGATTGTAGGTTCTTGTAACATCCTACTAAGGTTAATCTCATAATTTTCTAAGACATTAAACAATGCTACTAAGACATTTAATATTGAAATTGATTCTCTACGTCTATAAATATATCTTAGTTTACCATTGCAATTTCAACTTGGGCTAACATAATTGGAACTAAAGCTAGTATGGATATAGGATATGAATATATCAAAGTCAACCACGTAGCACCTAAGTGCACCTATCTATAACATCTATCCACATTGAGGGGCAAAGACCAGGACTTAAACTTCTTCTCTCAAAATTATGTTAAATAACATGAAGATAATAGGCAACTAATCTTGAATAATAATGTGATATGAGCATAAAGAACAACCAGACTATGTTGATTGTTACTTAAAATGGAACAAAATGATATTGTTAGAAAATGTAAGCTAAGAAATAGAGTTGCTACTACCTTTGCTCACACTACGTCCAAGATTATTGTTCGTCCTTAAAGGATCAATAACATTAAAATGCTTTGAAACAAAAGGTTGGCTGTGATTTTCTTGTACACCAGGTGTGACAGAATATACTGCAGTGCGGTGGTCAATAAAGGCTTCGGTAAACAACAATTTGCCATCATCCTTTCTAGGAGGCTCGGCTGCATGACATTAGATGAGTGTGACCATAAATTAACTAATATTAGTTCAGTAAAAGAAATGACCATAAACTTACCAGTCATATCTGGAAGTAAACGGATGGGTACTGGTCCCCTAAGACTAATGCAATAGTTTTCCCAGTCAAAGTTACTAAAAAATTCCAGAAACCGATACAAGACCTGGATTGGAAGAATTTGGAAGAATGTCAGGCAAAGCCAAGTACTGTGAGAAACAAAAGATCAATGCAACAAAGTTTAGTCACCTCAAGTGGACCAACAAATGAATTATTGAAGACATGAAATACATAAAGCACCAATGTCTCCAATGCATATGTTGATATAAGCCCATGATGTGCACCCAATATTCGACTTTCATAATAACACCATGCTTTGATTAATATAATGCTTCGTTTGAATAGATGACTTTGATCTATCACTTTGTCCATCTATGAAGTATCCAGAGGTTATATGGGCATAAAGATGCATGAGGATCAACAGGAACAACATCAATTCTACTAACCTCTTCCAGAAAACAAAGTGTGCATAGACCACCAACTTGATTAAAAGAAATATCAACAACAATATTTTCAACGAGACACTTTATAAGTTTTACCTGCACAGATGGAAACGACACCATAAAAATGAGAAATTCATTGAACGGCGATGCTGGTAACAGAAGTACAATGCAAAGCAGATTCATCTGAAATTCTAATTGATGAGCATAAGTAAACGCATCAAATCAGCATTTAGATCAGGATAACCTAAACTAATCAAAACAACTTGTAATGCAAATTTTAAAAGTAAACTCAAGGTGCAAAAGTTAGTAGTTAAGAAATTTTTATTCAAATCAAGTGATGTAAAAGATTCATGCAAGAGAACTTTTAACCAAAAAAAGTAGCGTAAGTTTGTTAGAAAAAAAATAATAAATAGGCCAAATATCTTTATCTTGATCTCCCATTGCTCCTTTCACCTTCCACTCTAATAGATTCAATCTTCTAACCATAAAATATATTAGTCATCTTTAACATGTTCATCGCATCTCTACCTATTTCTTTTTTCTCTGTTTATCAACTATAGGAGTTACCTCTAATTGCTCTCAACTGTTAGTATTTTGATTCATCCTTTCTATAAACCCCACATATATTCTCATGTAAGCTACATTAACTTTTTGTACGTGTTACTTTATCATAGCTTTCACTCTCGATCCATAAAGTAGGTAGGTCATACAACTTTGTTATAATTCTTCCCCATGGGATCACAACAATCAACCTAGCCCTCCTCCTTGCATCAAACCATTTAGCATCAAGCCCTCATGATGAACAAGCATATGCTCAATCTCCCCTCACCTACTGCCCTCATCACACCCATGTTTGCGGAACTAATTGGTTTCTTGACAAAGAGAGTAGATCCCTCACCCAAAAGGAAAAAAGAAAAAGAAATTCTCAAGGACCTAGATTTATAGATTGTTGGTTCACAAGGATGATAGCAACCAAAAAGAAAATGGAAATGCAAAAAAAGGGAGTTAATTATTCAAAAGTGAAGTCGCGAAACAACAAGAGAGAGAGACAAAATGTGTTCTCTATCACATGCAACACTTTAGATCTTGAAGCAACATATTAGAGTTTGGCCACTCAAATTTCATTATCAATATATTGTCGCCCATTCATCTTGTGTTTACATATCAAGATGAGAAAGTATTGTCTCTTTCAATATCTCTCTTGTCTAGGAGTATGTGTCTCTATCTCTCTTAAAGTAAAACAATTATAAAATCAAATCACACCATAACATTTATACCCTCTTGAGCATAAGCCTTAGTTCCCACAAAGGAAGGAAATAACTAAGGCAAAAAAAAAGAATAGGGAAAAAATATTCATACGAATAAGATTGTAATTATTTTTTTCCATGGAAAGAACGTGGGAGAGAAACTACAATTTCAAAACTTTAATTGTTAACAAATATTTAAAGATAAAAAAATGACTTTAAAAGGAAAATTTAATTTTAAATTTTTAAGATCAATTTGAGCTACATTCTATTCCTTTCTTCCACCATTTTCCACCTAAGGAAATTTTTATGCCACTTTATTTCCTCCTGGATCTTCATCCCTCACGGCAAACACAATATAAATGTTGGAACTCCAATTTCACTTTTGTCTAAAACAGTTTTATTCTCCCTGTAAGTTGTAACTTCAAAACAATTGACTAACCTTTGTCTTGCTTCAAGTATCTTTCTCTAAAGAAGATGTCATAACTTCATACAGAATGTCCTTAGCCATTTTCTCCTCCTCATGTCCTTAGCCATTTTCTCCTCATCTCTTAAAGCAATGTCAGATTTTAAACACTCTCTCGATATTCAACTCCATGTCTCAAGATACTAGAATTCTGATCTCTCTTTCTTTGCAATCTTCAATTTAAGGGAAAAGTAAGGAGGAGGATTGCATCTACTTCTGACGGTCATCACCAACTTTATCTTTTGAAAATAATCTACATTCTGAAAAATGTTATCAATTTTGTTTTTATTAAGATCTCAAAAAAAAAAAGCTTAAATTAGTTTAATCAACACCTCTTTTCAAATTAATCTAGAGTGCACTTGATCAAGCTTCTTAATCACTATACTATCATTTCATATTTTATGTAGTAAGCTAGACACGATAAATTTTCAAGTTGAGGGGGAGTGTTAGAAATAATAGTTGTAATCTTATTATTAAGTGGTATTTTTAACAATATTAGGAATATTAAGTTTAATATCATACCAGTATTTTTTGAAAAATTAATTTAGGCTTAAAGGCTATATGTACATAGATTACAATCTCCTTTGGTTAATACAATGATATATTATTTTATCCCTCTCTTGAATATGTAATGTTGTAGTGTGATCGAATGTGAACAATCAAATCATAAGTTCAAATTGTAAGTCCAAAAAAAAGTATAATACCAGCTAGGTGTGGCTCCAAGAGATAATAATATGAGAGACAATAGATTGAAATGATATGAACATGTTCAAGTACAATGAATACATTATAAAGTAAGAAGAGTTGGATCGATCATGGTTGGTGTGAAGGGTAGAGGGAAACCAAAGTATTAATATGATAACAAACAATTAAATGGATTTGAATATTACTAATGCTATAAACTTGGATAGAATTCAATGGAAGATAAGATTGATGTAGTAATAGTTGCGACAAACACATGGTCTTGAATCTTGATGATGATGATGAACTACCATCTAATAATAACTTAAGATTGGATATGCATTGGATGTCTACCAACAAAGATAACCTGAACTGAAGATAAATTCTCCAAGACTTAATAACTCACTGGAGTCAGATTTCTTCATTTAAGCATCAAGCCAAAAGAGAAACATGTTAATAGCAACACTAATCCAAACAACTAAACACATGTTAATTTATAACCAAGAAAAAACAATAACATAATAGCCATATCAAGAGGCAATTCCCTGAATCAATGCAGAACATAATGGGAAAAAAGAAAAAAAATTCCACACCTCCGCTTGAATATATTTAACTTCTTTTACTCGGAACTCAGCATTTTCATTTTTCTCTTCACTCTCTAATACAGAACATACTGTAGCAGCCCACGTATCTTTTATATTCTCATTATCACTGAATGCAGTAAGGTCTATGTCTCCATCAGGTAAATAGGTCTTGAGAGGAACTGACCCAAACGTAAAAACCTGCAAACCGGAATTGGAACAAAATTGAAATCCATATCACTTGAGCAAAAGAAGACAAGTCATCTATAGAAAAACCTAGCTAGATGGGGACCTCTTCAGTAGACAGATAACTATATATTTTGTATGTCTATATCAGCAGTGTTCATCATTCAAATAAAATCTAATTTTCATTTCAGTTTGGATTTTGATAAATAACATGTAGTTTGATTCCATTTGGAGGTTTAACTAAAATTTTGGTCAGGACAAGTTTTTTGCAAGGTCAAACCAAAAAGTAAACAGAAATGCAATACTTGTGTGCATTAATATTATATATTTATTATTTGATATTTCATTTTTATTCAAAGATCAATAATCAACTAATCAAACTTGGACCTGTTGATATTTGGTTCAGCAATAACAAACCCAAATTCCAGCAAAAATTGTTGGTTTCAATAGAATTTTGGTTTGGCTTAATTTATATAGCTTTATAACAAAAATCCAAAATGATTCAGTTTAGTTTGAAGGACCCACAGATCCCACACTCACCTCATTTATTAAATTCTGAATTTATGATCTTAGTATTACTTGAAAATAGTTTCATGCTCATTATGTTAGTTACAATAAATTGCTATTTTATCATAATAATTAGTGAATAAAGAGAAATTGGATAATGTGTTATTTGACCCCTTTGCTATTTTTCTAATCCTGTCACAATGAATGTCAATGCAATTGTTATGTTATTCATGCCAAGTGAAAGGGCATGATAAATTTAGCCCATTGATCCCTATCCTAAACCTTATCCTTGTACAATATGTCCATGATAGGTTCTCATGACAAAAGTCAAACAACCCACAATAATTCAAACACAATAGCCAGTTCCATAGCTAATTGTGTCAACTAAACTACACAAATGGTGCAGTTACACTTTTGGATAGCAACTTATTCCAAGAAAGATCTAGGAACATTTTCCAAAGCTAGTGCACTAAACTATGCAGCCAAGAGATGGCAATGGAATTCACATATTGTGATTCACAAACACAATCATATTTTAGTAAGCAATTAGCAATAAGCATACACACTCACCGGGCAGGAGAGGCAGTCTGTAATCAGATGCTGGACATAGTTGGCCACAGCATTTCGGCGCTCCTCAGATGAGGGATTGGGCTGAATTCGTGCAATCAACTCAGCAGTTTGCACCTCTGCCTTAAGCCATCTATCTGCATCAAGCATTTGGGTCGCATTGGCCATTTCTTCAGGCAAAAGACCATTTGGAAGTAGCCCATTTAGCTGTGGCCAAACTCCATGATCACCCATGTGAAGCTACGTTCAGTTGATAACAAATGACGTCTCAAATGCTTCTCTCTCTTCAAATGCAAAAAAAAAAAAATCAACCCCAGAGACGTTCTCAGCAAAGAAGTACACCAAAGCGGATTGCTCACAATATCCACAAGAAACAAACGGCAGCTGCAAATTTCATAAGACTCCTTTCTGGTCTTCAGCCAAGATAACAATATAGACAACAAAACCTGATCATCGTTTTCTCCACGACACCAACAACCAGCATCCGCAAGCAAAAGAAATTAAGTATCCGCCACTGACTCTGTTAGACAAGGCTCTTCCCGCTGGAAAGGTCGAAGATTTCACTATATCGGCAGGTAATTAAAAAAATATATATAGCTCTAAAACCGTAACGAAAATAACAAACGAAGAGAAGAAAATTAAATGCGAGCAAGAAAAAAAAAAAGATAAATCCTCCACCTCCAGCACCACACTGTCTAATCTAATTAATTCCCAATCAATCCACGCCAAACCTAAGGGTAGCGAACACAAAGTCAGAGGGGCGAAATTTCCCCAATGGCGTGGAACACGGGAGACCAACCAAAGGGCAAACAGGCTCCATCCCCTCAACCGCACAAACCCTAGAAAAACATGGGGGAAAAGCAGGTTCCAACCTGAGGCAAGAACAAGGAGAGAAGAATCCGTGAATCAGAGGGACGGCGGCGTGCAAAGGATCTGGAGACTAGTGTTCCAGCGAGGAGCCCAAAGCTGTTGACGGATTTGTGGGGGAGATCGAGGAGCAGACGCAAGCAAGAGGAGCAAGAGGAATGGGTGGAAGAATGCGCTCAGCTTCAGGGCCCAAGCATTTGCTTTGAGGGCTCCAATCCATGACACCTAATAATTCACAAGTATCTGCGCACTGCGTGTCACTACTTTTTTTTCTAATGAAATGGCCGAAAATATTTTTAAAAATTAAAAATTAGAATAAAATACGAAATTAATAATGACCCAGCATATATTCCGAGAATAATACTATAACTAAATGTTAGGCTATGATTCGAACACATCGAAAAAAAATGAGAATATTAAGATCGATGTGTGGACATATAAGGATGGATAAAATAAAAAATGAGAATATTAGAAAAAAAAAGTCGGAGTAATATCTATTGAGGAAAAACTCCGAGAAATACGTTTGAGATGATACGGACATGTACTTAGACGACCAATAAATATTTCAGTTACACAATGTGAAACAATGATAAATATACATATCAAACGAGAAAGAGGAAAATTAAAAAAGACTTGATTAGTAACAATAAAATAAGATAAAATTTACTTAAATATTTATGATAATATAGTAGGGGATAGTGCCCAATGACATAAAAGGATTCATATAATCGATCACATCTAGTGGGATAAGACTGAGTTGTTGTTGCAATAATATAATAATTAAATTTTGTAATAAATAATTAAAAATTTTAAAATTCAAATCTAAATTATAATAAATATTTTTTTTAATAAAAAATAAATTTAAAAATATTAATTATTTAAATAATTTTTTATTAATATTTTTTAATTTATTCTGATTGATGAAAAATTGATCGTTTTTTAAATTAATCGATTTAAAAAATTAAATTCACTGTTCTGAAAGTATAATTTTATTTATTTATTTAACTACATATTTGGGCTTGGGCTGAAGTAGGGACTCCTCACAATTACTAGTGCGCGAACTTCCCAGAAGGCTGCGGAGGCGTCGGCGCGGGGGCGCTGATGGACCATCCCTCTTCTCCTCCTCAATCTCGTCGCAAACATGAGGAGGGAGAGAAGGAGAGCGACCGGCCGAGGTTCTTCGATGCCAAGGCCAAGGCTATGTGCTGGAATAATGCGGATGTGGTGTCCGGCCGCCACCCCGATCGGTGGCGCAAGGACTCCGCCGGCAACGTTGTCTGCAAGCGCTTCTGGAACTGCCATGGATGCCTCTGCTACGAGTTCGACCACATCATTCCCTTCTCCAAAGGTGATCTTGAATTTTGATGCCTCGGGATCTTTCTGTGGTCATTCGAGGTGAAATACTAGAAATAAAAAGTCGTTTTTTTTTAACCATCAACTCCAAAGGTTTTGGGACTTCGTTGTTGCTTGAATCTATTAGTATTGCTGTCAATTTGCGATGCCTCGATTTAGGTGGAGAATCAACTGCTACGAATTGCCAAATTCTGCAAACGAGGGTCAATAGAATGAAATCAAATAAGCAGTGGATCGACAAAGCAGAACTAGAGGGTTTCTCGTGCGACATCAAGTTCACTGGTACTGTCTCTCATTCTGATTTTTTTTAGTTTATACAGTGGAATATGTATGCGTTTGCTTGCGGATATCTTTTTGTACATTTTTTTAATGTTCCAAAAAACTCACATTTCTTTAGCATCGATGTCATCAAAATTTTCAAATAACATCCCACAATATATAGCTTTTCTTTTTTAGAAAAAATACCACTCGTTGGTTAGAAAATATCAAGAAACAACTCACCTTGTTGGCGTGGAAGCATGTAATTTCATACGATACTATACGGAACTACGGCCAAGTGCATAAGTGGTAGAGGATTCTTTTCTCTTTCTCAAGTTGCGAACGCAAGCAATCTCCAATATGTAAAACTAAAGAGGCACCAGTGTTGTTGTTAAAGCTACAACAATAAGAAAATGGATTTTTTGTTTTTTGTCTTAGGTGCACGTGGATTTCTACTGTGCTGAAGTTGGTGGCTTCAACACAATGCCTTCACACATGACGATATGTTCCATGTAGGATTTCTTGAGATAGGGATATTGTAGAACGCTGAAGAGCAAAAGGTAACCATGTGATAAAGAAGTGGTAGAATGGCGAAGAGCAAAAGGTAGCCATGTGATAATGCAGTCGTAGAATGGCGAAGAGCAAAAGGTCTAGCCATCTAAGAGTTGCTCCAGCTATACAAAAAAAATGATTAACCAGGTCGGGTAACGTCGGACCTGGGGTGACTGGTCCGGCCCCACGGAAGTTTCCCACCGACCACCAGGGTAAATCGGGAAGCGTTAATGGAGACTCATCCAAATGGCCAGCATTCTTAGGCCCGCTTCTCATTGGAGGAAAAATTCCCTGCAATGCGTCGTAGTTGAGATTCGAACCTTAGATCCCTTGGTTATTCATTGGAGGGTTTAACCATCGCACCATTGCCCCGGGGCTGCTCCAACTATACAATCTTGTACACTAAGATGTCATTGAGAAAAAAAATGGAAAGAGCACTAGTAAGTCCTAAGGCATTACAAGAAATTCAACACCTGTGATGGGTTCGAAAAAACAATATTTTTCTTGTTCTTCAAGCTCATCCTGATTTAGTGATATCTGGATCAGAGACTAAGATTGGTGAAGTGGTGAATTTCTTGTAGTTCATGTAAAACTCATTAATTGCCATGGATAAGAAATTTATATTCCACTGATATTGCAAATTGGTGAAGTGGTGAATTTCATGTATTTAATGAAGCAACTCACCAATTACTAGTAATAAGAAATTTTTATTTCATTGTTACTGCAAACAATTCCGTTAGTTTCCCTAGATTGTCAGGTAGGAAGGATACAGGACAAGGAGAGGTACCTGGATGAATAATACCCAAACAACAGCTTAACCATACATTTTCTTTTAATCTTTCTTTCCGAAGACAAGGGTAGCAATATGGGTGTACCGCTATGGGGCATGTTCTTCGATGGGTGTGATGCGATGCTTATGGAGATTACTGAATAAGAGTTAACAGATTCAGCAAATAAGACACTGATGTAAACTAACAATCAGCCAAAATTAGGTTGGATTAGGATAATTTGATAATGTTTGCAGATGTGGTCTTTTGAATACCTCTTAGCCTCTTGGAGTGTGATATCATGAGCATAATCTCATAATTTGAATCACATGGGCATGTTCTTGAAGTTTCAACAAATTGCACTGAGCATACTCAGCCGGTTGAATTTAAGAACTAGTCAAAATCGCTAAGAAGGAGCATATGAAAAATCAGTAAGGATGGACTCTTTATCTCCATGAACTATATAGTTTAATATGTTGGGTTATTGAAGAAGCCAAGAACTATCAAAATTGCTAATAAGGAGCATCTGAAAAGTTGGTAAGGATGGACTCCTTATTTAGGAGAAACTAGAAAATTTGTATGCTGGGTATTGAAGGTGCTTGTTTTTTATGATGATAAATAATCCATTACATCCATGGTTTTGGTAGATGCAGTTAGGGGTGGGCATGCCTAGTCTAAAACAGAAATGAACAAATCAAACTGAAAATTTTAGTTTTTTGATTTATGAGTTTGGTTTCGGGTTGCAAAGTTTTTTTTTTTTTTTGGTTTGGTTTCAGTTTACATCATAGAGAAATTAATAAAACCGAACCAAACCTATTAGTAACTACATAACTATGAATATATACTCTAACCCATATTAACCCAAATTAACTTTAATAAGTATGTAGTTGACTATTGTTTTTATTGTTTAGGATGATTAGCAAACACTATAGAAGCTACTAATTAAGCGCTATATTGTTTAATAGCTTGGCAACTAGTATGTACTTGGTTTGTGATTATTTTCTTAATTAAAATGTAGGTTTTAACTGAACCAAACTGAAACCGGACTGAAATTTTTGGTTTGATTTCAACCCAAACCATTCATTTTTGATTTGGTTTTGGGTTGATTCTTTTAAACTGAAAAAAAAAAAAAAAAAAAAAAAACAGTTTGGGCTCTGGTTTTACTTATGAAACCAATATCTGAACCGTGCCCACTCCTAGATGCAGTCATTTGACAATTCCCTAATTAAGGCAAGTTGTGCTGTTGGAGCCAATCAACACTAGGATGGAGGTGCCCTAATGGAGGCTTGTAACTATATGGTGTGAGGTCTCTGTGCCTCAATTGCAGTGAGCAATGACACCTCATTCTACCAACAGCTCATGTTGATTATTTTCGAGGCATTTAAGCAAGAATCGGTTCCTGTTGAGGTGACTTGACTATAAATTTCTTGTCACATTTGAAGTGTAGCCCCTTTGCATGATATTTTACATTTCAGCCATGGCAATCTATAAACAGAAGGGTGAGGTTTTATTGAATTGCAGTACAGGGGATGAACATGATGGTAGACTTGAGGGTGAAAGGCTTGCTATGTGGCAACTGCATTCTCCGTTCATACATTCTTGCAAGAATCATTGCTTCAACAAGAGTCGATGGTGAATGTGTGTTCTCCCTAACATGGAGCAAAGGCCCACCTGTGTAAAATTTGGAGGACAAGATCGAGTTTTGAGTAGTTGTTTATCTTGAAGTTGGAAGTTTTGAGTAGTTGTTTATCTTGAAGTTGGATTCTCCTTAGCTATTGTTCTTGACATGATGAGGGTCTCATTCTTCTAATGTGGCTGAGGTCATACTTAAACTTCCTGCTTGCTCTAATGATCTTAATTTTTGGTGCAATCCCATTGTTATGCCAATGACATAGGGTCCTCATCATACTCGCTCACGAAGGCTTTAAATGGGTATAGAATATCTCACCTATGGTTGGCTCTAATAGTGTTCAAGAACTCTAATCAAGGATCAAACGACAAGTGAACTAGTATTGATATCAATCTTGCCAATGACTCGATGACTAACAGATATCACCATTTTTCCTCTTGCGGCCTATGGTTAGATTAAGAGGAACCAGAGATGGAGAACACATGAGAAAGGTGATATACTCTTTGGAAGTAACTCAGACTTGGAGATAAGGTGTAGTTGTTTGTATCTGCATTCTTATTAATCACTTATATATAGCACTAAATCCCTATATTAATTGATATAAACTATCAAATGAAGATTTGTTTTTATTCATTACATGCTAATTGTGGCAAAAGGCGAAACGCTCGCCCCCAGCGCCTCCGCCAATCCGTCCCAGGACCAACATTTTCATTACATGCTAATATACTTAGAGTTGGACGTTAGAATAGGAACTAAAATTGAGTTTGCAATTGGACCAGCTTCCTTGGAGCTCAGATTACCAAACTTCTGATCAGTTTAAACCATCTATCAACCATGTTATCAACCCATAATATTTATTGTTTTTATTATTATTAAGGAACAAGTGAAAATCATCGCTGCCTTCTCTGCAAGGTAGCCCTCATTTGCTAGAAATACAGCTAGATCGGCTGCCTCTCTTCAAGTGCAATTTTTCTCTCACAATGGAAATAGTTAAAAGAGAGTAAACATTCAAGTGTGCTGGAGCTTCATTTCTCATGCTATCAAGTAAACAACGAGCAGTTGTTTTTTTTGTTTTGTTTTGTTTTGTTTGCTTGTTTAGAAAAACAGTAGCCATACGGTACTAGGTTGTATCAAAAAAGCTTCATCGCCATGTTTTCTTTTTCGTTCTCATTTTCATCATTGAATCTTTGAATCATCGTCGAGCAAATCTATATGTTTTGCAGATACGGAGCTTGATATCATTGAGATGGCTGTGTACGGGGATGTTATTCGACCAGGGAATCAATGTCGTTGCAGGACTGTCGCAGAAATGCTGGGGATAGTGAAATCTAAAAACCCCATGGCAGCATGTGAACTACCATACAAGCAAAATCAGGGACCAAATGGCCCTGCCTGATCAATTTGCATCTCTAAACTTATTATTCCATTTCAGTTGGCATCTCATAAACGTGAGTTGAAGAGTTTGGCTATTGACTTTTGAGCTTTAGCATTTTTGCGACTATTATTATGGTGATATGTTGCTTCCAAATGTAGGTCAATATCAATATTTTCCACAAGGATCCACTAATTGTAAAATCCTCTACTGTGGAAGAAAATTATGATAAGAGATTGCTATGTATCCAAATTGAATCTTTCACATCTGGCACACTGTGCGCTAGGCTAAGTTCCTCCTGATCAGGATTGAAATTACAACTAAATGATAATCAATCAACTAGAAAGAGTGACACAGTAGGTATTCAAATTAAGAAACACTTATTCTTGAGCAAAAAGCTAAATAATGATTGTGAAGATGTACATGATACTCAAACGGATCTCACTTGGTTATGTATCTGGAAAAATTAGGGTTGCAGCATTATCTCGTCAAACTGTGAGCTCCGGTTGTCGCAATTCAACCTGCAACTGCAAACATTCTGGAGATTCTCTAATTCACCAGAAAAATCAGTGAACATACATTAACTGATCGGAGCAAACATCTAGCTTTCCCTCTGTGTGTATACTCTGATGGAAATGGCTCGGATAAGAATATCATGTGAAGAAGTTTTGTTCGTTAAGAATCCATTGCTTTGGCAGAGACATTTCCATTTGCTTCGAGCAACTGGGCATCCTCCTCACCAGTTTCTTCGATTATAGAGGATCTACAGGTGAAATAGAAGACTGCGCTCATCATGGAATCGACTAATACAACAAACGAATACATGAACACCAGAAGCGGTCCCTCCCATAGCCGTGATGAACCATCGCCGTAGCTCAGAGTTTTCACTCTGTGCTCGAATAGCCCTTCTACAAGAGCCATCCCAATCGTGGAACCAAGGAATATGAGCAGTCCCGCTTGCGTCTGCCCCCTGATCACCTGCACCGATCTGAACAGTGCTTGCAGCCCAGAGACCTCTTCCAAGACGGAGATCACGCCGGCTAGGTTGCAGAGAATGATGGTGTGCGCGTAAACCATCGAGAAGATGAACACAGTAATCAAAGCGGGGTAGACGATGATTTCGGGCGGGTAGCCCATTACGGCGAACACATTGCAGACGAGCAGAATGAGGGCGATGAAGATCGAGAGGCAAGCAGAGATGGCTGCGCAGACACAGATGTAGGTGGAGAGGAGGCGGGGCCAGATCCGCCGCACGACCGCGAAGAACTCAGAGTGGAGCGAATTCTTGCCGGCGTAGGAGCAGGCGACGGAGTAGGAAATGGAGGAGCGGGCGAGGAGGAGGGCAGTGGCGAGGAGCGGGAAGCAGGCGGCGGCAGATAGAATGGAGGCGGCGAGGTGGCGGCAGAGCTGGAGGAGGGGGCGGAGGGGCGGGAGGCCGCTGGCGATGGCGAGGCGGGCGAGGCGGCGGGAGAGGGCTTCGGTGGCGGCATGCGGGGCGAGGACGTCGGAGAGGAGGGCGGCCGAGACGGGGCAGATGAGGAGGGCGAGGGTCGTCATGAAGGGGGACGGATCGGCGCGGAGGATCCTCACGGTCTCGCGCAGGATATCCAGAGCGCTCATCGGCAGCGGCGCCCTTCTCGCCTCTGGCACTCCCCCGACGGCATCCATTGTTGCGAAGGGGATGGGAGTATGCGTTCGTCCGATTTGATTGATGATCCCGAGCGCCGATGGCCTGTCCACCGAGCGACCGCTTTGATGGCGCCCGGAGCGACTATGGTCAAGATATCAAGTCCCGCGCGATGGATCAACCAGAGTTGATTAGGCGTAACATAATACTTGAACAAGAACGATCCTTGCAATATTAGGCCAAATAATCGGGATCCAAAGTCAAATCCTGAATGAGTTTGTTGGCAAACACGATTTGATTCGACTTGGAGATAAATAACCGGCCCGTGCCATGAATCCCCGGTGTCGGTGGAGATAAATTTCCGACGTCGGTGGTGTAAACTGGCTCGTGAAATAGGACCAACATAGGACCAACAGGCCACTCACAATACGTCCCTTTATATATTAAAGAGTCCTGTGATCTGCGCGTTCAGTAAATTGTCATTAGACAACGCGGAGTCGGAGTGCGAGACTGCAGCGTTTTGAGGCCTGCCAAAATAAAGCGCCTAGCACGCATTGGTGCGATGAATTATGCCAACCTTTTCAACGTAAAACAGTGTATGATACCAACGTGGAATGGACACTGCGAGGAAATGTAATTCTTTGTACTTTCCAATTTATTTATGGCCCACGATAAATCCAAATTAAACCTCCACAAATTTAGGCAAGATGAATTGTGACGTACATATTTGTAAATAGAAAAAATTATGCTATAATGTATGATCGCAACGACATCAAGTAGTATATTCAGGCACCCCTAGGAACTTTTCCCGCTTTTTTCTGTTGAGATAACAGCACTTGTCAAAGCATTTATGTAAAGAAATGCACAACCACACAAAATTTGATTAATCTATTGGACTCGACAACCTTGTTCTTCAGCCTGGAGGGAGATGAGCCCACGGGAAATCCTCTGATCATAAACAAATACCAAAACACGTAAGAACTATAAATGAAGGAGATAATGATTAAAATTTTCAGATGTTAGTACTTTGCTGGTATCTTGTAACCGCAAAAGCTCCAATCTCTCTGATGGCCTTATATTTAACAAGTTGATAAGCTGCCAAAAATGAACAGTATTAACATGCTAAAACGGTATTTTGGCCATGAGATCCAACTGCACATGACATACCCAGAAACTGAAACGTTCAGGATCATCTAGCTTCGGCACTCCCTCAGCTTCAAAAAGTTCCAATTGCCTTGATCTTCTACCTGAAAAACACACTGCATTTAACTTCTTTCTAGCCAACCTAATACCAAAACTCTCTTGGCTAAATTGAAGAGACTACCAAATAATTAAACACCAATAAAACGAAATAAAATTCCAAATTTGCAACAATAATATAAGCTAAGTAAAAGATGCACGAAAAAGTATGGAACATGGAAAGCATGATTATCAATCATCATTCGAGTACCTATTCTCATGGATTCTCTTGGACGCTTGAACCATGCTTTTGTCAATTCTGCTGCTTCAATAGCCATTTGCATTAACTATTCAGAATCCAACAGGCAACTAAATTAATGAGTGCTTGTCCATTGCAACTTCAACTCCAAGACATACGTACATTACGTATTAAAACACACATTAAAAGTTCTGTAATAAAACTCATAGAGACTTTGATGCAGAAAAGACAAAAAGGTACAATCAAAGAAAAGTTGAACTAAACAGGCAACCAAAATACCCAGCTTGCATAGTTTGGGTTTAAGGATGTTATGGTGTTTCTGTGCACCTTACTATACTATAGGAAATAACAAAATGTCAATGTGGATAACTAAATGGTTTATCATTCCTGCTTCACTATAAACAACTATTTGTTTATTGTGTAGCTTGTCTCCTAAGTAAGAACAAGAGAAACAACTTAAAGAATCCAAAAGGCTTTCCTATCTGATTGTCCTAGTAGCAATGACCCATTTTTGAGGTAAAAGGAGGGCAGAACCTACCAACTACTAAAGAAGTCCAGCAATTTCCTTTGCTGTATTTGGTTTAAGTGTTCTGCAAGCTCAACCATAATCAAATTTTGTAAAGGGAATTTTATCGAGAAGGAAAAGATTCAAAACACTACAGTGATGGATAATAAAGACACTCATAGCCTTATATAACCAACCAAACCAACCACCCACAATTGAATCACCAGGTCATTTATTTGAAGAGAAAATATTCATTGTAAATATAGAAGATTCTTAGAAAAAGTACGCATCATGCTTACATCCTCCTTCTCTTGAGAATCTTTTGGTGGAAGAGTATCCCAAATCCATTCAACTTCGGCAACACGATACCTGCAGTTATTCATAAATGATATCACCTCTTGTCAAAGTGCACCTTTAAATCTACAGTAACAAACTTGCACAAGCTCATGTACACTAATTAGCCTCTATATTACTAACCCATCTTGATCCCATGATTGTAGGATACGGAATCGCCTTTGTCCTTCTACCTACATACAGAAATGTGCTTCATATTCAGTTAATATCATGGCTACTAACCGTACATTCAAATACAAGTCCAATTGAAATTCCAATAAAAGATACAACTTGTAGAGGCAGCACAATGAACTAAACCAACCAGTTACAATTAAAAAAACATAAGTACATGGAATAATAAGTTGTGTCCCAACACAACTTGAGAACAGTTACCTAAAGTTTATCCTGCCATTAATCAATGATGATAGTCAGGTCAGTTTTAGATCTCTAAAAAATTTCTTTGTTTACCCTCCGAACCTTATTCAATAAATAATTCAATTTATCTAACTATGAAGTGTATGATCCTTGTTTGAACATACACTCAAAGCCATATGTTCTCTCATCATCATCATCATGGGTACATTTAACCTTCCACAATACATCTTTATCCTATTGCTCCTAGTGACTTCACATCCATCTTGATATTAACCAAAATATAGATACACACATATATATTTTTTATCTACAACTTTTGGTAAGTTTTTTGTTATTTAATTAAGATGACATGACAAATTAAATCCTAAATGGCATTTTTAAGTAGGATGACTAAGAGAATTACTATAGTAAGCTAACTAGTGGCTATACTCTTGAAACTTCTGGCGAGATTTGTTAAAACTTTTACAAAGTCAGTTCCCATGTCTAATTAATACTTACACTACTTACCAAACTATCGCTATAAGTTCTTACCAGATTACGATAGTTTTTCAATGCTTGTAACTATACTATCCTGGTCCACAATCCTAAGAGATCTACTGGTAACAACTTTAATTTTACAGAAATAGGACAAATGAAAAGCAAAGAAACTAGGACATAGTTTATACTTTTAGCTCTAGAACAATCACTATCCTAATCAGATATATAATAACATGGTAAAACTGTCTACCTAACCTGATTGAATCTAATAAAAATGATTGTTTAGCTGTGGATGAGGACTCATATAGCCGACCTCACTTAATGGAATAAAGGTTTGGTTGTTGTTGTCAGTTGTGGATAATGAGAGTTTCAGTGAGACACAGAGTCTATGAAAGAAATGAGCAGAAAAGTTCAAGAATCTAATTGCCTTAAATAGTGTGATATATTGCAAATTTGTAAGTGGTTGAACAAGAGTAGCCATTCATCATACCAAAATGCATGAAACAAAGTTTTAGTGCACAATATCTAAAACGAAGAAAAAAAAGAGAAATAAGGCCAACGGTAAACCCTGCAGTAAGAAGTTAAGTAGAGCAGCACCAGTCTAAAGAATATCAATTAATCATTCTGATGGCTACACAAATATTATCAACTAACATTGCTAAAATAAGGTAATCACAGTAGCATCAAGCAGGTGAGCATATTTGTTATAGGATGATCAAAAAGGTCGGGAGAGAAGGAGAAGTGTGATTATAAGTTAAAACAGGGACACACAACAAATGTTACCTCCAGATAAAACCGACCATCTGGGAGTGGTTCACACCTAGAAAAGCAAAAAATATCCTTTCATACATGGACACAAAAAAATACAAGATTTCAACAACTGAGAAGCAACATACATAAACCATGAGAGAACCAACACTTACTCAAGAATTTCTACTTCACAAGCAAAATCAGCAATTGAGCCTGTTGCAGGATCAATAGCAACCTGCAAGTTTACCAAAAATAGATAAATAACACTACAGAAATATTTTGAGAACTTATTGCTAGAAACAATATGTGACCATTCCCATTCGACGATTCCCTTCCATGATCCTCCTAACCTGTAGAAAAGTGCAGAGCAAAACAATAAGATGCAAAAAAGATTTTGTTGGGCAGAATAAAGCAAACAAAATAGAAGTCAAATTCATCCAATATTTTACACAATTCCAAACAAACTATGGCTGGTGAATCTGGCCTAAATTAGTCACGTGTATTAAGATTATTCAAGATTCCAATCGTCTCTATAACAAAACAAAGTATGCAAATGACTGTCTAACATAATACTTCATTTAATGTTGCTTTATAATATGAATTGCAAATGACAATTGAAACAATTCACCTCAGCAAAACTTGCTAAGAATTTAATCCATATCGGTTAAGTAATCTTATCTGTAGCAACATTTTCCTCATCTATAAAGCACTAGCACTGAATAGCATATTTTACCAGAAAAAAGATCAGGCAAGTCATGACTGAAAGATAATTATACTAACGTAAACACAAATATTTTTTATAACAAGCTAGTTATTTACATTGAATTTGCAGTTTCTCTTCAGATGTTACATTACAACAACAACAACAACAACCGAGCCTTATCCCACGATGTTACATTATAAAACAGAAATACTTCAAAAATAACTTTAATAAATTCATTCTTCAAGTTATGACATTCCTTCCGCTGTGTCCAAACAAATTTAGAATCATTTTAAAAAATGCAAATATATTGAAATTCAAGCAGAAAACAGATACAAAGGTGTTATCTTAGTAGCTTAGAGCCTAAAATGTTTAAATATATACACATACCATAAGTCTGTAGCGAGGTTCAAATATGTTAAGTGACATCTTTTGACATGGGAGGACAACATCCATGACAAAAAGAGGCATTATATCAACTCCTAAGTGAGTTAAACTTTCTTGCTCAGACTTCCTCTCAGCATATTCTTCTGGAAAACTTTTCTGTATGATATTATTGAGTGTCACGCTGAAAGTGCAAATTAAAACAAAAAGGTCAATATTCTGGTCCCTGAAAACAAAAAGGAGTGGAAGAATAAACAACCCAAAAGGCAATTCAGTAAGGATACTACTATTCGTGGCAAATGTACCTTACCTGATAGGATAGGTTCTAGGGCTGATGAATAAAACTCTCCGGCACATAGGACACTTGTTGCCTACCAGAATAAACCAAGTGACCAGGAAGTTTTAATAATAATAATAATAATAATGATAGAAAAGTAAAAGTAATAATACTATGCGTACCATGGTCCATAGACTGATGCAGGCAAGATCGGCAAAATGAATGTCCACATGGAGTGGTGACAGGTTCATACAGTAATTTGAAACATAATGTGCACTCTAAGTCATCTGTACGTTCTGGTTTCCAGTGTTTAACCCTTTTAACTGAACCAGCCACAACCCTATCTATCTCCTGGAGGTATGTCTGGAGGAGATTGCTACACAGGATAAACTAACCAGTATGACATTCTATTTGGCCAATAAGCTGTGTATACCATTTTTCTCACAAAAAGAAGGTGCTACACTGGCGAAAGAATCAGATAACTAGAAAGTAATGCCGTACCTCAGAGGATCAATTTGAAGGCCAGAAAGAATAGTTTCTCGCGCCTCTTCATACTGCTCAAGCTGAAAAAAAATGAGGAAAAGCATAACTTAGTTCCACACAACAGGATTGGACTCTAGTGTTTTATATAATTGGATCACATGTGTATGAACTATCTGATCATCTAATCAGAAAGTGTTGCCACCAATACTGTGTTTCTGACTCTTACATACGATAAGATATAAAAGGCATAATTACCCATTCATTTTGTAAGCTACTTAGTGTAGACACCCAGCATAAGTTCAACCATTGACATTCATTACCAATGTGCCAGTATTCAATAGTATTTGTGCACCTTTTACATACCAAACCAACAAACATGCTAAAAAACAAGACAACACACTCACACACAAGGGATAGAAACCTTCACAAATGAATCCAAGGGGAAAAATTTCTCCAACACCCACACAATAGCAAGCATTATCCAACTTGTGAAAGATTATCTTAAATCATTACATCATTGATTGTTCCAGATAATGATGAATGTATTCAAAAGACCACCATTATTAGCAGCATGGTTTAAAATTTCGCACCGTGCCGAGCGAAACGGAGGAATTTGTTGTTTTGCCCATTGTTCGACATCGGCACCGCAAGCTGCCGCGGAATCATGGAGATTTCCACGGGGGTCGCAAGGCGCCGCAATCCCGCAGTGCCTCCGCGATCCCGCAACACCTCCGTGATCTCGATTTTTTTTTATTTTTTCTTATATATATATATATTTTTAATATTTAGGTTCACATTTTTAATTTTAATTAATATATTTGATATTTAAAAAATATCAAAACTATATACGATACCGAAACCATATCATTCCGATGATAAACTAAAATTCTGATATGGGTCAAAAATTTAAACCAGAATTAGTAGTTGGTAAACAAAGATCTCGCAAACACAATCATTGGATGTTACGGGAATGTTAGATCGAGGTATTTTCTAACGCAAAAAAGGAAAGATATCTAGAAGAGGGGAGAAAAAGGGATACGGGAGGCTAACAACGACATCAGCCTTTTCGAAGAGGCGCAACCTCTCCTATGTGAGAGTTACATGAAGAGTCTACTTGAGGGTCGTACAAAGTCGAATAAGAGTATGTTACAATAGGAGGGGATCACAAGATCTCGCAAACTACGTGTAGACATTTGGAAAGGGGAGAATAAATGGATAGGTGGAGGCCGATGGTAGCAACAACCTCCCCCTAGAAGAATACATCTTTAGAAAACACCTTTGAGAAAGGGGAATCCTATTGTGTTGCATATAATTTCAACTTTCAAGATAGCCTATATGTAAACTCTCATGAGCTATATAAAGTATCACTATGGGACTAAACTAACTAGACCCATAACCCTATTAATCTATTATCTTTAACAAAGGGAGGAGTATGAAGAAAGAATATCCAGAAGAAAAAAGTAGGGTGTTCACTTAAAAAATATTATCTACTTGGAAAGAAACAAGGAAGAATTGAAAAGTCAAGAGATCAAAATTTTCTATTTTCTTTCAATCAAATCTCTCAAAACTTAAAAGAACAATTAGAAAACTTTTAAGTTTCTAAAATGTTCTCCAAGTGAACAATTAGAATGAAAATTTTAAACAATTCTCTACTTTATTCTCTCTCTCCTTCCCTTTCTATCAATGGTTGGCAAAATTGGTGGATCCTAATGTGAATCAGTTGAGTTGGATCGAGTTTAGTGGAAGTTGATTCAATTTAATCTAAGAAATCGGACAACCTCTGATTCCCCCTCGAAATCTTTCCCGGTTGATCAACAGTGTGGGGATGCACATGTCGTTCTAGATCTAAAAGAGTCTTACCTTGATTTTAAATTTTTTAGAGGAATAGAGGTGATTTGACATCGTGCGCAAGTGAAAAGGCTAGAGACAGTCCAACTTCACATCTTCCTTAGTTGTTCTCAAGGAGGAAGATATGAGGTGTTCTCTTTGTCTTCTCATATTCTTTGGGTGCTCTTGAGGAGGAAGGCAAGGAGCTAAGTCTATGGCCGTTGCTGCAATATTGTCTAGTGCGGGATTTAGAGGAGGTGCAAGATTTAGATCTAATTGATTAATTAATCATATAGTCCGATGCACGAAGCTGCCACCAATGTGGGGTCCCGGGGATGGGTGGAATCACATTGGGTCAATTGTACACTGTCTTACCTTGCATTTTTGCAAGAGGTTGTTTTTGTGACTCGAACCCGAACCCGTGACCTCAAGGTCACATGACAGCAACTTTACCATTACGCAAAGGCTCCCCTTCTTCCCAAACCTAAATTAAATAACTTTAGAATAATTTAAATAATTTCATTTAACTTAAATAATTAATTGAAATAAAATAAGTTTAACAAATTAAAATAAGTTTAATTAGATTGACTTAAATAATTAAAATTAATTAACTTAGATTAAATAGTTAAATTAATTAATCGAATTATAACTTAATTAATTAAGTACACATAATTAATCTAATCACAATTAAAATAATTTAAATTGGATGGTAATCTAATTTTAATAATTAATATTGGATAAGTTATTTGAAATTTATTTTAATCAGATTCTAAAATTAATTCAGTAATTAATTTAACTGCATTAACAAGAATTCGTTAAAATTAAGTTAGAACTGATTTAGTTAACCAAAATTAAGTAAATTATTAAATGTTTTAATCAGAATTGAAATTGATCAAACGAGAATCAAATTAGTAATGTAAACTTTACTTGAGTCAAAACAAAGTAAGAGTGAGTTTTCTAATTATAGTATTTGTATTTAATAAAATACAGACACATGATTTTAATTTTTTTATGTATCTTTTGTTATCTTATTCAACTTATTGTTATTTTGTTCTTTTCATATATAATTTTTTTTATTTATTTATTACCATTTTTGATCCCACAAATTCAATACAGCTGATGCTTTAGATTTCTTAAACTTCTGACACTAATACCAATACTTCCACCCGAGCTTTTTTTTCCCTACGCAAGTAAACATGCTTTGTTATATGTACTTTCATCTACGTGAAACTTCAAGATGCAAAGAGGGATATGGGGTATGGATAGTTAGAGTATTCAAATTCATTTGATGTTGCATTTAAGTATGCTTGAAAGAGAATCTAAATAATTAGCACAAAAATGGTAATAGTCCCAGTGTGTGTGGTTAAAACAGGACCAAACTAAAACATTGCAAGGCAGGCATGCAAAACCAAACTACAAGGTCTTTGGTTGTGGTTGGTGGACACCATTAGTCACTTATAAGCATTTACTGAGAAAAATGAATGTGTGCAAATAAGCAATCATCCAACTTAGTAATCATGCTTTTATTTTCTTCCATGCAAACAAATAATTGTTGGACTTAAGCAACCACAATTCTCAAACTCTTACCAGAACAAGAGCATTTGCCTTTAAGAAATATGCCTTTGGTGAGGTCCACTGGACATGAATAACTTTTTCAGCATCCTTTAGTGCAAGCTGATAAGGTAACTGAATGATTAAAATTCTAAATCACTTAGGAAGTGATCAAGATGGAAAAGATTAGTAGGCCTCTATACCTCAGCATGAGTAGTAGGATCAAGCCCATTCAAGGGTTGATACTCAGAATCACGTGCCGATCGATCCTTAAGAAGTTGACTGGTCCTGTAATCTTAAAAAGGTCAGGTTAATGAGAATAATATATGAAAGAACACTTCAAAAACAAAAATAAAAAACACTCCAAACACAAGCACAACAAATGAAACCAAAAAGTACACAAGCCAAACAAAGTTGAACTCTCAAATAGTAAATTAACCTGCAGAAAGCAGCACTTCGATTGCCAAGAATAACAGGGTCTTGAGGTTTCAAAGGAAGAGCTTTGGAGTAAAATGAAATTGCCTGTCCAGAGCCTCAATAGAAACACAAACATTACAAGGAAAATGATATTACTAAATCAGTATGACCTAATAGAATAAACAGAAAATTCTAAGAAGATAAATGCATACTATACAATTGAATCATTGGATATGGGGTAATAGAATGAACAACTTGAAGTATAAAAAGAAATAGACACCGCGAGTTCTACACACAAGAGATGACCCCAACCAATAAGAAAATTAGCTCATGTTGACAGAACACCCATCTATACCCATAAACCTCCTCAATTAGTTCACAATTTTAAATGTGGAAATAATTATACAATGTCGAATCTATCTTCATCAAACCCAAAAGTCTAGATTATAGATAAGAATCATTGCCAACGTGACTAAATTGAGATATCATGGAAGATGAACTAAACAAATGAAATAGACACACAAATATGGATATTCACAAAAATATAGTAAATGCAGATAAATATATACAATAAGGAGAGAATCCACATATTCAAACTCCATGGGGCTCACTAATTAGCGTCTCTTAACCTTGGTTGGGAACAAAACCCAGGTTTGATTGAGGAAGTCAATTGTGTGAAAAACAAAAACAGAAAAAAGATTCATTGGTTCGCCAAGTTCTTAGTCATACAATATGAGATTATTGAAGCATCTTGCCCTCCTCCACTAGCTTCTTTCGTTAATAAAAGCAATCAGAATTATGGTTTAGGAGTCATTTGTTGTAAGTTTTAAATAAAATAAGCCACTAAGTACGAGGTCATTCACACACTTTGGCCATGGTTAGTCGAAAACAAATGGTAAATAACGTTGAGCCACTGAGGTTACAGAGGTGGAGCAAAGATTTAATTTCAATAAAACTGACACGGGAGTGGCACTTTTTCAGAGAAATAACGGATGCGTAGAGCAACAACGAGTTGTTCTTTGCTTGCTTAATTTCTCCATAATTTTCAGTACAAACAAAGCACGAAGGGATTAGAAATCACGTTGCCAAACCATCATCGATAGTTTTGCCCCAAAACCTCAATTTGCATCTCGAAAGCTCACCTCCTCGAACCTCTTCTCCCGGAAGGCACGGTTCCCCCGCCGCAAGAGATTGAACACCTCGGAGAACTTCTCCAGCGGGATGCCCATCTCCGCCTCCTCGACCTGCACGCCATGAAGCTGATCAAATCAAACGAGAACAAAAGAAAAGATGCGACCGAATCGGAGAAAGGGATGTGGGAGGGGCGCACCCAGACGAACTCGTCGACGTCCTGGGAGGAGGGATCCGCCATAGAAGGGAGAAAGTGCGCGAGAGGAAGGTCGGGTGGAAGAGGGAGGGATTAGGGATGGAGGAGATAGAGAGAGGAGGTGTTTGGTGCCGCTTGAGCGAACGCGCGGACACAAGCGAGGCGACGTGGTTCGCTGCTTCTCCTACACCATAGTCCGCTCCGCCACCACAAGAATGAGTATTAAACTAGAAATATTTCTTCGATTTCGTTGAAGTAATTTTGCTTTTTACCAACGAATTGAGAATTAAAAAAATAAAATCTTGATCAATTATTTTTTATTGATATTTTAAAGAAAATATTTAAGAAAATAATTTATAAAAAAATAATTACGAGGAATTAGAAAAGCACATATCAAAACCTCGTCGGTCAGCCGTCGCCTCGACCTAGCAACCCAGATCCGGCGGCGATTCCCAGTCTGCATCTCCGTCCGAGGCAGAGGAAGGAATGGCATCTTCCGGCACCAGCATCGCCGTCGCAGAGGCTGTCTGGGAGCAGATCAAATCCTCCCGCTCAGGTCTTTCTTTTGCGTCTCTTTCCTCGACCGATCTAGCGTTCTTCGCTTCTCACCACCCCTCTTGCTTCCATGACCACCAGCGTCTGACGATCACCTTTCAATGTGAGGCACACCCTCTTTCTCCTCTCCTGCCTATCTCTCCTACACGGCAATACTACAGGAACTGAGCCATCATTTCTTCTCTGCCGCCGTCCAGATTGCACTTCCTCTTCGGCAAGAACTTGGAGCGCGCCACAAGGATCGTCGACCAGGGAGGCGTCCGGAAGTTGTCAGCCACTCCCAGCCGCCGGTCCCTCTTCTTGGTCCAATCCCGCTCTCTCATTTCCTCCTCCTACTGAAATGCTCCTGCTTTCGCTTTTGTTAACCGCATTGGGAGAGGGGGGTTTCAGGTAGTCGGGGAGTCAAGGAAGAAAGAGGAGTACATCTGCTTCCCGGAGCACCACTGCACTTGCTATTCCTTCTTCTACGACGTTGTCAATCGGGGGGAGCAGCTCTGCGTAAGCTCCCTCCCTTGTAGACTCCCGTAGTTCAATTGCGTTTTTGATTCGCTCTATTCTCATTGTTGTAGTTGTCGTTGCCAGTGTAAGCATCAGATAGCTGCTCGGTTAGCGGAAGCCGTTGGCCAGCTCGAGGAGCTGGAGGTGTCTGATGAGCAGTTGGCGGTGATGCTATCAAGGCTCTGAACACGAAAGAAGTCAAGCCACATCTGATTAATTATCTTGGATGCTTTCGGTAATTCGTATCTCCAAACATACATTAGACATGGTTATTTTTAAGATTTCTATACGTGATCAACAGTGATATCAGGTGTTCTAGTATTTGTTCTAGTATTGATATTGATTTGTCGATCAAAGTTCTGTTTTCATAGAAGCTAACTAGCTGTAAACAAGATGATGAACACACCATTCAATTTCAATCTATAAAAAGGTTCATAGAAAAGTATTTTTTTGCATAACACCTGTCAAAGAAAAGAACTTTTTAGCGAGTGCTCTCTTAATTGAATTCCACTGGCAAGTCCCTCCCAAAGTCAATTAGATAGAAGCAAGAAGACATAATTGAACCGAACAACAGACTTTGTAGCGTAATTTAGCATCTCAAGAGTCTTGTCTTGTAATTGTGTCTTTCAGATGACATAATTGAAGCAAACAACAAAATCTTCATATGATCTATCTTTGTGATTCTTTATATCTGTAGTTATCTCTGTTTGGGAATCAGGTGGGGTCCTCCACTGCATTATCTTCAAGCTGGCACCATTATTGTTGTTGCACTTTTGTTGATGTGGTTAAAGCAAGTTTTTGCAACTCTTCGCATTGAGTTGAGTTCCACATCCATCCCATTCGAAGGCCTCATGAGGCCAAATAAACAAGGTCAGCTCAAATTTGATAAGGGAAAAAAGAGGAGATTTGATTAGGACAGATTCAGGTGAGTGGAAGTGTGAAAATCAATGGTTCTGGTTCGTTCTCCAGCACTTGCTAACTACAACTAGTTCCATATTCTCACACACATGAAGGACCACAAGAACAATAAAACATAATGAAATGGCTGCGACCAAGAGGAATAATTACCATTGACTTCACCTGAAAGATTGGTGGCATAACTCTACTTTCTCTGTGCTTGCTGATGACACAAACCACCATGACAGTTGAAGTTACAACACAAGGAATCATCAGTAGTCTTTAGAACTGCTTCATCTCTTTAGTTCAAAACCACATGTTAAATTATGATGTGGTACAACTGCCAGAGAGATTTGAGTTGATCTGGGATTAATGTAGCACCAAATACAATTTCTGAAGTGCTAAGAAGAAACCAGGGATCAAGTTGCAGATTGTCGCCGAGGTGGGGCACTGAGGGGACTACAAAGTGGATCATGAACATGTCCACATCTCCAAATATGAGCAAATGAATTGTGGAAGTGAAATCATGTCCCTTATCTATAACGATCAGATTGTCTGACTCATCAATCCAATACCACAACTTCTATCCCACAAGGGAAATAACAACGGGAAGCCTGGCATCAAGCTTCAGAGAAACCAACAGTGAATGCTTGATCTTTTCAGGAGAACCAAGTTTCCCATTGTCTTGTTAACAGTGATAGTCCACCCAAACAATACAAAGTACAAGTGGTTCGGAAAGCACGACAACTTGGACATCCTCCACTATCTCATTGGAACTCATCCAGCCAAATACTCCACTCAAGAAGAACAATAGTAAATCGTGATTAATGCAGCACCCAACTCTTGTAAACTTTATTGCCATTATTGATACTTATGTGGGCCGTGGGGACTATAAAGATGCAAAAGAAACGATGATAGCAATGTATGACATCTCCACTCAGCCTAATACTTTCATGAAAACCCGAATGCAGAAGCAGAAATATCCTTCTCCTGGCGCAGACATGCAAAAATACAAGAAACAAGACTTAGTCCACCGTTCTGCCTGCCTTCACTATGATGGGAACAGAGGTCTTACATACTAATAATGATTGAAGTTTTTGAAAAACTTTTTACTCACAACAACTTTGTTCCCAGACAAACTGCTCATAAACATAGAGCCTACCTTAGTACTCACAGTTTCATCATAGAAGAACCATGGAAGGTGGACATGGAGTAGTAAAGAAACAAAAAGACCAAGGGAATCCTGATAATTGACCTTGGCAAATAGGAAATAACACAGGAATTTGCTGCTTTAGCAAGCACCAGAATATAGGTATCATTTTTTATTATTTTTTTAAAAGTAATAAATAACAGCAAAAATATCCATTTCCACTTCTATTTCTACTGAAGAATTTCCTTTGAAGTTATTATACTTTTTCTGCTTCTTTTTAAGGGAAACCAGCATAATACCAACATACGCTGTGCCACTTCCCAGCCTTGTTTTTCCACCCTCTCGTGTCTTCTTCTCTCTTGTAGATATTGTTGATCGCATGGAGGGAAAAGAAGACTCAGACGATCAAAAGCAAGCACAACAAGCCGTTGATCCTGGCAGCGGGAGCAATTTCAACGAGGAACGGCAACCATGGTTGAATCTCACGCTTGGTGGGAGCACCTCATCAGCTGATGGAATCTCTCCCAGCGCGCAGTGCAAAATGCAAAGCCGCAAGATGTTCTCGTGCAACTTCTGCATGAAAAAGTTCTGCAGCTCGCAGGCTTTGGGCGGTCACCAGAACGCACACAAGAGAGAGAGGGGTGTCACGAGGAGACCTCAGCAGTCCCAGAAAACGATGATAGGATTTCCCCTCTATGCATCTTCTCATAAATCTCTCGCAGTTCAATCTCACTCAGTCGCGCACGAGCAGCATGCGGAGGGAGGCTTGCCTACGATCACAAGATGTCGTCAAATGAACTCTGACACCGAAGCGACAAGGGTTCCGTTTGCGCTCGATCAAGTTAGAGGATCGACATGGCCTGGGAGCTTTCAGAAGAATTCTCAGCCTACCGGTTATCCATCAGAACAAGAAAAACTTGATCTGAATCTCAAGCTTTGATGAGTTTGACAGTCTCATGGCTTCCCAATGCATTTTATCCTCATCTAACTTATTTTTGCCTCCGCTCATCACAAAGAAGAAATACTTGGGGATCATCAAATTTTCATGGAGGCAATTGTTCTTGCACTTGCCAAGACATGTCTACTGAGTCCCAATTCTCCAAAGCAATTAAGGTCATATATCCTTCATTATTCAGCTTCATAGGTATTTACTCTAGTTCTAGTTCTCTTGAAGAAAGGGTATTGATTCATGCAAAGCTTGTAGAAAACAAATAAATTGGAAACCAGAAGCACCAGAAGAAAGAAATTTCAAGTATGGATAATCAATTGGTCATTAAATAGCTGTCTTTTGTTTGAATAGAAAGTTGAAGCTGGCTTCCTGCAGCTACCAAAAGTAAGTGCTATCATTTTAAACCGGTTGTCTGCTTCAGGTTTTTAGATAAAGATTCACAAGCTTGTTAAGTTGCAGAGGCTGAGATTGTTTATCTCTTCGTGTAAAAAAATCTTACAAAACCACTTCTAGTTGATCTATTCAGTTAGCACCACAATCAGTAGTATGAATTGACTAGGTAGGAACGAGTTGATTCCAAGGTTTTGTTGTCCAACAGTTTCCCTATGCATTTCAACTTCGACTTTGATAAGATTTTTCAATGAACATGAAAACTGCAAATGAAGGAAGAAAAGAAGAAAAAGAATTCCTTGCTCCAACGCTCCTGGTGTTGGAAACAAATACCATATTATCAAGAATTTAACCAGCAATAATTATAAGAAACAACACAATATATTTTTTCTCAAGCCCTTCATTCATGATCAACGACATTTTTAAAAGCTTGGACATGTTTTTCTTTTCCCAAACAAATGAAGAAGAAAAACTTGAATCTTTAAAAGACAACTTTAATAAACAAGTGGTACACTATGATTTTACATGGTTATATACTATGATTTTCAAATGTAATAATATAATCGAGGTTTTAAAATCTATTCTAGTGAAACATCCGAATACAAATTTCATCCATAAAATTTATCTCAAATCTATGTATCTAACGTAGAAAAAGGACCTACTGTTGAAAGTTGGAGCTATCGATATCGATCCAAGAACTTGGGTCCGAACAATCAGCTCGTCAATAATTTGACGTCTCAAACTGATGGAGTTTGGTATCTAATCTTCTCTATATTCTCAACGTATGCTTTTCATTATCGGCGAACACCTTCTTAAATGTCGACACACTTTTTCGAATAAATTTATCCTTTGATATTTAAAGATAGAAGTGAAGACTATAAACCTTCTTTCTCTCTTGATAATCGTCTCTCGATATATAAAAATTCTATGATTCAAAATAGTAACATTCCAAATTTCAATTCCCGATAAACTTTCGAAACCTTGAAACGCTTTTTGAAGAAGAAAAGAAGAGAGGAAAGCACGAGAGAAAACTTATTTCTTGTTGTAGCATGTGTGATGACGTTGTGCATTGAGAAAAGGAGGAAGGGGACTATTTATAGGACGAAGGTAATAAGAAGGGTTTGAAAACATTAATTAATTAAATCAATTAATTTTTTCATAAATAATTAAAATATTTAAGATTTAAATTTTAGCTACATCTACTTAGACGAGGATGGATTCAAGAATTAAAATTGTGGAAGAATGTTTTTATTAGATGGCTAGATTTACTAAAAGAATCTATTTATTATTTGTTGGAGTTAGGGAGGAAGACAAAAAGTTGGATAAAATAAAAGTTAGGGTTTTTTAGGACTAAAAAAAATTAGGATGGTAATTTATTTTTTTCACTATTGGCATTTGACCGAAGAGGCGAAGATAAGAAAACAAAGTAAATCAAATAAAATAATAAGAACTACTATTGGTTTGTTTGAATTGGAAAAGAAAAATAAATAATAAAATAATTATAAAAATGAAAGAAAAAGAGAACAAAAATTGTAGCTTTTTTTTTACGGTCTCGACTAGCTTCGATGATAAAAAAAAAATAAGAGTTGCTCTCGTTAGAAAGAAAGAAAGAGGAGGGTTGTTACTCTCGAGAAAAAATAAAAAAAGAAAGCTGTAGTTAAAGAAGGAGAAGAGAAAATCAGTAAGTTATAATTGGGAAGCAAAAAACAAGGAGAAAAAAAAACTAGCTAAGTTATAGTTGGAAAGAATTATTTAATCTAATTTGATTTGTTGATAAAATTAAATTTAAATCAATTTCGTTTTGGACTAACAATATATTTTAGGTCTATCGATGAATTTTGTTCTATCATAATCTAATTTTAATTAAATATCTTCACTTCATTCAGGTATTCAGGTTCGATGATTTATTTTATTTATTTATTTATTTTATTAAAAGAATTCAATGTTTAATAAAAATTATATAAATAATAATAATATAAAAAAATGGAGGTGGGTTATAGCCTAGGAGAGCTCTTACCTAAATTCGTCAATATATTTATGGAGATTTTTTCTTAATAAAAAATGAATCTAAGAATATCTCATTGAATAAATATCTCGTTGAATGATTATTTTAATAAATTTTGAGATCAATTTTTTGGTGACAAAAGATGAAACGCTCGCGCTCCTAGAGCTCCCACAATCCGTCCCAGGATCAATACGAATGAGATAAATCACGAAAGCTAATTTACTAGTTCGGGGAAGACAGAAACCTGGTTACTAGCCAGAATTTAATTTTTAAATTTTATGATGATATCATTCTATGTATTAGTCATAAGTCCATTCTTATAATAAAGATCAATTTCTAATAGTGATTGAATATTTGAAAACTTCACCTTTTACCCCTTTAAAGAGTATAAAATCATTACTAAAGTGATAATTTTATGTTTTGCTTAATAATTACTCTTGTGCTTATGAATTAGCCCATATGAATCTGACTCGTTTATGTTGTGTGAGTCTATACTTTTCGATCATAACGCGACTGATTTTTTTTATTATTCGAATAATTTTATATATTAATTTTTTATTTACTCGAGAAATTAATTTACTATATCTCTACTTGTACTTGTGAAATAACCGAAAAATCAAATTTTCAACACCTACATACATTAACAAGTGAAGGACAAGCATGACCCAGAATTCACGGCGCCGAAGGGCTACGTACATGCATGTGTGTGTGGAGAAATTAAGTGCGTCTCCAGAAAGCGCACATGACATGATCGCCGGAAATGCCATGCATGAGCAGTACAAATCGGTGTATGTATGTATGCAGCGGGCCAGGCCAATACAAGAGAGGCTGTCTAATTAAGATTACACAGTTATAATTAGGGTTATAAATGAATTAAACGTTCGTGAATAAGTTTGATGTTCAATTTGATAAGAGTTTGTTTATGTTCGTTCAATATACACAAGATTAATTGAACAAACAAACTTGAACAACTCGTTAAACTAAACAAACAAGTTTAAACACATACGTGTTCAGCTCGTTAATATTCGTGAACAACGTTCGTGAACAACGTTCATGAACAATCATATTCATTAATAAAACTCTTATCAACATGCTAAATAAATAAAATAAACAAATAAATTTGAATTATCAAGCCCAATAACCAATCAAACAAGCAAAAATTTCAAACAATAAAATAAGCTTGAATTTAAAGTTTGATAACATCTAAACGAACCAAATTCAAGCCAAACTTGAAGTGAGAGCTCGATAATATCTAAACGAACCAAGCTCAAGTCAAGCTCCAAACAAACTCAAGCTCATACAAAAATAAACCAAGCCAAGCTTAAATAATCATTTCAAAAGCTTGGTTCATTTTAGGCTCGGCTCGGCTTGGCTCGGTTACCTTATCAAACAAGTTTGAATACCCTAAAATTTGGCTCGGCTCGACTCGGCTCGGTTGCTTTATCAAACAAGCTTGAACATCCTAAAATTTGACTCGGCTTGACTTGTTTATAGCCCTACGATTTTCTTGCTTTTGGTTGTAATGCTATTCGGCGGTGACAATACCCGTTGTTCCCCGGCGATGCGTCTCATCTAGTTGCTGGCGAGGCAGAATGAAATTTGAGCAACCTGTTGTCCGGTGGTTGAGTGTCTCATCTAGTTTTTCTCATTTAATTGAGATTGATTTTAATCCCGACTAGTCATCAATTTGAAACAGGCTAAAACATCATTTCCCCGCGAAATCATGAAATCTGAGATGGTTTATTGGACCTTCCCCGTGCTCATGTCCCCACGACAGCGTTTCATGGTCGTCCAAGGTAAATCTGTCCTCGTAAGGAAATCTATGTCGTTGCTCAAGTGGTATAACTGGGAGCTCTTTCTATCCGTCGCTTTACCACTCTGCCTCCGCGTTGGTTGGGGAGAGAGGAGATCGAGCACCATAAACTCTTTCAAAAAAAATTCCCATTTGTCATCTTCTTTCCTCAACCGTTTTGTTCAATGGTGAGTTCCTCTGTTGCTGAGTTTCCAATCTGCGTTCTTGAGCTGCAAATGGAAAATTGTTATTTTCCGCTTCTTTTTTTTCATCGCATATAGCTGAAAACCATTCGATGAAACGTCGTGTTTCCTACATATTTCGGATGGTGTAGTGTGTTTGAATCTCTTATTTTCTTCTCACCTCTCCTTTCGTACTGTCAACTTTAGTACCATGTTTTAGCTAGATGGGAGCTCAAGGCGCTCGATTTGTGATTTTCGATTAGGAACTGTTAGAAGCCAACGAAAAATATCTCATGTGTAGATGAAGATTCATCTTTTTGTTGGTTGTATAGTTAAGCTGTTCGTTGATGCCTGAGATGTAAATTATTTGTTTTAAATTTCTTTCTTGCAATTTGCATGCGGCTTTTGTGCTCAGTTACCAGGTATCGTGTGCACAGTACATAACTAGGGAAAAAGAAGAAGAAGAAGAAGAAGAAGTAATCGTTGCTTGACACTCTGTATTCTGGAGCTGAAATTGTCCTTCATTGTGCTTATCGACCTATTGTTTTTAACACATAATTGTTATTGAGAATAGTTGTATGGTTGTATATTGCTCTCATAATTCTTCTCAAGGTGAAGATTTTTAGGAGATAACGGAGACATCGATAGCCAAATGTTTGTAAACCACATGCTTTTCAGGGATAATAACACCCGATGAAGTAGCTGGTTTAATGGTGTTATCTTTGTAACTTCCTGTTATTGCATCATCATCCTTCTGGATTTGTAACTTCCTACAATAATCTTTGTACAAACTTTAGTTTGTCTTCATGTGATAATGTCTTAATTCATAAAATTTTCAAGAGTTGTCTCTAGCAAAAATTTCTTGTGTTAAGCTGGTTTTCTTGACTTTTTTCAGTATGACAATGAGTCTTTGCAACAGGTTGTGGATGGGAACGGTATGACATTTATGTTTAACATCTTTTTGTAAATTTGATTTGCCTTTTATTTTGGCAGCAGATAGGATCGATGTCCTTTTACCTTCTTGCGTGATCTATTTTGCAGCAGCCTTACTGAGACCTTATTCATATTGCTTCACAGGCAGTAGCTACAGAGCATGATAAGTACTGAATCTCCAGGGCAGTAACAATTCTCCTTGTAAATCACAGGAGTTGAGCTTCATTAGCATGCTCAGGCTGAGCTGAAATGCAGACTTCGCAGGTGAAAACTTTGCCATTTCTAATCTTGACAAAATCTCACAGTTAAATAGTTTGACTTTCCTTTAGTATTTGTTTTCATAAGTACTGAATCTCCAGGGCAGTAACAAAACAACAATCATTGCTGTAGAAATAAATTAAGTTTATTGCATGAACTTGTTAAAAATGGAATGCTCAGAATTAAATGATCTTACATGTGTTTTTTCTTCAACAAGACAGTTCTCAACTGTATTGCTAAGACTCGAACAACATCTTAGCCACCTTTGTTCCTTGTTCCAGACGCGCTGTTTGAGACTATTTATATAAGATTAAGATGTCTTTCAGATTGTATCCCTGAGGATACCTTATCATTTTAGCTTATTTTCTACAGGATCTCCATCGTATAGAAGGACAGCCATCGCCTGAAGCTTCGCATGATTTACTAGGTGATTATCAACATGCTCCACTTGTTGAAGCTCCTATAGAAGATTCTGGTTCAGCGTCCAATGCAAGCAGTAACAGTAGAAAGGTTCGTCGTGATGACATTGAACTGGTGAGGCTGCTCATTGCTGATTCTATTATTTAGTTTTATCAATTAAGAACATTCTGCAAAGATAGCATGAACACAGTCATTGCCTGCTCGTGGCTTATTACCTATCTCATTCACTTATTTTGCAGGTGCAAAACTTGATTGAACGATGTCTACAACAGTATATGAACAGAGGGGAGGTAGTCCGCATATTGTCTAATCGTGCTAGGATAGAACCTAGTTTCACAACGCTAGGTATGAATTTTAAACCTCCAATCTTAAATTTTGTTATAAATTGATATAACCAATTTGTAATTCTTGGGCTGTGAATAATAATACTCATAACCATATGCCTTGATTGTAGACTACTAATGATATCTTATTCTTAGTTTTATGTTTTTTTCAGTATGGCAGAAATTGGAAGAAGAAAACTCGGAATTTTTCAGAGCCTATTATATAAGACTAAAACTGAAGAAGCAAATCATTCTGTTCAATCATTTGCTTCTGCACCAGTACCATCTGATGAACTATCCTGTCCAGTCTAAGATTCCATTGGTTCCTACTCAAAATGGGATTCACCCTATGCCTGGTAATTTATTTGATTGATTCCTTTGAACTCTCATTGCAATAATGTTCCAACTGATAGTGTGTAAATAGATTAAATTCAAAGATAGAAGAATGGAGAAACATTATGAGCCAAAGATACAAGTTAAGCATAACTAAAATGTAGTTTGGATAATAAGGAAAAAAAGCTATGAGAAATGTTAAAATAAATGAATGCCAAAAAATTTATAAGAGTTTTAGATATCTATTATAAAAAACAAATCGTTTATGGATGTTACAAAGATCATATGGATGCTCATTCTTTTCTCTTTCCAGGAAGGATATATGTATGATCAGTAAATGACTAATGGTCGACTAAGATTTATTATTCAACAATAAAGAAATATTAAAGATATAGATAGAGAGATAAAAGGAAAAAAATTATAAGGTTGTGTTATAATCTGATGTACTTTATGGATCGGTAGTAGCAGTAATGAAACATAGCTAAAAAAAAACACAACTATCTAGGAGCAGGTAGAGTAGCTCTACAATATGATAAAATAAAAAGAAATAAGTTATAATGGTGTAAACATGTTTGAAGATGATCAATAGAATTTATAGTTAGACAAACTGAATAAATAAGAGGTTTAAGAGGAAGATCAAATAGAAAACTATTTAATGTGTTTGTATAGCTTTGGATAGAATTCAATAGAAGGATAAGATTCATGTTGCCTTCCCCAAATAATAAGACTAAGATTGGTTGCTCTTTCTTTCCCTCTGCCAAATTGCTTTTGTAGAACACAGCTTAATTAACACTCATTTGCAGCGCAGTCAATTTGCCCATGGGATATCCTATTCTTCCTCAGCACCCAATCCCAATGCCAGTTACAGGTCAGCCCCATGACCCAATGGCTTGTGGAATCTCCAGCTGCCATGCAGTCAATGTTATTCCTGCACCTGGAACTTTTCATCCCAGTCACATCAATTCTGGGACCAAGTAAGAAATTATTTCTCCCTATGAATATTTTAAATAGTGAGATATTGTTTTCCTTTTCACATAGGAAGATCTGGATCGACTCCTTTTCTTCTTCTGGTTTGTCTCTATCATTTTTTTATGCAAAGTAGGGAGACGTTCTGTCTGTGAAGGATTTTTTTTTCCCTGGTTCGTTCAGAATGAGACTTGTTATGAACATAACTCTATGATTTCCAACTTATCTTTATCTGTAGTAGTTTAATGGAGATTAACCAGAACATCATGTTTCAATTCAATTTATCCTTTTGCTTGTTCTTTGTTTGATGAAACATTGTCTATTTAATCATTTATGATTAGCAGTGGCACAGCTGACCCTCCATGTTGTGCCATTTCTTCCATGTCTGAGATGGCTGTGAGCCCTGCACCAGCAACATCAAGCGCTCATTTTCCTTTCACTCCTGAGATATCTGGAACAGGCATAAATGCCTCAGCACTCGATTCAACCTTCCTATCCGATGTGGTAAATGCAGGACTGCAACTAAGTTCAGATGGTGTGGAGCAGTCAAGAGATGCAATGCGATCGTTAGGACAGTTTTGGAATTTCAGTCTGTCTGAATTGACCATGGACTTGACAAATATAGCAGGTAATTTTGCTCTTAGACTTTCAGATATATGATTATATCTTTGGCCAAAAAAAAAAAAAGATCGTTGATATGCAAGGCATGACAGATGAACAGCATTTTTTCAGTAGGAAGCAAACACAAATGAAATCCTAGAACACAATTCCCATATTCTTGTTTGCTTGCTAACAGAGGCATATATAAGCTGCAAAAAAATTGAGTGACAAGTAATAAACTGTTCGTAGATCATCAACACCTATAGTTTAGAGACCAAAGAAAACTCTGGTTAATGCAATTATAAAAGTATAGGAGACGGATATATCAATAGTTCAATCAAAGATAAAGACTCATGCAACTGACTGCAAACAATTGAAACCGGCACGAGTTTCACAAGTGCTTGCTGGATAGTTCTTTTCACAAATGATCCTTTACTAAATGTTCATTAACACAATCTTCTTGCTTGTTCCATACAAGATCTTGGAGATCTGGGAGACTATGATGGTTCTCCGTTTTTGCCATCGGATTCAGACATCGTGCTGGACTCCCCAGAACAGGAAGATATAGGTAACTTCAGCACCTTTTCCCAAAGTTTCTTCTTCTCTTTATGCGCGGCAAAGATTAATAACTCGTTGCGAGTGTTTAATGATCCTCCTCGAGTACTTGTGTTTCTTTTTCAGTTGAAGAATACTTAGCTGATGTTGCGAATGGACTCTGCTCTCACCAATCAGATGAAGAGAAATCTTAGGACAAGTTTGAACTTGATCTTTTCACACCTTCTCTGTAATTTTTGTCCAAGTTCGCTCACTTCTGACGTTTATAAACTTTATAAAAGATTTATGGTTATTGCAAATTTATTAAAAGTGATGAACATATATGTGTGTATTTTTTTTCTTGTTAACCTTAAAGAGCATTGACATTCGTTTGATTAAAACCCTATGCTAAATCCCTCTTTCATGTTCTGTTCCTTTCTCGTTCGTGTGTCGCCGAAGCTTTTTTGTTCATTATCTCGCGGTCTCACCGAGGAGATATGTTGCTCTTTCACATGTAATCTCTAATTTCTTCTTCTTCCTATTGTTGTGACTGTCACACCGTACTCCCTTGATCATGTAGTTTAAATTTTTTAAAAAAATTATCTCATTTTGTACAAATTAACTCACCTTTGATATTATTTATAACCATTGATTATCTAATGGATTTGATGTAGTTGAGATATAAATGAGATAATTTTAGGGTATGAAAAAGATATTCATTTGGCTAAAAAATAGCATTATCATCTGCACAAGAAGATTTAGGAAGAGAATCAAACATATTAGATATGATAAGTAGGGGATCTGAATGGATGGAGGCTATTATATGGAATGATTTGGTTAAAAATCATTGGAATAAAGAAGATCACAAGATCAAATGTGATATTGCACATAAGAATAAAATGATAATGAAGGATGGTCTATTGCCAAACATACTAGGGTTCAATTTCTTTTGGAGCACACCGTGAGAGGATGGTAAACATCTTTTCTATGTGTTTATTTCAATAATTTACACATCTCATTTATTAAATTTTTATATTTAAATTCAATGTATCTCAT
>JBBUKS010000055.1:711026-742938 GCA_038050645.1 Hedychium gardnerianum | reverse complement strand
TCGGAGAGGAAGCGGCCAGCGAGAGGGTAGAAGTGGAGCAGGGCGACGGAGAGGGAGGTCTTGAGTCCGTCGATGAGGTCGGCGATGGTGATATGGTGGGGCTTACGGAAGAGGAGGCCCTTTTGAATGTATTGTGCGGTGAGCATGGCGAGGTCCCACGGCGCGAGGTGGAGGCGGGTGCGGGGATGCGGCGGAGGCTCGATGGTGGTGGTGGAAACGTGGCGTAGCAACGGGGAAGAGGACGCCATTGGTCAGTTGGTATCCTTTTCCCTGCCTTGTGTATCTATTCACATGTGACATGACCCTTTAAATAAGTAAACGGGGGGTTACTTGATCGTCGAATCTACTGACCGTGTAATTTGACCTACCAACTCTGTTAGACAAGTCAACGAGTGGACTGATTATATTATTGGGGAAGATGCATGCACAACTGAAATGATGGAAGATGATCAAAATACGAAGACCCTTTTCATACTTTTCCTATCTAAATACATTTAATAAGAATTACCATGACCAATTATTAATTTATAGGAAACCTTTACATTATTTTATTTATATGAAAGCTCCGTCCATATTAACTTCCATGTTGGCGTTGGAACTTGGAAGAGCAAGGTAGCAGTCTTACCAACCATCCACTACGACTACTGGGAACAAATCTCAGCAATGACTTCAGCAAAGAAATTGTCAAAATTGGACGAAGCTTCCTTGTAGCTGCAGTTATAAGCAATATATATCTCAATTAATTTGTTGACAAAGGTCAGTCAACTCTCAAGTCGAAAAACAATTAGTTGTGCTTGGCATGTGAGCCGCCTAAGGTTCCTTCCACCGACAAAGCTTCTATCTGAGCCGAGTTGATCCTATATGCTAGGCCTGACTCGGATCCATGTACAGACCAGCATGCTGCAGATTGGCATCGGACATCTGCACCATTTCAAGGAACTCAAATGCTCTCTTTCATGACATCTAAACCATGAGCTTCAGCCTTCAAGTAGAAGTAACGGATCAAATGAGTCTATGTTAGGCACGAGTAGAAATTTCAAGTATCATCATCATCATTATCGAATGGATAATTTTGCTAAGAAAAAAAGAAAATTACATTGGTGATATCATCTGTCAGGCACAATGTTTTCCAACTACATAGTAGTTAGGGGAATTGTCAAGTTAATCGCCGCTAGTCTTATTAATTTACACACGGTACACCTTATTTGAATGACACTTGACAATGAGTCGGGCATTTCTTGGCGTCCCTCCCTCGGAAGAAGCAGATCAATTTTTCAAGCAACTTTTCTTGTTAGCTGATCTCTTGATGTGCTTTCAAAGATCTTATCAGCGTTGCCTACTTCAAATCCATCACGCCTATGAAATTCCTTTACCTACAGAAACACAACCCAGATCCATGAATCAACAGGCACTTGCACAGGTTTTGGATAAATGGAGAGAATGCCTGTAGTATACGTGATGTAAAAGTTCCACTGGCAACGACTAGCGAGAAAATTTTATGTCAGCGAGGAAATGATATGCCATTATCAATTGTCTATCGTAATCCTGTATAAGCTCTCATTGAAATCGAAATTTACCTCGATGATGAGTATTTATATGCACAAAAAATCAACTGAAACTCATAGGCTAGCATTTGAACTGCCAATGGAGGGATATTTTTACTTTGCCTAACCGGTGACATCTTTAACATATTGGATCGATGCAATCTTTGAAAATCTGCAACTTATGTGAAGAAACAAGCACCCATACCTCTTCTTCAGGCATATTTTTATACTCCGGAAGCAAAAGGCGCTCTGCAAATTCAATATACGAACAAGGGACAGACTCGGTTACACCATCAGCAAAGTTGAAGGAGATTGTATCAGCAACAGTGGAACTTTGAAGTAGAAGCCCATCAGGACTCACTGCACATAAAGATCAAAAGTCATGTAAAGTAGAAGATTTTGGATTCATTAAACCTGGCCATCTTCAACAGTTTTAGATCCACACCTGTCATCTGATACTTGTTCCACAGTTTGAGTAATAGAGACCATGCATACTTTCTTTTGCAAAAATAAATCTAAATATCTGAAACAACTCATTTTAAAGAGAGTTGCTTGCTACAATCAATAAAATTTGAGGAATTTTTGAAACAGAGCTTTTTCATCAAACAAGAGCTTTATCCCAAGCATAGTTCAAGTTACCAAACGTGCAGATAGACAGCTTCTCCAATAGCATAGTTCAAGTTGTGGTATGGTTAAATAGGAACGTTATTTGTGAATTTCAATACTTTGCAATTTTTTGTTTGACAAAGTTAGAGAATTCAATCAAGAAGGTATCCATAAAGTAAAACTATCTAGAATCAGCTTACTAAATCTTTATTCAATTTAAGCAAGGTGTAGTTTGTAGCTAACCTTTTAAAATTCCTCCTTCTGAATTCAATTTAAAGCCATTAGCTTCAATATATTTGTTAAAGCCGTCAATTTTCTTGACATGCGATTGCAGTCGATGAGTGGAAATAGTAACATGGTTCAATGCATAACCATTAACAAGTGTCCATGCGGCATATTCACTCTCCCTGGAAAGGAAGCATAAGAAAGATAACAGAACATCTTCGACATTATTCATAACTCAAGTTTCAGTAAGAATCAATAAAATAGATAGACAATGTTCTAATGGATGACAGTAATACTTAATTAATGCTGAAGCTATACATTTGTGGTTATATCATGATAAGAAATCAAGAACATATTATCAATGAAATAATCAAACAGCATATTTACTGCATTTACCTAGATAACAATTGATAATCAGAATATGATGGACTTTCCCAAGTGAGACAACCTAATGTACTTGCAAGAGCAGCATATTCATACCCATTAGCAGATGTTTTGATGTATTTTCTAATTATTTCCTGCACATAAAGCACACAAATAATATCATTTAATAAGTACATACATTGTCAGTATAGCATTCTATTGTGCTAACACATTTTAATTTAAAGATATAAGAATTCCAATGAGATGTAGGTCCCAATCTGCTGCTCCTGAACTTTAAGCTGAGCAACAACAGTATTGTTTGACTGTGTTCATAAGTTTCTTCTTTTAGTTCGACATCCTCATTCTTCTATCATTATAGACGTGATATAATGCCTAAACTATCATGTAAGTAGTATCTTCAGAAGAAATGTCAACCTGACATTGATCACTCATCTGATCCACAAGAAGCTCTGATATGAATATCCTTGGCAAAGGCCCATGAACACCAGTTCCATTTGCATTAGTCTCAGCATCTGGATGAGAAAACCAGAGTGCTTTCAACTTCTTTGCAGGAAATCTCAATTCTTCATGTTGCTTGTAACCAAAATGTAGGAAAATCTTTGCCATTGAATCAATGCCATGCCCATCTATCTTTAAGAAGAGAGAAAAAAAAGAACATGATGAACTATTTGTACTTCATCGTTTTAATTTTATTGGTTGATGAAAATGAGATAAACAATTTGGCCAAATAAATCCAAATCAACGGAAGAGTATCCTGTACCCCAAAAGATCGGAAAGCAAGATGATCATAGCAGATATGATCTCCATCATATTTCCTAACAAGTTCTAGAATGGCCTTAGCTGTTGGATTCCTGCTCAAGTAGACATTTTCCATGCCTGAGATCAACTTTCTCAGGAAAGATTCATTACCCTGTAGCAAACATGATGAATCTTTTCATCAGAAAAAAAATAAACTAAGCCAAAAAGAATAAAGACTAGCTAGTCAACAATGAATTCAATTGATATTTTGAATTGTCTGAAACTCAAACGCTTGACATAACATTGCGTGTATGTAAAACAGAGAAAAGTATCAATAAAAAACTTCTTTTTTTTACATGGAAAGGGAAATGAAACATATTCCCTCAGAATACTTGAAGCATAAAACAATAATTTTATTTGTTCCAGTGGACATGAGATAATTGTTGCCGTCAGATAGCTATCAGATTGTAGTTGCATTGACATAATCAATATAGGTTCATAGCACTTGAAAATTTGAGATTGTGGATAACCAATATGGAATTATAGAGAACCTAGTTAAGTCAGCATAGGATTACCAATTACATTAGATTAGTTGAAGTGGTAGCATTGGTATGTCTCCCAATTCAAATCCGTTGATCACTTGAATGGGTTGCATGATTCCATATTCGGCAGGCTGAGATAAAAAATATGTGGTTTTGGGATGTTACCAAAAAATTGGAATGCTGCCCCTAAACCCCAGAGCCAAAGGGAGCTTGATGTCCAAACTCATTGTTCATGCTCCATATCGTCAACAACCAGAGGCAGATTCGTGAGGCAGGAAATTTGAATAAATCTATAATAATTTATTGCGTATATTCTATAATATAATTACAATTGCCCCCTTAATTTTCACATGAAACGTATATTAGTTTGCCCTTCCGAAGGTGGAAAACTGGTTCCAGCTGAGTCAACAACACATGAGCAGTTTAAGGACCGGATCAATTATGGAAACAGGAAAGTTCAACTTGTATTAGTCTCTCTACAAGGAGAAACACAAATTCCAAATTAACGACGAAGGTCACAGTTTAATAAAATAACATATAGGAGCTGCCCTTGAGAAACATATACCCACGAGCCCAAAAAATCCATTCGAAATCAATAAATAGTTTATACAAATTAAAAGCTAAAAGACTGGAGTATATTTATTTTATGAGAACACTTGATCTATCAACAATGGCAAAAGATTAATCAATCAAAGGCCAAAAAAAAATTAGCCTTTCGTAGGCAACGCCGAGAAGGAAGCTAATAAAATCAGGGTACCTTCATCATGGATTCTACGGGAGTATTGGATTCGGAACGAACGGCCTTCGAAAGCCACCGGTTGCCGCTGGATCGGAGGTAAAGAGATCGCCGATGGAGGCACCTCGAACCCTGGAACGAGAGGGAAGGGCGAGACAGGAACGACACCTGAGATCTTGTGGGATTATAGGAACTAGAAGAATGCGATCGAATCGAGGAGGAGGAGAGGAAGAAGGTGGGAGCTCGTCTCGCCACGAAAGCTTCCATTTGTGACAAGGATTCGAGGCGTGCGTTCGCTTCTAATGCTAAAAAAAAACAAAACACAAATGAAGCGGATGAACATGACACGTGAGATCTTATGCGGAGGTCAAATGGGCCTTGACTTGGGCTTTCTAATGCTTGTTAATCGACATGCTCTCAGTGATTAAGTTTTTAAATTCGTACGTAATTTTTGATAATTACAAAAATGTTGTAAACGAACTAATTAACTGAAAATTAATTTAGAATTTTAGAACATCGAGTCAGATTTATGCCTTTCATGCAAGTAGATGATGACTCATGAGTAACAATTTTGGAAGAAGATGAAAGAAAAATGTAACCTCTCTCTGCATTCTCATCTTTGGCTTTGGTTAATTAATTAATTAAGTAATTAACAGTAGTCTAATTAATTCGTCTTCCTTCTTCCTTCAATCATATATCGATCACTTCACTTGTGGAATAGGTCGAGCCTGTTGTCCCCGAGTAGCGTCTTGTAGGCGCAGCTCTTGTACTCGCGCCACGTGAACTCCTTGTACTGGCTCTGCTCACCCTCCTCCATCACCTCCGGCAGCGGCGCCAGCTTCTCCCCCGGCGGCGGCCCCGCGAAGTAGATCATCGACACCCTCGACTTCCACCCGTTGGCCAACACCCGGTGCCTCACGCTCCTGAATTTCCCATTCGTCAGCACCTGAAACAGAGCATGCGATCCATCATCTCAATTCATCGCGACCAGAGAAAAAATAATAATAAATAATATACTGGTTAATTACCTGTAAGGAATCGCCGACGTTGACGAAGAAGGCTTCTTGGTCAGGGAGGACGGAGACCCAGCTACCGTCTCTGAGAGAGATCTCCAATCCGGCCGTGTTGTTGGATCTGAGCACCGAGATGATCTGCGGGTCGGTGTGCTCCCCGAACCCCATCAAGAATCCGTTCTGCTCCTGAAGCATCAGGCATGGAGGGTAATGGTTCAGCCTCAGCATCGAATCGCTCTCCTCGTCCATCGCCAGATTACTGAGCACGTCCGTCTGTTCGATCCCGAGCCCCTGCGCCATCAACTCCAGAATCTGACACGCCAATTTCCTCACTGCTAAAATGTACTCATTCAAAGCGGAGCTGCAAGATCACAGAGTGTTATCGAGCTAGCGCAAGGAATTTGATGGTCGGAGATCGAGAGTATCGTATCTACCGGAAAGAGCTCGCAGAGGGCTGCATGAGGAAGGCCATGGAGAGGGGCTCGGAGGTGACAGGCATGAGGAGGTACTCCACCCAGCCAACATCGCCATTGCTGCCGATACACTTGCTTCCGTAGCCGAAGGGATTAGCTTTCACGGAAAGCTCCTTTTCCGACTCCGAGGAAGCGAAAAATTTCATGGCTTCCTCCTCCAGCTTCGCAATGAGGTCCATGGGGATGCCGTGGTCGGTCACCTTGAAGAAACCGAGGTCCTCGCAGGCACTCACGAGGAGGGAGTCGGAGCCCGGCTCCGAGAGTCTAATGGCTGGGACGCCAGAGAAGATGGCGCTCTTCTTTAGAGTCGGCGGCGAGGAGCTCAAGACCACCATGGCGGAGACTGGAGAGAGAGGGAGAAGAGAACCGGGGAAGGAGGTTGGTTGGCGTTGGTAGCTGATTTGTCTAGTTATTAATTTATAGAGTCAGGTGGGAATCGAACTCGAATTAAAAAGGTGGAAGAAAGTCTAAAAATCATTTGGTTTAATATTTTCTTTTTTTTTCATAATTTGTAAATATAAAAAGACAATAGAATAATTATGGACTTTTTTTTTATAATTCACGAGTGATTAATTTGATTCACATATAAAAAAAAATTATCAAACATTAAGATAAATTTAAAAAATATAAATAACTCATCACTTCATAGTATTTGTATCGTTGCACCATGATATGGGAGGAGTGAATATGATTTTCTTAAAGCGTATTGGCTATGTTCATTGAACATTATTCTTTTGGAAAATATTTGGTGGCTGAATCCCTTTAAGGAGCTAAAATTTCAAGGGAATCAATGTGGACCGTAGATTAGTGAATAATATAAATTAGGTCTTGCTTGATTTCATGTAAATTTTGTTTTATAAAATATTTAAATGTCTAAATCAGTTGTACATCTTCTTTAATTTATTGACATAAGATCGCCGCAATTGAATCAAGAGAGTCATCACGAATGAAAAACTTTGAAAGCTATTATGCAGAATATTTTCTTTACCTTTTTTTTCATTTAAAAAATATTAAAAGAGCCTTTTTTTATTTCAAAATTATTCTTATTCCAAATTTATTATATCAAAATGCTCAAATCTACTTCAACATTAGAATAACTTGCAAATTAATTATAAGTTGGACAATTTAAATTAAACTAATATTTAAATAATTTTAACCACTTAGTAATTTTAGTTGAAACTACTAACAACAAGAGTACTATCTATCAAAAGGGTATTTTTAGAATTATGGAATATATTTTTTAAAAAAATATTTTTAAAAATGAGATGCCAATATCAAAAGCTTTTATAACTCTTTTTCTATGAAGACCCCATTTAGAGTTGTCAAATCTGAATAATATCAGTTATGCCCACTGATTGATCAACAACCGAAATGTAAGCTTGCTGGATGTATCGGAATAGCTCCCCTCCTTCCAAAGACAAAGAGGGCTTCACATTGAAGCAACACAAATTAAAGCTGCTTATGACACGAATCTAAGTGTTTTCTTTAGCATATTAAGCTCATCCAGCCAAACAAAACGTTCATAAAGTGCCTTTTTCTTCTTCTTCTTCTTTCTTTTCTATGAAGATCGTACAAAATATAAATAGAGGAACAAATTTGTTTTGTTTTGTTTTGTTTTTGAACAAGGTGATAATTTAATATAAATTGTTGGCGGCGACTCATGATTTAAGTATTTTTCAAAGGCCTCATTGTCAAGTAGTTAGCCCATCGTTCTTCGCTGACTCGATCATAATAATTCTACTAATCATTTCGATTCTTATTTAATTGTTTTACTTATTATTTATCGTCTTAATTTGTTTCAAATTGGAAATTATAAATTGGATTTTTATTTATTATTTTTTTTAATTTGCTCCTCCGAGGTTTCAGTTCTAGACGATAAGAAGAATTAGTGGACGGCGTGTAATCCTAGTGAATTTTTGGAATTATATATTTAACTGGTATAATTGGGTAAGAAGGAATCCAAGGGAGTTGACAATTTGTATGTCAATGTTTAATTCTATCCACTACAAAAAGTCAACTCGGTGATGTGTGTGGGTGTAATTAAGGCGATAGTTGCTTGACGTGTTTGGCTTTAGTTTTTTCAAATATATAGCTCGAGAAGAAATTGAAATCGGGAACGTTTGACTAAAAAAATAAATATTATTATATGAGGTGTGAACTTATTAGGTTGAAATTATAAACAACAAATTGGATAAGTTTTATATTAACGAAAATATTATTTTTTTAAAAAAATAAAAGAAAAGAAAAGACAAGAAAAAGAAAAAAGAGAGAGAGAGATGATGATGTGTTGCCGACGGTTATGATCGATGAAGTGGTCCATTTAGGCCAAATGGAAGGAGATCTGCGGCCGTCAAAGTGCTGGCCGAGGAAGTGGTTCATGTCTCCATTTGGCGTCCGGGGCCGAAACGTGGGGCGCGGAGAGCGACCCACGAAGACGGTCTCTAGATTCTCGTCGGCGGGATCGGAGCTGCCAGTGTATATATAATCATTGTACGGCGCAGATTTATGACTGTACAAATCTAGTAAAGTTACTGTACGAATCTAGTAATGTCTCTGTTTGATTTTGATTGGCAGATAGATTATGCCCATGCTGGATCAGCTAGCTGCTTCGTGCTCATAGACCACCCACCACCATGTTTGATTGGAATTCATCATGTATATATTATTAATAGTACTCGCTAGCTAGCTAGATGTGGATTTGCATGATGGAAGAAGGTTTGCGGAATCTGATTAAGAAAACATCAAAGTGAAGTGTGCGATTGCGACGGCCACTCATTCTCAATTTCTCATCATGTATTAATGCTCTAAGTAGAAATAGAAATTACAGATCAAATGATCAGTTATTGGCAAAAGTGCAGGAAAGGAAGGAATCCATTCAATACAATGTTCGAGACGTGTACTGATTTGGCAAAAACTCAAATTTAGAAAGCCCATTCCATGGCCCAATTTATTTGTGTTCGACTGTTGGTCGATGCGGTTGAGCCAATTACATCCACGTTGGGCAATTTGAAGAGGAACATGAAGAAGAATCGATCGCTATCGGGAATAGAACGCTGGCAAAGACTTTTCAGGCCTGATCAGGATCGACAATGTTCTTCTGTTCTCTTTAGGTATCCACTGTCCTGTTGAGGTTAAACAAAGTAGTTAGCTCCGAAATCTATCTGCTGATGCTTAAACTAACACTATATATATAATTTAGCCTTCACTTATAGTCTTTGTATATATAAATATAATGAGCTTATTGTCACTCCAGAATCCAGATGAGGATCGATGATTTGGATTTTTGATTGAAAATGGCAGAAGGTATTAATTATTACTAAACCCACCCTACAAGGGCTATTGCTTTGTCGTACAGTGTGTGACTACGTACTGTGTTAATCACGATCGTTGTTTCTTGGTGGAAAATAATGCAGATGAAGTTTGCTTCTTCACTATTGTCAATTTTATATGCGGCAGTTCTGTACTTTTTTTATCACATGCATGTTCTTTTTTTATTCACAGATAGGTGAGTCAGTTGTTGTCGTTGTTGTTGTTGTTATTTTTTTGATTTTTTATTTATTTAGCAATCTTCAGAGCCCATAGCTGAGGCTGAATCAAGGAATAGGCCTGTTCGACAATGACCAAATTTACAAAACTATTGTGGAATTTCTGCATGCATGAATTTGTTTAGTGTTATTATTTCTGATAAACTCGTCGAACACAGGCACACAGCTACAGCACCATCCAATGCCAAAACGTGCAAGACTTTCAATCTCCAAATCAAACTCACTACGGCTCCTCTCTGTTCATCAAGCTATATAGCTTCAACTAGTGGTTGATCATGTTTACAAGTTATTTTTTGAATCAACAAAAATCTTTTTTTTTTGGTCTTATCCTCGGCCAGAAATGTCAACATTAAAGACAATTAATTAGCTCATGCCAATCCTATTTAATTAGGATTCTGATGATTAAAAATTGTGTACTTGTCCTAAACTTTTTCTGAATAAAGCAACCGTATTGATATCAATATCTTGAATCCTATTGCTTGTATCTTCTTTTCCTAATCATGAAAAGCAATCTCCATCTAACAAATGCCTAATTTTGACTTGAGAAATTATTTTTTATACTTTCAAATTTTAAGAATCAACATTAAGAAATAATCAGAATTGTTAAAGGAAAACAAAAGAAGAGGGGAGAACTATTGGTATAGAAGCAAACATTTATATATATATATAAATGTATTTTTCACCTTATATTGGGCTATTTATTAATTGTAATCGTTCACTTTCCTTGTTTTTTTTACACATGATTACTCTATTTAAATAATTACCAAATAGAATTAAGGATGACAACGAATAAAGCATGTATTATATATATATATATATATATATATATATTCATATACTTATGAGGTCAAGAACAATGTAAATCTTGATGAAAAGACATTTTATCCTCTAACCCATCAAACTTTCTTGATAAGTATCTATTTTCCAAGTCATTCATACTTTTATTTGTTCCAATACTCCACGTCCAAGTAAACATTAATTAAGATGAATATTATATAAGAAAAATCTAAACCTTCCTAAAATTATCTTTCTATCCACTCCAAAATACCATTCATATAGTAATTATATTATTTTCATGAGATAGTATAAAATATTGTCGTATGAAATATGAGAGTTAAATCTGGACCAATAATCAATTTTCTATCATCTTTTATGCATTAGTCATTGTTCGAACTAGCTCGATTAATTTTTATGATTTATCTTCGAACGAACGTTTTATTTTTTTTACCATCATATTGCAAATATATTAAGAGATTAAGTGGGTTAATTTATGATTATGTTTTATTGTAATCTTATGACAAATATTTATAATCAAATTTCTCAAGTGTGTATACAAGGCGAATATAATATTTGGGGAGTTTTAGGTCTAAAGAAAATTATCTTTTTATCCTCTCATGGACAAAAAGGACAAAGTAAAGATTTCACTCTCGCCAAATTTTCCTATTTATAGCAATCCACGAGGCCAAAATCCACTTTGGTTCCTCACACCTTTCTCCCACCACGAATTGCCGTCGAGCCCTCACGAACAAGGGAGGCGCAGCGGAAGTCCATATCAATGGCGAACAAGATCGCCTTTTTCTGATGCTGTCCGCTCGATCGCCTTGTTCCCTCCGCTTTCTCGATCGAAATTGGTGTATTTGGATCGGTTTTTGAGTTCTTGCTGTGTTTTTTCCGCTGTTTTTGTTTCTTTTATCCTAAATAGAATGGCTGGCGTGACCGAGAAGGCGATCGGGTCGGACGATCAATTCGTCCACAGCAAGTCTCCGGCGGAGGAGACTCAAACGGAGTACCAGAGGGATGTGAAGAGGTTGGTTGATATGCTATCCAAATTAAACCCCTACGCCAAGGAGTTCGTCCCTTCCTCTGGCGCTGCTTCCGGTGATGGACAAAAGAAATCTGAAAGCCGGCTCTCCGCCGATGCGCCCATTTTCGTAGCGTCGAGTGATTACCAATTCAATTACGGAATCACTAGTAAGAATGCTAGCAGTAAGGATTCCAGCAGTGATGGATCGTCGAATAATCACTCAAATAGCAGAGTAATTGCTTTATTTCTCTCCACTTGTCTACAATTTCATTACCTTAGTTGTCGAGTTTGTCAAAATTAAGCTTACATGCTCAAAATTTTAATGTTCGAAGGTTTTGGTTTTCGTTGCTTCTTATTTTTCAATCGCTCTATCTTTGCATTTCGTATATCATAATAATGGAGTACAATATATCAATCTTTTTTCTATATTTCTATATTTTTAAAATTGTACGACGTATTAACAGTTATTTTAATTTCTATTCCTTATTTTTCAGAGAATAAATGGCTATAACCATGGCAAGAGGAGACTGAATTTTAGGCTTCGAGGGGCTGAAAAAGAGGATAGCATCAGGCGAACTGTATATGTGTCTAACATTGATAACCTTGTGAGTAAACATTTATCTGTTCCTTCTATATAAAAAATTGTCTGATCCTTCTACCACTAATCGTGTCACTTTATGTGCTCTCTGTGCTAATTAAATCATTGTTCTATATTTATCAGGTAACTGAAGAAAGGCTTGCTGAAATATTTGCACCATGTGGACAGGTAAGTTGTTTAATCTGCAATGTTTCACCTGTAATGTTCAGACTTCAGAGTGTTTCTAAGTATTATATTTATATATTTTTTGTATCTTTCTTTTTCAAACAAACTGAAGCCGGATATCAGATGCAATGACACAATCAATACACCAGTAGTAGCTAGTGGCTACTAGCCTAATCTATATAGGGTATCACTATATGCATTCTATTGTGGGGGTATTCTCCGGTTGGGGAATATAACATTGTTAATTGTTTCTTGTGTTTCAAATGGCCCATAGCCATGTTAGCCTTCTACGATGTTGTCACTTTTTGTTTGACTCTGAAATATTTAACAGTTGTAGAGTAGTTCTGAAATTGTTTTCAGAGTGGAAAATCTTTTGCAATTAGTTTTTGTTCCTTCGGAAATTCGCAAATTAGCATTCAAGATACCAACAGAGTCCATAGTTTTGGATCAAATTGCATGCCTTTGTCTATCTGAAAGTTTTTCATACAGAGGCATCCGTGTACTGAGTCATCCTTCCAGAGCTAGCCAAGCAAGCAAGAACGTCAACTTTCTATTGGTCAGAACAAGATCTTAAAATCTTTGTTGCGCAATATAATGAGTGATCCAAGAACTTCTTCTCAATAATCATAGCATACAATTAGATTGATTCATGATGCCCTACTACTGCCCATGACCAATAGTAGTTTGCCAAAGCTCATGACCAGTACTGGATTGCAGGAATGAAGTTTACTGCTTATTCCACACACATAACTAACCAGTGTCATGATATCTTCAATTGGGCATTGTGTTCATGCCAAGTATCCCACAACATTTTGTTAATAGCAGGTATAGTGTATAGCATCAATGATGTAGCTTGACCTCTGTTTAAATGGAGTTGGTAATCTACAGTTCAAGAATCTTACCTTAATAATTCTGTAACTTCTTTAACTTTGTAACTATTTAATGGTTAAAAAATAGTAAGCATCCTTGTGTAGGGGTGCTCATTTGGTTCAAAGCCAATCCTATTTGTTCAGAAACCAATTTAAATCAAAATTTTCATTCAGTTGAGTTTGTTTTTTCAATTTGAACCAAATATTGTAGTATGTATAGCATATTCTAACTCATTTCAGGCAGTCATCCTTGAGTTATTTGTGCATTTAGAGTGGCAGCCCTAACTACTGGATGGATGGGGATCCGCGTTATGAACTAACTTGTTCACATTATTGGCTGATGTGGCCTTCAAGAGATTTTTGGAGTGAACTGCAGGATAGACATATTCATGCATCAGGGTAGGCTTGTATGTCATATCATAAATGAGTCTGCCTTGAATAAAAACTAGTTTTTTCCCAAAGGATATATAAGTTTCCTGATAGTGATCTACACTTAGGCATAACATTTTCTACACTTTTAGACATCTATATAGAAAATACCTAAATTTTAAAAATCCGCCCTGTCTTAGAGTATATTGTCTCTGCTAGCTGTTGAGTTTAGGTCAAGTTGTTAGGGAGTCAATGGTTAGCTGTTTGATGGTTCAGCTAGCGTCATGCTTGATTATTTACTAATGTATGGATGATTGTGACCGTCAATAAATCTTGTCTTGTTTAGGGAGTTATGGTAGTATGTAGTGTCACTGTCAAGTAGTGAGGATTTAGGGAAGTTTGCAAATAATAATTCCTGCATTTAGTAAGGAGATAGAGCATGAAATGATAATCAATAATCTCTTTATCATACAAAAAAAATTATTATCTTCCTTATCTCATGTGATCTAGACTTATGCAGTGAGCTCTTTTTCTTACCTTCCTTCACCAATGGGATCCGAGGACCATACCAGATTATCAACATGCTTCTGTTGCTTGTCTTTGAGATGCAAATTTGCTGTCTGATTATTTTTTTAGAACCCTTTACCTTGCGAACAATGTCATATCAGTATCTTCCACATGAATAACCCATCTAAGATCCCTATAATTTTTGTAGTTAGAAGTGCTTATTATCCTTAACTTAAACAAGGACTAGGCTGACAGTGTTTTTTTTAACAACCTTGGGACATTTGAAAATTGACATTTATTTTCTGTTGATGGACATTATTTCATTTATCCTCTTTTCATGTCACTTGAAAGCACAGATGTATTGAATTAATCATGTATTCAATTCATTCTTTCTCATGATATTTTAATTTTCTTTGCTGAAGGTAGTGGATTGCCGAATCTGTGGCGATCCCCATTCAATTCTACGCTTTGCATTTATAGAGTACTCTGATGAAGGTATGTTTATATGGTACCTGTTGCCTTCTTGGATATGCATCTGTCACATGTCTAATGCCGTCAAGTTTCTTTTCTTTTTCTCATAGATGGTGCAAGTGCAGCCCTAAATCTTGATGGGACCATGTTAGGTTTCTACCCAGTCAGAGTTTTACCTTCAAAAACTGCAATTCTGCCAGTGAATTTAAAATTTCTTCCTCAAGTAAGCATGTTTATTCCTTATTCAAACTACTGCAACAGTCTACTTGAAAGCCTGCTTGAATTATCTCATGAAAGGAATAAGACTAATCTATGCCTTGTCTCTTCATTATGAATTTTATTCAAGAATTTGTAACCGTTAAGTTTTCGTGCAGTCTGTGAATGAAAGGGAAATGGTTTCAAGGACAGTCTACTGTACGAACATTGATAAGAAGGTAACCATAATATTTTGGTTTCTGCGTTATCACTTTCTTTTACCTAATTATTTGAAAACTAGATTTTATGGCCGTGATATATCAACAAATTGAATGCAAGAAATTGTTGTATTCTTATTAACTTTTTAAGTCTTGACCTTCTCATCCTGCTACAGATTACTCAGTCAGAAGTCAAAAGTTTATTTGAACAACGTTGTGGTGAGGTTAGATCATAAACCTAGATGAGCATACTGTGAGTAAAGATTCAATATATTGGATTTATTAATAGTATCTTGCTGTGCAGGTTTCTCGTTTGAGACTTCTTGGTGACAGTGTACACTCAACATGTATTGCATTTATTGAATTTGTTCAGGTAATCTAATATTTTCTTAATCTGTTACCGTAATACTTTGATGCAAGTACAATTTAGTTAATTTCCAACAGCAATTAATTGATTAGATGTCAACAAATGTGACAGATTCATTATAGTCAATTTTTGCTTCATTTTGTGCATTGCCCTGATTAGTTTACCAAACAAATTTCTGTTAGTTAGGCTTTTTACATAAGTGGAAGATATTATCTTCTGTGGTCTCACGCAAAGAAAAATCACAAAATGAGTTTCTGAACTTATTCTGGCTTTTGTTTAGATATGGAAGATTTAGTAAGTTTGTTTAGTTTATCTTCAATTTTTTGGCAGTTGATTACCATAAAACTGTCATATATGGTTGTATATTATCATTTCATTTTGGAAGTTGTACTTAAATTTTGCAAACTTTTGATGAAAATAGAATTTTATCACTGCCATATAAGTAATATTCTTTTAGGTTCCCCAAAATTTCTCAGTTGGAAAAGGGGATAGCAGATATGATTCCTCAGTTGGAAAATTTTATCAGAGCCATAGAGCCATAAAACTTTCATTAAGCTTCCTCAGTTGGAAAAGGGGATAGCAGATATGATTCCTTGCATCAATCAGAGTGGTTTGTACCTAGTCAGGTTTAAAATTGAAAATATTAACTAATTATTGATTTGTTTATGGTCTTTTGGTAAAAGAATTTTATGGATGGTAAAAAAATTAATTGTTCTTTCAATCAATCAGTCTTCTTCCATAAAATAACTCTTAAATTGATGTAACCTCAAAAGAGGGGAAAATAGATACATTGTTTGATCGATGAGGTGCAGTTTAACTAGTTTTTCAATAATTTAACTCTCGCTAAGGTTAATTTTTTAACTATTTGCATTTGTCTAATTTTGTTCAATAAATTTGTTTGAATTTTGTATCTCTGTTACTACAGTTTTTTGTTTCATCTAAAGGTTTTCAATTTAGAAGTAAAAAAATAAAAAAATTCCAAGAACAATTAGTTGTAGCTCTAATAAGTTTCCAATGAAAGTAAAATAAATCGGGATAGTATAATATGTTAGAAAGTGACCAACAGAATCCCTAATTAGAAATTCCCCAGTTAGATGGCTTGAATCGATTAAAGCATGTGTAAGGGATAGGAGAAAAATCAGAGAACCCACTAAATATACTGCTAATGATTTAGTTTTGTATAGAGCTCACTAGAAGCTCAATGAAAGGGCAAAATTCATGTAGCTAAATCTCATATAGTTGGCGACAAACAGAGCTTGTTAATACGTTTTTTAGATTTGTCCTGAAATGCATCGAGATTCACTGCTTCTTCTACCTATTCCTTGATGATGCTCACAAATGATGATGAAATTCCAATGATTCTAGTGATTTCACCATATCTTACCATTCATATTTGTGAATGTGGCAGGCACAAAGTGCAATTTTCGCCCTCAACTGTAGTGGGGCGATGTTAGGATCTCTTCCAATCAGGCAAGATTAGACTGCCGTCACTGCCGTAAATTTAACTCATTCAACTATTGAACTCCTAACACTTGACTCTGCATTTCAGGGTGAGTCCTTCTAAGACACCAGTAAGGCCGCGTGCACCACGAGCTGCTTCAAACTGAGCCTCTGTCCGGAAGAGCTGAGGACAGAATATTTGGTGTTCTCCATTGCTATAATTAAATTATCATCTGAGATCAGTCGCAAAACCTTTATGAAGCTGTGGACAGAGGATCTTGTTTCATAGCATGGCCTCTCGCTTTGAAACTGAAACTTTCATTCATTTGTTTATTTATGCCGGAGAGATCAATGACCTTGATCGGTAACTCATCTTATTTCTCTGATAGCTGCAGAAGTTTAGACGAATTAGTGGATAGATACATGCAGCTAAGTTATTTTCGTAAGGATCAATATGAACTCATCTATTTTTCTATTTCTAGGACTATTGATGCGTTCTGAATGCTATTTGTTTTCCTTGGTATATTTCTCTGTTTAGTGTATAATCAGAAATCTTTTGATGTTTGCTATTTAGAGCAAATTAAGGATGTAAATTTGAACCTAACAATAGGTCCATAGTTTCTGAAACAAAATAGATCTTCATTCTTCACTCGTTGAAAGTCAAAAATTAATAAAGATAGAGAGAGAGATATCAAAGAATTAAATGTCTTCATTAGGTGTCATGACAGTTAGTTTGCTGTGATGCAGTACCTTTTTAGCGCCGGTTGTAAAGATAGAATAAGACATGCATTCTATCAAACGGAAGTGGAATTGACGGACGACGGTTGACGATACAAATTAAACGACGGAAACGAGTTGCGTCTCTTGGAAATGAAACGGTACCATTTCTATTTCTATTTCTTTTTCTTTTTAGAAAACGAGGACGATTATTAATTTCAATGTCCTAGTTGCTTTATATGTGTATATATTTAGAATTTCTTTTACGGGAAGAATGAGTTGATGACTTGATGTTGAACTAAAAAAAAAAAAAATCAATCAAAATAGATAACTAAGCTATTGAATTAAGGAACTGGAGAACCCTCTTCTATTTCTGAGACTGATCTCCAATTCGAATCTTAATTCGCCACCTTCAATCTTCGAAGCACTTTTAGAATGTGGGCAACACTGTAAGTCGTTGCTATACTAGACTCTAATTGTACTTGTGATCAGCAGCATTTTAACTACGAGTGCAATTTGCTCTAAATAATATATACTTTTTTGAGTAGTAATTGGTCGATCGACTTGTTGCTTTATTTACTAGTTGAACAATTAATTCTCACGGCAAGCTCGTGCCAATCATAACTTTACTCATTCATGATATATATGGAAGGGATCAAGAGAACCATAATTTCCATAAGACAAATGATCAAATTTTACATAAAACACACATGCACATTACATTAATTGATACTATATTTAATTTCATTATAACTAATTAAGTTGTTTGAATTACCTAATCTGGTTAATCATTTAATTTTTTACAATTAATTATGACCAATAATAACTCTAATCAAAGCTAGTTCATCATAAAAAAAAACACTCACATATATATAAAATAACTCTCAAGTACAAGAGCATCTCATTGAACTCACAGTAGTCCTCTAGCTAGCTAGCGTTTCATTCTATATGGAATTTATGAACTATCTATCTAAAATATTTTGGAAGGATTGCCGATATGTTTCAGTTTCAGAGCTTTTGTCCAAAACTTGACAAATTCAAATTTTGCAAAGCTTTTCCATAAAAATATGACTTGGATTTATATGGAAGCTTAAGTGCATTCAGACTAGCTAGTGTGACATAGGACTGGAGATATATATATATATATATATATATATATCGCGTACATCATTTAAATGAGACTGAGGGAGAGCAGTGCAACACGAATAGACATGTGGAGAAGGCGTGCAAGGAAGACGACATTTCTATTGTTTTCATTCTCTCTCTCTCTTTGCCTTTTTTTACCCTTTATTAAGGTTATAATTAAGCAAGTTCCCTTAGCTTCCTCCTCTTCTCACTTAACTCTTCATTTCCTAATTTTCTCCTTTCCTGACATTCCCATCTACTGCTCCTAGCCGTGTAGGAAAAACTCCCTAAATCTATAATCACCTTTACAATTTAACTCATTTGTTGCAATTGCTCATATGTTAATCAATTCAACCTTCTTTAATTTTTATGTAAGTTTTCTTTCAATAATATATCTTAGCGCGTGTGTATGTATAACTTATCCATTCCTTTTTCTTCTTTCAAAAAGAAAAGCATCTCAAAGAAATCAAATTAATTAATTAAAAACACATTTGCCCAATTAATTAAAAACATCTCCGACTACCATGCATGGAACACTTAAATTAATTTGATTTGCGATGATATATATATAGCAGTACATTATAGGATAGGATTAATCCATGCATGCTACCTCCTATATAACAACCAAATCAAATTAACCATGCACTAGCTAGTGAGATTAACCCTTTGTTCGATCGATCCGATCCGATCCTTTCAATATGCATCAAACTTAATTGTCACACTTAATGGATAATTAATTACCTAGCTAGGGGCCTTTAATTTGAGACGTGCAAGTACTTGAAAGATCTCACTCCGCTGCTTTAATAGACATGGTCAGATCTAAAGTACTCGGCCCCAAACCGGCCTTGATCTTGCCAACCCTCTGCATCATTTCAAGTTTGCTATCTCGGCCTTGATCTTCTTCTTGCAACATCGAAGACGTAGAGGGCGAAAGCGAAAGCGAAAGCGAGATGATCTTATTATCAGTTTCTTCACTACACTTGTTCTTCTTGTCTCCCACTCCATCCACATGATCCACCGCGCTCGGCCTCAAACTTAGTTGCAAGTTGTGATGACTCCACTCCGGGCGCGCTGTAGTACTACTCATCAGCCTCATCTTCTTCGTCTTCGCTTCTTGCTCTCTTAATCTTGCCAATTCTTGCTTATGTAACTGCACCATAAATAAATTAATATCATATATATCAAAATTTATGCATGAATAATCGAGATCGATCAATATGTGTAGTGTCGAATATGATTAAATTAAATTACCTCAAGTCTAAATAGGTCATTGATGCTACTCTCAGCATGGCTACTGCTTTTGCATTCTAACATAGAACCAGAAGTGGAGGCTAGTGGTCGCATGCCGTTAATCTTGTTCAGATTCCTCTCCATTGTCATTTTTTCTTCTACTGGCGACTGCTCGACCTCGCTTCTCTGGTTGAGCACATGTGGTGAAGTAGTGAATGCTTTGGCTTCCTTGTTGAAGAATTTGTCATAGAAAGATCCAAACTTGTCGTTAATGCCATGCTCCTTCAAGTATAATCCACCTCGTGTTGGTGTTTGCTGGTTAAATGCCCATCCTTGAAGCCTGTTTGATGAATTGAGATCTTTAAATTATATTGCAGACTAGCTAGCTAGCTAGCTAGAGTTTCAACTTGATTTCAAGAGACAATTATTAAAGGCCATTCAGTTGTTCTTACCCTAATTTTCTGGTGCTTAAATCCAGTGAGTACTGCTGGTAATTTAGTGATGGTTGGAGATTAAGGCTGAAATTAGAGATACTCCTGCTTGGGAAGTAACCACCACCACCACCACCATTTTCCATTAATCTGAAAGGTTGGTACGATGCTGCTCTGTGGTATAGCGTCTCATGAAACCTAGGATCACCTCTTCTCAGGTGCAAATCCATTGGAGAGAAAACTACAATACAATGGAAAACTTAAATTTATATCAAAAAGGAGCTAGATAAAATAAAAAAAGCAACCTATTTAGTTAATTAGTTAAATCACAAGATTAATTAGGAAATTAATTGACCTGAAGAGATTATTTTCTCTTTCCCGGAATCATCTAGTTTCTTGCTTCTGTACATCTGATTCATGCATAAGAATCGAATCGAAATTAAAGAACACAAGGGAAGGGAAAATTAACAAATGAAAGAGAGAAGTAATTAATAAATTAATTAATGTTACCTGCAAATGACTCTTTACATGTGCTATGCTCAGCCCTCTCACATTCATCATCTGAAGGACCAACTTTGGAGTGGCTCCTGCAACCCAAAGAAGCCAATTAATTAAGATCAATCTAACATTGATGTTAATTAACAATAATATACATGAAATTAGTGCAAGAAAGGTAAATCATATGTGTATAACTTACTGTCTTGGCCACCAAGTCTCTCCACTGCATGAACAAATGAGAGATGGAGGTCGGGAGTCCACCGCAACCTCGGCGTCTTGGATCTGTTGTACTGCCTCACCGAAGCCACTCTATCGCTGTTCCCCTCGCCATTCGTGTTACCGCTCTCTACCCTCCTCATGCTATTCTCTTCCTCTTCATCTTCCTCGTCGTTGCCATCATCACCGTTATTGTTGTTGTTGTTGCTGCTACTGTTGTAACTCCTTTCTCCGACCACCTCCGTGGTGCTACCCTTATCTTCATCATCATTATCGTCTTCTTGTTCTTCTTCTTCTTCAGCTACATCATGATGATACACGTCCTCGTTAAGATCCAGCCTGAGCTCAAGCTCATGCTCATGAAGTAGTCTCCTCTTTCTATTTTGAGTAGATCGCGGAATTTCCTCGGCATGATCTTGATTAAACTCTCCCTCTCGATCTCCCCCTCCCCTTGCCATATCTGAATTAACTAACTCTTGGAGAGATCCTCTTTCTTAAAATTAGGGCATGGTGATCATTTGCCCTAATTGATGGATGGATCGGTGGAGAATTAAAGAATGAAAGAGAAGAGGAATTGGGGGTGCAAATATAATGTTATTTGTATGAAAGAATTGCTAAGGAAGATGAGATAATATTGTGGGGGGAAATTGATAGAATAATGGCACAGTATGCAAGGAGACATGGGAAAGTATTCCCTACGTTGACTGGTTTCTACTACAATTGTTTTCTCTATCTATTGTGTAGGGACAAAAAACAAATGGGTCATATATGATATGGAGCACTGAGACAAGAGATGGCTTGGTATTTTATATAACTTGCTAGCTAGCCAACCAATACAGAATCATGACTCAAACTAGCTAGTTAAATTGATCCAATTGTTAGTATTGATCCAATTGTAAATCTTTTAAACTAATTAAATGGGTTTCTGAAAAATTCAAAATTCACAATTCAAAATTTTAGCTTGTGTACCTTTCTTAATTAATAACAATTATAAGGTTGAATTCCCCTCGTTACTAGAGATTTTAGCTAGGATATATACAATAATGCGTCTAGGGGTTTAAGGGGAAAAAAAAAAAGGTCTTCATATGAAAATTGTATGAAGACGTCTTCAGTACAATATTGGCTAGGAATGTACCATCCACATGATTGATATAAAATGATAATATTGTCAGTGTTAAACCAAATCCTGATAAGAATTAATCAACTTGTGTACTTTTGGAAAATATAGTATGCATTAGGTATTCATGGGTGGTTTTTAATTTCTTAGTGTCCCCTCTTTAATTAACCCAAAACGAGCATGGCAGATCCACCACACTTTTGTCAAAATTTCAGTTAAAATTCAAAAAAGGATATTGCAATTTTTTGATACGAAATGAATTGCTAAAACCTAATCAGTTTCTTTAATTATAGAAAATGAAAATTATGGTTTAAATTAAGTTGAGTTAATCTGCGCAAACATATATTTATTACTGATAGTTTGTTTTAGTACTTGTGAATGGCATAATTCATGCAAATGCTTTTCGTTCAGCATGATCCACAATTTTCGTACTTACACTGCATTATAATAACCTTGTTCATGAATCTTGAACCCTCATGCATCGATCATGCCCTAACAATACAGAGTTGCACCAGTAGCTGTTTATCACATGCACGGCTGCAGATCATATATATACAGATTTAATTTTTACACTGCAGTACTATATATATCCACGGGAATCATACATACAAATATATATATATATATATATACACATACCATTGCAGTAATCAGATAATTTCTTCTTAATAATTTATAGTTGATTAATAATTTTTGCACGAGCAGGACTGGCCATAATTAAATTAAAGATGGAAAGGAGATAGAAGAGGAGAGGAGAGGAGAGGAGGGAGATGATCATGCATGAAAGGCTCTTCTTCCAACCACTTAAAGGTAAAAAAGAGGAGGAGAGTGTCACGGGCCATGTAATTGGCATCTTAATTAGGGTTTCAACAGCGTGAGAGTATCAGCTATAGCTCATGTTTTGGCACATCAGATCAGGCTGGAAAAATTCCATGTGAGTCTTTGGCTCCTTTCTTTAAATTTGGTGACAGCTTAGGTTGTGGTGCTGCAGGCAGGAATATATTATTTCTATTATGTATAATTATATATATTTATATATATATATATTGAAATGAAATGAAATAATTAAAGTGTGTGCATGGGCCATGCATCCGTGATTTGCCTGCTCACTTAGTTGACCTCGGTTTGCCCCTACGCCTTAAACTAAAAAGCTAAAGGACATACGTGGGATAAAATTTATTCTGCCTTGGCGTCACCTTCTGCTTGCAAATTTGTTGTTTTATGTGGATGAGGAACTTACTTTGACATTCCACGAGGATTTAATTTAATTTGTCTATATATTTTCTCTTTCAAAATAATTAATTCGATCGACATCTATGCATATGCCTAATTCCTAAATCCTAAGCTACTAGGCATGCAGTAAATTAAATTAGGCTTATTATTATTATTATTATTTTAATTTACATGTTGAGAATTAAATAATTAATCTTGCTGCACTATATATTGCCACAATGTAATATCTAATTATTAAGTTGAAAGGGGCAAGATTTAGTTTAACTGCAATACATGATGATGGTTTACGTACTGGCTATCTGTTGAATCAAGTCAGGGTGCTTCATGCTAGCTAGACCTAGACCTAGACCTATGTTTTTTTAACATATATATATATATAATTAATAATAGAACAAGTACAATTGTATCGATCATGAATATGGAAAAAACAAAACAAAATTAAAAAGAAATTTTGGAAAATTAGTTGAGGCAATAAGGTGGGAACAAAACTTTAATTTGATCAGCTTCATGAGGTTCATGTGTTGGGATAGAAAGTGATCCATCCACCCACCCGTGCCATTTGATGCTGACTTGATCAGCTAATTATTAATGTAATGCATATGCGCATGGAATTAATGTACAAAGCAATCGAGTTTCCAATTTGATTTCAGTATTTGAATTATGTGTTTTCTTAAAGCTCTAATTATGATTTAATCAAGTATTATTATGGTTAATTTCATATATATGTGGTCCTTGTATATGTATGTACATATATAAATTAATTGACGTTGGAGAATATTGATGAAATTAATTAATCTCATAAAATTAGACAATGACAGGATTAAAATTAGTTGAATGAGTGGACATAGTTTATATTGTAGAGTTAGGAGGGAAATTAAACAAACAAGAGAGAATACTTGGGAGAAGATGCCGATAAATTAAAAAAGGAAAACAAGGGAATGGTTGGGAAGACAAAAGAATTAAGGGAAGGTTTGTCCCTAATTAAACCTCTTCATTAATTATAATTCCCTTGGATATATATATATATATATATATTTGTTTTCTTTTAATCGTTTTCCCCAATCCTCCAAATATTTACTTTCTGCCATCTTTCTCGATTAACTGATCAGTATATTATACAAAAGGCAGGCACAGATTAAAAATTATTTCCTTTTTTTAATAAAAAAAAATTGTTTGTTTTTTATTAATTAAATTATGATTTATTTATACTGGGAAATAGAGCCCTTTTATTAATATATGGATATAGGACAATTTAAATAGGGACTTGTTACTTGCATGATGAGGCATATGATGAGGTGAGCATTGGCTTTATTTTATTATACATATTTAATTATTTGTTATGATTTTTTGGGTGGACATCAGTCGATCCACCTTCTCCAACTTTAGTAATAGAGAAAATTTTGGTTCTGCCCTTCAAATTTCCATTACTTTTTGATATACATATGTTATGCATTTTTCGAGAATTAAATAAAATTTTATTGTACAAAATGACAATTTAAAATGCCTAGGGGCAATCGGTAGATCCATCAAAGTTTAAATGGTACAATTAATTAATATCCCTTAATTAGATAAGTAAGTTGATTTAAACAAAATAATTAGTCACAAATATGCAATGGAAATATGATATATTCGTTCGGAAGTCAAAATGATGACATAACCATTTGTTGAATTAATATAACAAAAAGTACTTGGCAATATTAATTTTTTGCGTCAAGTATTACAGTAATTAACTGTTCATCGTTTAATTATATAATCATTTGTCGATGACATATATATATATGGAAGACGATCTTCGCAGTTTGACGAAGCAATTAATTCATACATTTCTCTACATATTGGCACTTTGGTCTAATTATATTAAACAATGGAAATTGATTAATTACAAAGAATGCCCAAGTTGAAATTGACTTAGAAGGTCGTCCTTGTGAAAATATATAGTAAATAGATATGATTTTTCTCAGTTCATGCTCTGCGACTTGAGCTTTTGCTTTTTATGAATATTTATATTATATATACACTCCAAATTTTATACGATTGAAGCAAATTCGTTTTTTTTTCTTTTCTTCTTAATTATAATTTTCAAAACTTTTTCCTCTTGAAAAAGTCTTTTCTTGAGAATATACTTCGAGACAGAACCTGCAGAGATAAAGGAAAAAAAACACACACATGTGTACGGTTCTGCAAAAGATCATGTCAATTAAGATCGATCGGAAAGCCTTCACTCGCATGATTCCACAAATTTCATTTTTTATTAATTTAATTAAATAGTAGGTTGGTTTATTTCCTGCTACAATACAACAGAGCAATTGCAGGTCTGGTAGTTTCTAAGCATCTAGTGTGAGTCGATCGATCCCTCTCTGTCGTCTTCTCTGTACTCGTCACGTGCCGCATGCAGCTCGATATATCGTTTGTACTCGAATGCTTATTATGCCTAGGACTGCAACTCTCATGCCATGGCTGAAGACCCGCCGCAAACTCAGGCCACCACATCGAATTTCAATTCTCGATCATCAATCTGCGTGCAATCCTTCTTCCCACTCCACAGCACAAATTCCCCATCCCAATATATGCCACTCCTTCCCTTTTAATTTAATTTAATTTAATTTAATTGCGCGAAACACATAGGAAGCTGCTTGGTTTTCTTCGAGTTTCTCCAAAAATGCTTTTGCAATGCTATATACCTCTGTAAGTTTAATTTGTTCTCCAGTTAATTAGCTAGCCACATGAACGATGTCTGAATCAGCCAACTTTTGATGGGCTTTTGCTCATCTGAATCAGCCATTTCAATCTCATCCAGTCCATTCCAATATAGCTAGCTCGATTCCAATGGGAATTTGGAATTTGAATTCAGTAGTACGTATAGTAGTAGTACACTAGCACTGGAGGAGGAGTATAGCTAGCATGCACACAGTAAATGAGAAATATAAAAATAACACTATCGAGAATTCCTGATAGCTTTGAAGACCAATTGTAGTCTCTTCCTACCCTTACACCTCTGTATCAGCTATCGTCAAATGGAAAATATATCATTTTGTGGTGTTTGCAATTGAATTAAAATTAAAGACATTATCACTTGTGGGATCATGCACGAACCACTGCTCTGAAAATTTCAGAGTGAATGAATCATTGGACGAGCACTCATTTATAGTACTGTACTAGTCTCATCTTTCATTATGCTATAATCGAACTTAAATAAACCTCTAAACAGCTCCTGCAAATTTCATTTGATCTAATCTAGCTCGATTAAACTTCATCTAACTTGACTATCAAACAAAATTAGGATTGCTGATCAGCTAGAATAATGCAATTATTTAAGGAAGTTTTTTTTTCATTTTGGATATTATCTTCTGTACAAGCGCAACTATTATACTCTCATATTTGAATATAGGAATAAATTTGCAGATTTCTTAATATCAGGGGCGTATTTAATTTGAATAGTTTTTGATAAAGTCCAAAATGTTTCAGCCACCCATTAACAACCCTTTTTTGGCCCTTCAGTGGTAGATTGCTGCTGGAAATTCCAGGAAAAGACAAGGGTTGACTCCAGGGGTTCACGGCATCACGTCGTTCCTTCACCATCCTCTCGTTGTATATCCACCCTACGATTGTCATCATACGGTCACAATCCCATCGTCTACTAAGCCGAACCAGTGTCGTTACCGAACCAGGCCCCACGTGGCTCGTCGTTTTATATAGCGTTCACAGCCTATCAATGTCGCTGTGGGAGTTACATGTCGCCACGTGTCTCTCTGTTCGTTTTTTTCTTTAATTTGCGTCAGGACAACATTCCCCAATTGTATTTACCCAGGGGTTCCCAGTGGGGCCCGGTAAGGGGAGCCGCGAGAGTGTAGATTTGGTGGTGAATTGCTTGGGACGCGAAACTTTTAATGGTTAATGGAAGAATATAAAAAAATTATATTTTCGTTGGGTTTTTCCGTATTTTTATATTTATTTGGGAAGGGGATCTCCGTGATGCAGCCGTGGAGAGGCGGAAGCAGGGAGAAAAGAGGTCCCGTCGGCGGTTCAAATGGCCTCGTTGCCGGCGGGACCACACCAGCCGCCGGATCACGAGGCGGAAATGGCGGATTCCTCCCGCGCCGAGATGATGGCCGCAGACAAGGTAATTTATTAGCTCCGCGATCTTTTTTTTAGGTGTGCTTGTGATTTTTTTTTCTAGTAATTTGGGTGGATCGTGACCGGTTGACAGATTTCATGCCTTACTTTCTTCCCCAATCGAGCTGTGGATTCGTTTTCTTTTGTTGATTTGATATTTTGATTGTGATCTGCTACTGTTCGAGTCTTTTCTTATTAATATTTCCTTATTCTTTATAAAATGCTTCTTTTTTTCGTTGTTCCGAAGCTCTTGAACTGGTCATAATTTGGTGCATTTTGGAAAGGTAGATCATTACTAAGCTGCTGTTTCCTTCAGCGCCCCCAGTGCTTGATTTTTCCCACAGTTTACTTTTGGGCATTGTTCTGCGTGGATTTACTAACACTATTGTTTTGTTTGATTTAATTTTCTTTTTCTTCTGTAATGGTTTTCCAAAGCCCCTAAATCTAATGTTACTGCTTTTGCAATTTTTGTTTATTAGTGTTGATATGGTGCTTCCATGGTTTTCCTTCTACTATATTTCATGCTTGTTTGTCATTCCTAAAGCCTTTAAGGTGGTGTTTTTGAGTGACATTGCAGCAGGAACAAGCTTTAGTAGTGGAGGAAAATGAGGCAATCACTGGACACATTATATCGACCACAGTTGGAGGAAAGAATGGTGAGCCGAAGCAGGCAAGTTAACGAACATCCATGTGTCAAATAGAGGTTATTCGCTTAGAATTTTGACTTGTTACTTTATTGTCTCTGGTTTAGACCGTCAGCTACATGGCAGAACGTGTAGTGGGCAGTGGATCATTTGGTATTGTCTTTCAGGTGTGGCTGGGATCTTAGTCTACAGGCATAATGCATTTTAGGTTTCCAGTTTTATTCTTTTAATTACTTGTGATCAGGCCAAATGCTTGGAGACTGGGGAGACTGTTGCTATAAAGAAGGTTTTGCAGGATAGAAGATACAAAAATCGTGAGCTTCAATTAATGCGTTCAATGGATCATCCCAATGTGATATCTCTCAGGCACTGTTTCTTCTCCACAACGAACAAGGATGAACTGTTCCTTAACCTGGTCATGGAGTTTGTACCAGAAACAATATACCGTGTCTTAAAGCATTATAGCAACGTGAACCAGAGGATGTCACTCATCTATGTAAAGCTTTACATGTATCAGGTTTGTTTGACATATTTCTTTCTAGTGCTCCTGTAAACTTGGAATACTACCCAAGTGATGACCTGAATTTTCTGCACAGATATTTAGAGGGCTGGCATATATCCATAATATTTTGAGAATTTGCCATCGAGATCTGAAGCCTCAGAATCTTCTAGTATGTTTTTTTTAATGTTCTCATAGCCTTAAATACTTTGTTTTAAGCTTTTCACTTTCTGTTTCTTACGTACTTTGAATTATGCAGGTTGATCCTCTTACTCATCAAGTTAAGCTTTGTGACTTTGGAAGTGCCAAAGTTTTGGTATATTAATAGTTCAGAGTGCTACTTCTCTTTTTATCTTTATTATTAGCAATAACTTGACCAGCAAACTATGATATTAACAAACAATTAGGGAATTGGAAGATGATGATAAAGTTATGCATGTATACACATACATATACACTTAGTTGCATTACAAAATTTCATACCGAGGCAATTTATTAGCTCTTGTAAATTTCATTCAAGATACCGAGCTGATAATTACCACTCGAAAGAAATCTTCATTCCTTTTCAAATTAGAATTTATCAAATTAAAGACTCAAGTATGTTGGAATTTGCTAAACATAGCTACTTTATTCAATGTTTCTATCTGCATTTATTGACTGTTTGGCACTTTCAAAACCTATACTTGTAATTAGATTTGAAGCCTCAATTTCCAAAATGTTGACTTGACACCATAATCTAATATGGCTTTGGAAATTATGTGCTTTTCGAGGAGGTTTATAACATCTACATGAGTTTATTATTATTATTATTATTGATATAGACATAACTATTTGAGCTACCTAATTCAGGGCTATTAAATAGATAGGCCAATGTTGTAAGGACTAGGTGTTGAGATAACAGCATTGCCCAGTTAACTCTTCAGGCCATGTATTAACAGAACAAGGCCAGTTGCTATTCAATTAATGGATAAAATGTGTTACAAATTGAGTTATATGAACAAAAGTGATGATAAATAAATCTATTATAAACAGATTACATCATAATCTATAACTTGTGTTTCTTTCCCTGAAGAGGAATTGAAATTCAGTAGATAAATTCAATAGAACTTTCATCTTTAGTGATTCTCCTTTAGTAGATTTAACATGAAAGCATGATCATTTGTTAGAGGTTTCATACTTTTCACTTGCTATTCCTCCATGTGTGTGTACCACTCATCCAATGAATACTGGTTTCTGCATTTCCAAAAACAGATCAAGGGTGAGCCGAACATATCTTATATTTGTTCACGCTATTATCGCGCACCAGAGCTCATATTTGGCGCTGTAGAATACACAACATCAATTGATATTTGGTCAGCAGGTTGTGTTCTTGCTGAATTACTTCTTGGTCAGGTAATTATCATATCTTTGTTTCGAGAAATCAACTTCTTCTCATAATATCTTCAATAGAAAGTGTGTGTGTGTGTGAGGCTTTAATCTTTTGCTTTCTTACCATATTACTGTCATAAGCCGCTGTTTCCGGGAGAGAGTGCCGTTGATCAGCTCGTTGAGATAATCAAGGTAATAAATCAAGTAAGCTTAGTTAATCTGTTATTATTTGTTTGCAATGTTAGTGTTTGATATAAACTTGTAGGTTCTTGGTACTCCTACTCGAGAGGAAATACGATGCATGAATCCCAACTACACAGAGTTTAGATTTCCACAGATAAAGGCCCATCCTTGGCACAAGGTGAACATCATTTTGATAAAATCTCAGTAAAGCATATGCCTTCAGTCATTTACGATTTTGTTGACATCTAGAACCATAGACAATGGATCAACATATTGATTGCTGATCCATCAGATGAAGGAATGAACTAGTCTAAATTATGTCTTTCTCAGTTTTTTCGTGATCCATTGTGTTGCTATTTCAGTTATATTTGGATGAAAGAATATACCTAAGTTGGTTTGTAATTAATATCTCAAGGAAATGGGGCGAAAATGAAGGACAATAATTTGGGGAAAAGTCATGGAATTTATTTCATTATTCTGCTACATAAATTTTGTTTGTGATACCTGATAAATAGTAATATTTGAAATTATTTTGCTTTTCAAATTGAATATATGATCCCAACACTAGACATTTGACAGTCCATTATAACAATTTTGCAGGTTTTTCACAAACGAATGCCTCCAGAAGCAATCGATCTTGCATCACGCCTCCTTCAGTATTCACCAAATCTTCGCTGCACTGCCGTGAGATTTCTTCTGTTTTTGGTTTCCACCAACACAATACCGCTCTTCTGTTACATAAGAAAATTATTGCACTAAATTTAGACATTCTAAGTTTTAAAGAAAGCTTTGATCATTATTCATTGTTGTCATAGGATTTAATTTCCATGTCAAAAGAAAACACAATTACTCTCTCTCTCACTATTAAGCAAATTCGCAGATGTTCAATTTCATTCTCTTAACGAGTTTAACATAGTCTGTGCTTTGTGCAGCTTGAGGCATGCATCCATCCCTTCTTTGACGAGCTCCACCAGCCTAATGCTAAACTACCTAATGGTCGCTCATTTCCTCCACTTTTCAACTTCAGCAAGCAAGAAGTAGGTTTTCGATAAAATGAGAAGCTCTCCACTGCTTCCCTGAGGATTTTCTCACATTGCTTTAATGAAAAAATAAGTGTCATCATTTGTATATTTGCAGCTTGTGTGCGCTTCGCCTGAGCTTATCAACAAACTGGTACCTGAGCATGCCAGGCGACAATGTGGGCTTATCACTGCCCAAGTGGCTGGGGCATAGGATGACTACAGTTCCAATTTTGAGCTGCTTGGAAGAGAATCAAATCGCATCCATTTCTCTGTTACTAATTTTGCATCAAGTGGCCATAAAATTTCATTAGAACTCCTACTTATGCAAGACTGAATTTGCTGTTTCATATTCCATTCCATGTCTCCTTTGATCTCTTCTCTTGGTCTATTAGTGGAGTTAAGTAGTAGGTATCAGGGCCACTCCATTTTTTTTCTTGTAAAGTCTGTTTGATTGCTCCATGCATTGAATCTATCCCGAAGACACCCACTTTAATTATTGAAAACGCAAATGAACTATCGACTACTAGATTTTTATAATAGATTGTAGAAGTATCAACTCCGCCCATGACGAACTAGTCATGGCCGGTCTCAAGTCCGGATAAAGAAGGAGGGTTGCGTTAGGTTGCCAGTCAGCGTTAAACTATGGCAAATTTCAATGAATGGATCAATTACAATATAATGCTAATGCTAGGATGTTCCCCGTAAGG
>JBBUKS010000055.1:694516-710926 GCA_038050645.1 Hedychium gardnerianum | reverse complement strand
TAGAGCTCAATGGCGTAAAATGATCCATATAGCCGACCCCACATAGTGGGATAAGACTCGGTTGTTGTTGTTGTTGTTGTTGTTGTATTGTAGAAGTATCAATTGAATTGAGTTATTTCGGATCTTAGTTTGGAATTGTAGCCAAAATGAGTATAACAAAGTTGAATTCTGCCTGATCAGTAGCGGGATGATAGAGGTCAATTCAGAATGAAGCTAGTCCTCCGACTCACTTCCTTTAAGATAGCTGGACCCAAAGCGGTGCTGATTGTGGCTGGAGTGAGGTTTGTAGATTCTAAAAACTTTCGAAAATACTTAGATAGAAATAAGTTGTGCATTGACTTTAACTGCAAATCAATATTAATAGATTGTGTAATATCCGTAGTGTTTTTAATTTAATAGGTACTGTAAGTTTTTTCTTTTTAACATAAATTTTGTAAGCATTGTTCAAATTAAATTTACAATAACATTTATGCAGATTAATGCATCGAACTGACTTTGCGTGACTATAAAATTTGGCGCCTGCGGCCGCTCAAGTTTTCATGCCTTGTTGAAGGTGCGTGCTATGAGACCTTACCCCTCCGAAGCCTTACGCTCTGTAAAAGATCACTACGCCCACTTGCTCGACCTATGCATCCTCCACAAGAACCCAGCTCCGGCCGCACGAGTCCACTCCAAGATCATTGTCGCCGGCCTCGACCGCGACTCCTTCCTCTGTGTCAAGCTCATCGCCTTCTACTCCATCTCCGGCCAACTCCACAAGGCCGATGCTGTCTTCAGCCGCGCTCCTCACCGCGACGCCTTCGTCCTCAACTCCATGATCAGAGCGTACTCCTCCCACGGCCTGCACCGGGAAGCCATCGACCTCTTCCATCGGAAGAGGCATGACGGCGTGCGGCCGGATTCCTACACCTTCTCCTGCGCCATCAAGGCCTGCGCCTCGATTTCCGATCTCGCGCGAGGGAAGGAACTGCATGGCCTCGCCTCCGAGAGAGGCCTCCACTCCGATGTGTTTGTGGGCAACTCGCTGATGTGCATGTACGCGAGATGCGGGAGGATGGAGGAAGCGCTCGAGGTGTTCGAAGGGATGCCGCAACAGGACACCGTATCATGGACCTCGATCATTTCGGCCTACGCGATCAACGGTCACAAGGGAGAAGCTGTGGAGAAGTTGAGGCAGATGATCGAAAGCGGATTAAAGCCCGACCAAATCACCGTCCTCGCAATCCTTTCGATGGCCACCGATGCGACTGTCGTCCGAGAAGTGCATGGCTACGTCTTGAGAAGTGGGTTTGAGCTGACGCTGATGCTGCAGAATTCGCTTATATCCGCTTATGGCAAGTGCGGCAGGGTAGATGAAGCACGGAAGGTGTTCGAGAGATGTTCCCAAGTTAATAGAGTCACTTGGAACTCCTTGATCTGCTGTTATGCTCAGAATGGGCTGTTCCAAGAAAGCATGCAGCTTCTTAGGAAGATGAAGCATTCTGGATGCGATCTTGACGTCATCACTTACAGTGGCATGGTGTCTTCCTTTTCTCAGAATGATCTCTTCGATGAGGCAATGGAGGTCTTCGAGGAATTAGTGAATGCGGGGTTGAAGCCAGATGTTGTAGCTATTGCAAGTGTATTGCCGGCGATTTCAGGTTTGCAGCTCTCTGCTTGCTGTAAGGAAATTCATGCTTACTCTTTTAGACATTGGTTGGAGTTCGATCGCCGAATCCGAAATGCTTTGGTATCAGTTTATAGCAAATTTGGACGTGTGCAATGTGCTGAACTAGTTTGCAAGGCAATCCCAGATCCAGATGTGATATCCTGGAGTTCAATGATTATGGGTTATGCTCAAAACCATTATTTTGTGGAAGCTTTGGATACATTTCAGCAGATGCTGAAGGCAGGAACAAAGCCGAACCCTCTTACAGTTACCAGTGTTCTTTCAGCTTGTGCGTGTGTTTCCTGGCTGAGGCAAGGGAAAGAGCTGCATTCATGGGCAGTGAAGAACTCCGTCGACGACCAGTCATATGTCGGAAGTGCTCTAGTGGACATGTATGCCAAGTGTGGAAGGTTGAAGGACTCTAGAAAGGTATTCGACTTAATGATAGAAGACAAGAGCTTGGTCACTTACAATGCGATGATCGGGGGTTACGCTGTGCACGGATTGGCAGAGGATGCGCTTGAGGTTTTTCGCATGTTGGACGAGCCCGATCAAGTGAGCTTCATTGCAGCATTGTCAGCGTGCAGCCATGGAGGAAAAGTCAAAGAAGGGATCAAATTATTTCACAGCATGAAGGATATGGAAGTGAGACCTAGAGAGGGGCACTACGCTTTGATGGTGGACTTATTGGCACGGTCAGGAAGATTGCAAGACGCTCTCAATCTCATAGCAACAATGCCGATGAAACCAAGCTTGGAAGTTTGGGGAGCAATGCTTGGAGCATGCAAGATACACTCTAACTTGGAGATGGGCATCTACACTGCGAATCAGATCATCGAGTCAGGGAGTGGGAATTCGGGGTACTACATATTGCTTTCAAACATATTGGCGAATTTTGGGAGGTGGAAAGAGGTGGAGGAGATCCGGGAGGCGATGACAGGTAAAAAAGTGAAGAAGGGTGCAGGGTGCAGTTGGGTAGAGGTGAACAAGAATGTGCATTCATTTGTTGCAAAGGATAGAGGGCAGCATCCGAAGTGGGAGAGCATGTTCATGATGCTAAATGTGTTGAATGAACATATGAGAGGAATGAGTTGCTAGCTTATCTCTCACCCAATTTGTGGGGGTGTGACTACGAAGATATAGCTATTATCACAATTGGTTAATCTACGAAGAGAGAAGCCTATCGAGGAGAGCTACATCTTTCCCTTTCCTGGATCAAGTGAAAGTGCAACTCAATTCATGCATGCTCCAGGCCTTGCAATAGCCTGCGGGGATGTCTGCCTAGAGGAGTGTTGGAAGGATACCGGAGGGTTGCAAGGGTGCGATGGAAGGGTAATGCAGATGATTCAAATGGGAAAAAACAGTTTCTTCATTTCAAGCAAGTGTTAAATCTTTTCTCCTAAGATGATTATATTTTTTTTTATTGACAGTAACTTCTTTATCTTGTCAAACACTAAGAACTAAAAATATTTTCTGGAAAGAAAATATATTTCACAAAACAAACGGAACTTAATCACGACTCGAGCAACAATGTGAGACAATTTCGCACCATTCATTTCAACACGAGTGGAAGTTTACTGACTGGTAGCTGCAGATGATTTATGGGCTTCACTTCTAGAATAATATCTTCATTTTTGTAACTTGTGATTTAAATTATTCTGCCATCAATCAAGTGTTATTTCAATCTCGCTCCAAACAAAATCCGAAGGCGGATCCAGTTAGAAAGAGGCATCTAAAAATCTGGTAAGAACCTCTCTATATACGAATGTAACCATCATAAAAATTCTGCATGCGTTATGGTACAAAAAAGACATCACCATATCACTACAAAGGAGTGCTACACTAACAACCTTGAAAGCTTAATAGGTTTCCAATTCAACCAACAACGAGATAAAGGCCACAAGTGCTCTTTTCTACAAAACTTCTTCATCAGCATACTAGAGGATACAGATATTAAGCATTATAAGTAACTTAAGGCCATACTACTAAGTACATTTTAGTAGTGGAAAGTGTTGTCCTGGCCGTACTTGCTTCTGATATTGTAATGATCATACTTGGGATCGCTATAGTTTGTGGACTTCATGTCGATTGTCTTTGCCTCAGTGCCAACAGACCCATAAAGAACCTCTGAACTCTTGTCGCGGTGGCGGTGACGTGCTCGATCCTTTGAGGTCTGAAAGTCCTCAGCCGAGCCATAGAAGTTAGAGTAATCAGGTCTCTTTGAGGATCTGTGCTTACTGGGTTGTGATGGATCTTTGAATTTAGGTATTTTGTTAGATTTCTGAAGCTTTGGTGTAGCATTGCTGGTAACATTTGGTTCATGAAGTGTCTCAGGCATAGGTGGGGTACACTTTTGTTTCTGCACAAGCTGTGGCTCAGTTTTATCTTCAGGCATTATAAGATGATCTTTCAGAGGACTCAGTCCAGTTTTATGTCGGAGATTAAATGGAAAGAGGTTGAGAAGCATGTTGCCAATCCCTTCAAATGCAAATTTAGATAGATCAACGAGAAGCCTCCCTAGAGATGGCCATCCAGCTCCAGGCTCTTCCTTAATGGATTCTACAACTAGAGCTGGTTTCTCATGAGACTTGTGCATGTGTTGTACACTTTCAGAGACTTGGTTCTGAAGAAACATAAGCCAGAAACTAATATCCAATAAAGGAGACGTACAATAATTTCACTGCTAATGTCAAGTAAACTTTCTTTATGTTAGATTTGCATCATGTCAGCATTAAGTCTATTTTTTACATTGGCACTAAATGAATTCCCTAATCACATTCGTGATAAACCTCCTTTGTGTATATTATTCTAGTATGATAATAAGAAAAGATAAGAGAGAACAGTTAAGATGGATGAGAAACAAATATCTGCAAACAGGTTCAAATATCTTATACCTACCATTTAACAATGAGACGCTTGATGAATATATTAATAAGAATAAAGAGTGAATGCCAAAATGAAGAAGGGTTTTGAATTCTTTTGGAGCAACCACCCATGCAGGTACCAACTGCGCCAACCCGTGGGGGCAAGGGGGTTTTGAATTCTTGTGTGATTGTCATGTATCTCTTATGCTATTCCAAATTTTTTATAAAGTTCAATATATAACTAGCCATACTTCATGGGTCAGTGTCGGGTGGTTTCTGAATAATGAATGCAAAAAGTTAGTATAGGAGAGAGATGAAATTACTAACATTAATTTGTAAGATAATGAGAAAAATTGGAAAAACTATTATGAACCAAGAGTGGTTAGTGCAAAAGATGATAGGATGAGAGACAATATGCTACACTGATAAGAACATGTTAAAGACAATCAATACATTCTAGATTTAGATAAGTTGGTCTTCATTCTAGTTAAATAGAGGGGTAAGATCCATGTAACTGACCCAAATCATTGGAACCCATGGCTTGTTGTAGTATCTATAGTTGATGCATAAATATTGCGTCAGAAAAATAAACAAGTGCTAGACAAAATAAAGTTGTATGGTTTATCACCTTCTGGGAAATAAATGGTCCAAATCCATGCTGAAACAGGCATGAGATGTACCCAGCAAATATTGCACCAATGACCATAATAATATCTGCCACAAAAGAACCAGAAACAATTAGTTGTTATATCAATTGAAATTTGGATCATGAGGATAATTTTTAAAAAAACTTTGTCAAATTGAGTCATTCACAATTTCAGACAAAGAATCAAGAAATGAGATACCAATAGTAAATGTTTGGGGATATTACATTATATGAAAGAAAACTACTATAATAAACTACAGGCACCAATTATTTACTTTGTTTTCTCTAGTGATTTAGTCCCCCTATGTTGCATAAATAAAGGTTCTATTCAGTTTGAGTTGTCAGAATAGTCAGACTTCAATGGGAAATTAAAAAAGAAAAAAACAAATGAGAAATGACATGAAACACTCAAGTAAGATATAAGAATATGAAAAACATCAGCTATCTGTCAGTTTTTACTGACATCCAATTAGTGTTGAGTAAATTTACAATGAAGACTTATGTCGGATGAACACAATACTGTTACTTTAATAACATAGAAGGAATTAGCTATTACTTCAATACCATAAAACGAGTTAGACTCCACTAAACTTCTTGAAAGATTTAGAGTTTTATGTCATTTATCAAAAGAGGAAAAAAAATAAGATTGAAATTTATCATCTTAACCTTAGGATGGTGGAGTCATAGCAGCAGAAAAATTTCATCACCAGTGTATGACAATTGATAGTCATTTGTGCCACAATCCAGGCTTCAGATGCACACAGTGTAAAAAAGAACTTGCCCGAGAACAAATATTACAGAAATGAAAACAGGCACTAAGGAAATCATGAACAAACACAAACAGAGAACAGTACAAAATCCTCAAGCAAGATAAAAAGTTTACTAGAAACTTTCTTACATTACGGTTTTACAAGTTGAGTCTTCATCACAATAGCAACCATAACCATCAAATATGCATCCTCATGCCCTTGTGATTTCTGGTTTATATACATTCATTCCTTTCCCTAATATCACATAACCAATTAAGCATAACAAGAATCACCTTGCATTTTGACAAGTGAATTTTAGATGACTAAGTTCATATTTTTTCAATTTGTTATGCCAATTTCAAAGAAGAACCAAATTATAATCTTAATTTATAACACTAACAAATTTTCTCAATAGAGTATAGCTCAACTTGAAATGAAGCTTGATGTTTACAAGTGTTTAACAGTAATTCAAGAAGATGGGAAAGAAAATACTGGAACAATGGTGCCATATCACAAGGTGGTAGATGTATTTCAGTTATATGTTTCTTGATTACAAAAATAACTATATATGAAGGAACATCACTGGAAAGTTTTAAGTAACCTGGTGTTGATACTGAAGTATCTTGGTATTCACAGTCCTCTTGCTGAAGAGAAATTTGGCGAAGAGCGGCATTACCCCTGTCTACAACTATAAGAGAACAAGTTCTTCCAACATATACCACATCAAAGTCACTAGAAAATTTAGCATCATCACTTGGTCCATCTCTATAACCTGCTATATTTGATTTCCCTCCAGCAATAGTAGTTACACCTGAAAACAGGGACAAATAAAAACAGGTTTTTTGACATTTGCAGAAATTGCTGTTTTAATTTTGCATTTCTTCAGCTCCAATTTCAGAAGGCTTTGTCCAAGTGTCGTACCTGATTCACTTATCTTCCGAATAGCCAGATTGGAGGTATCAGCAACATACACATTCCCTTTGTCATCCATAGTGACACCTTTTGGATGATAGAAACGAGCATCAGCAGGTTTACCATCTACATGCCCATAGTATCCCTGAAATGAACCAGCAACCAGTCTTGCTCTGCTATCTGCAACTCCATTTTTGTAAATCCAACTTAAAATGCCAAAAAATACGAGTAAATGTCGAATTTTGACTAATATAAACAAAAGTGATCGTCTCAACAAAAGTCTCAGAATAAAGGGGGGAAATGATAGCATAGCCCCGAAGTATAATTCCAAAGAATTACAACCTAAGATCTCTACTGATAGTTTGCAATAAAAAGACATGGAAGTGAAAGGATGGCGGAATTACACTGGGAGAGAGGAGGAGTAATCCGAACTATATTATTATTTGTGGCGTCAACTGCGAAGAGCTCGCCCTCTGGGGAAACCCGGATGGTGTGTGGCAGCACTCCAAGCTTGCCGCCCTCCACAAGCGTCTCCACGAAGTACCCACTCTCGAAGTCGACCACGTCCCCATCTGCCAACCATCATAATGGGACACACAGCTTGAGTCGCAAAGGAACAACTTTGAAGAAAAATCGAAGAGAAAGATGCCTCCACCTACCATGCTGGGTTGTTTTCGGGGCGGACTTGGTCCATTTGAGAACATGGGACAAATGCTTCACAATGGCACCTGCAGGATCATAACAAAAGAGTGATCCGCGCAATCTGGGGAGAGAAGTGCTAAAAATAGATAGAACGACAACGGGATCGCTTCGACAACGACCCACAGGGCTACGTACCTTGCGTTTTGGAATCGAGAAAGGCGGCGGCATAAGAAGCAGGGATGGAGTTGACGATAAGGAAGACAACGAAGAAGAAGAGAACGAATCGATCCATCTCGTAGCTCAGAAGAAGCGAGCGAGAGAATCGCGCGGACAGCAGAAAGGTACTAATCCGTGAAGCAGTTCGCTCGGTGGGAGTGTGATGCTGCCGGCTGCAGTTTCATGGTCTCCGTTGAAAGCGAAGAAGAAAGGAAAGAGAAAAGGCAGGCCCCTTTTGAAGCCTGTACAAAATGGTCTGATAAGCGGTCCTTGTAGATGAAGGCCCAACATGGTCGAATGGATGATTGCTTTGTGGTTTACCCAATGGACTGTTAAATGAGCCTCGTCGACGAAAGCCCAACAAGGTATAATGGAAATTCAACCATTGTAACTAATTTAAAAATACTAATCGACGGCCGACCGAGATGCGTCCATCATCATTGTTATTGGACAAATCATTCACGCCTAAAAATCCACAATTAAAGGCAAATTACATCTCAAACAATTCATTATGCAGAATCATATCGAAGATAAAGTGCACTTAACGAGTGAAAGGGGAAAAAAAAAGGTAGATAACATTTAGGATTGCATAAATTTGATCTCTAGATCTAAACAATAAACTAAAAAAACAAGCGCAATACTAATTCAATAAGTATATTATATTTTCTTAAATGGATTTGTCAAATGATTTCCATCTGTACACTTTGAATTCATGAATTGCTACTTTATGTACACAAAACCAAAGAATAAGGGCCGGAAGCGGAGCCAACATACATAGATGACCTCCCAAGTAATCAGACTGGAATCAGGAGTTCATATTTTTTGTTGGGATAACTTTCCGGCTTAAGGAATAAGATCACGAAGAGCACGGTAGAGGATGGCGGCAGCTGGTGGCCTCGGCATCGAACCCAAAAGTATGTCGGATGCCTTGACCGGAGCGCCATAGAAACGGGAGTTTTCAGACACACGAGTACCGACCATGTTGCTATTGAGAGCACAACCGACAAATGCACCTGCACAGGATAGAACAGCTAAGGTGTTTTTCAAGCTCAAGATGGTAATTGATGAAGAGCAAAAGCTGAGTGAGTCATTACAAATTCTTGCAGATGATAGAAATCAACTATGATTTGGTCATGCATATTCATGAATCCAAATACTTGTAAATTGAAATTTGAGCCGGGATTCATTTTGATTGATTATCATCAAATGCTTAAAGAGGAGATGGCTATGCTAATGAGTCAAGCCTAATCTAACAGCTGAAGTTGTAATCGGACACGCAGGTTGTATAATATGCCTAGTAACCTTTCTTCGACAAAAATAATAAGGCCCATATCAGTCACCAGCAATGAATTGTGGTACGGGTTTGCTCGTGTTTGCTTAGCTGCACAAATTCAAGTCAACAAATTCCAAATAATGGGAGGGAACAGGACTGAGAAAACCCAAGGCATTTCTCTACAACCTTAAATTTTTACTAAAGTTGTGGGTCTGGGATGTTTGCTGTCTAAGAAAGAACAAAATCATAATTTATATAGAGGTGTTTGTTGAATTTGATCAACCACAACCTTCTCCAAAAAATAAGCTTGTGGTCTAGCCTTTTGAAGCGAACATAATTTAGCTGATGCATAATTCACAATTCTGCTTTATTCTGATGAATAAGGACATCGGTATTTGGAAGAGACATACCTCTACTGCAGCTGTAAGTAAAACAAGCAGCATAACCACCATCACCTGCACGTATGTCGGCCTCTGCTGTCCGTCCAACAATGCCAGCAGCTGCACTCACTCCTGCACCAAGTGATAAATGCCCATGGCTACTAAAAGTTTTGATGGCAGCTTTGTTCCTCAATACAATTATATAGTCAGTTAACTCGCCTCCAACCTGTGCAAAGGATTAATTATTGTATCTTATGGTCTCAATACTCACTTCACCAAACTGACAGTATATACCAAATAAGGCATATATATATATATTTAAAAAATAAAATAAAATAAAATAACCTAACCTGAGCTCCCCATCCAAAACCAAATGAAGAGATGGCAGAGGGTGGAGACCAGGAGCCATCTTCTCGTCTAGAGATAACAAGACCAGTCCCAATTTTATAAGTAACAACCATACCAACACAAACAACAGTTAGGATTGCAAGGCCCTTTGCTTGTTTCAGAATAGCTTCAGGGATGGACTTCTCAGGCTTCAAAGATCCAACCTGGCAATAATTACAACAGTCTGAAATTCTATTTAATTAAAAATAATTTAAGAGGTATCGATATTACAAAATAACAGTCCTGCATATAGAACAATTGAGGGATAAAAATGCATGTAGGCGACTTTAAATAATTGTGACTAATACTGCTTGTTGATGGTGTTGTTTGTCAACAGTCGTTTTTATTTGAGAGAGAAGCCAGTATTATGCAAACACTGAATCTTTCATATGTAATTATAATTAACCATAATGAGCAGCGTCCAAAATGCATTAGAAGTGTTCTATAAATAAATGAAGATGCTGATACGTTGCAATTCATAAGATGTCCTAGAAATGAATTTAATTGGAATCTCACTTGTTCCAGCTCTTAGATAGTAGTCTATCCAGGCAATATCTCCTAGTCATGCAAGTGCAATTGCTAGATGTTGGCAAGATCACTAAATTTGAAACGTCCAAAGAAAAATGACCCGGTAATTGACGTTGAGAAATTCTGAAATAAATCACAATCATTAAAAGTTGGGAGAATTTATAAGTGTAAGCAAAATGTTTGTGAAAAAGCTAACATGAATTCCATGTCATTGGAACATAAGATTTACCTAGTTATGATCATACCAGTACCATTAGGAAAAATGACCTACCTTAGTGTAAGTGCGAAGTATATTTGTTGCTTTGTAAATCTCATACTCCATAGTTCGACCCCATGGAAAGTTCAACCATGATCGCAAGGTGCTGAGGTCAGTCAAATCATGGGTTGGAAGCTGTGAGGCATGACTAATTTGATTCATCAAGTAAACCTGAACCGATTCCAATCGAACGCCACAAACGTCGCAGACTCGTTGTGGGTCTGCAACTCTGAATTTTCTAGGAAGCAAGCTTCTTCCTTTGGAACAATCGTTGCAAAATATGCCACCGCAAAACCGGCAATGATGCCTTGAGCACATTATTGGGTGAAAGCACACATTGCACAACATGCAAGCTGCAGCAGCACTATCAGGCAACCACTTTGGTGGCTCAGTTTCCAAAATCACCATTTTGTGCCCATAGTTAGCCTCTGCCAGAGTATTAGCCATTTCTTTCCATGTTTCTTCTAAGAGTTCTGTTGACATGCAAGGCACTTTATGACTCATAAGGTCGCCCGAACTAACAACACTCACTTTGCCTCGTGCCATAAGAAGCATTTCATAAACCACATCCCATATGGTCATCTCCTTATCTTCTGATAATTGGCCCCAACTGAATTCTTCCTCAGGAAAGTAACCACCATTGGAACCAAATCCCTTGCTCCATTCATCATGGTCATTTTCAAGCATGGGAGGGACGGACACAGGTATCCAAAAGCCAGTTTCTTCATAAAGCGGCGAATCATAATAGAAATATTTGCCTGATTTCCTTTCTACAGGATCTTCAGTAGTGTTCATTCTGTGAATAGAAGATTGAAGCACTTCTGGATTGCAAGATTTATCTCTCTTAGGTGAAGAGATATCATTGTTGATGTCCTCTATTTGATCAGATACCTGATTAAAGATTTCAGAAATTAATATACAGAACTTCCAACAAGCTGTTCTCTATATTTTCAATAGTAGACATTATGCTGAAATCATGAATATAAAAAACCAGAAAACAATTCCTCTAGTATTTGACTAGTGGTTTTTGTGAACTCAGTGTAATGTGTTTCCAACTAAATTCTCTTTGCAGCATGAAAGCAAGCTAAGATAAATGGTAATATATAGTTTGTGTGAGAAAAATACACAATTTAGTATTTTTTTAATTCAATTCTACAAAACAATTCTAATTTATATTAAAATGGAATGAACAGAATCAAAAATAACATTATAAAAGAAAGTTAGGCTTGAGGAGAAGTGCATTCGGAAGCTGAAATCCAATACACCATAGTTAAAAAGAATGAGCAGAATGAAAAATCATTATGAAAAAAAAAAATAGACTTGAGGAGAAGGGCAAAGCGGAAGCTGAAATCTAATACACTATAATTAAAAAATGATGATCAGAATTTAAAAAAAAAACATTATAAAAAAGGTTAGAGTTGAGGAGAAGTGCAATTGGATGATGAAATCTAATACATTATGATCAACTACTCCTTATCTTCCTGCAAGTAAAGTTACATTCAACTAAACAGAAAGGGATGAAAAAAAATCAACAACAGATTAAATTGTAGTATCGAATCCTATCATGTCAAAGAAGAAATTTAACCCTCGTAGACTGGAAATCAAAACCTCAGAAAAAAATGATTTTCCTAGAAATAACAGACAATTCACACAAGCACCTTCCCCTCAATTACGGAGGAATCTGAAACCAAGTAGTGGAACCTGACAAAAAAATTCCCTTTTGTTCGGTCCCAAGACGTGATATGACTAGGGGAAATCAAGGTAACGACGAGTCGTTACCTTTTGTTCGGTCCCAAAACGTGTTTCCACCGACGAAGGCCAGAAATTCTCCATGCATGTATCCGAAGAGGCGGCAGACGGGGGAGATCTCGATTCCTCAATTCCCGTTGCAGAGTAGAGATCATCGCTCCCTATCATAGTGAATCGATCAGGCGAGTCAGGTTTCCAAAAGCAAATCCACCGTTGATTGAAAATTGAAATAGATTGCTTGGAGATTGAGGATTCCGAAGGGATTTTTGGTGTTGGAGCTGCAAAGAAAACCAAAACCTGACGAAAGGAGGAAGAGCAGCCGTGGAAGGAACTGTCAAAGTACATATAGATATACGATATAAATATACGATTCGGAGGGTATCCGTCCGCCGCCGGTGCGCTGAGTTGGCCCGGACCCAAATTTCTTTATTGGGCTAATAATTGAATGTTTGGGCCGAAGAAACTAACCCAAGATGTTATGAATATTTCATATTTAGAATTATTTTTTTAAAAAAAAAAACTATTTTCTTATCTACATATAAACAATTGTTTTGGCACCATTTACTTACTATAAATTCAAAAGTTTTATGGTATATATTTCCTTTAAATTTTCTTTTGTTATGACGCTCTAAACATGGTACTTATTCTTTTTATGACCCGGCCTTTAGGATTATTTTTTTAATTTGGTTTAGAAATCATGCTCTCTAAATTGATTTAAAACCATAAAGAAAATAGGTTAAAAGAAACTCAACCTGTTAATTTTTATTCAGTAGATTAATTTACAAATTAAATTGTAAAACAGTAAATGCTATTTTTCACTATGCAGGGTAAATTACAACTAAAATTGTAAGATCAATACTGCAAATATTTGGTAATTGGAGGTGTACGAGGTCTTTAATTACAATCTCAAGTTAGAACTCTGCCACAAGTTAATTTGTAAATTGAATTATATTTCAGTTATTATGGTGAAAGTTGAAATATATTATGGGGAGTAATCATGAAAAGAAATATACAAATAATGTGATTTAAATATTTCTTAAAAAATGAGTGTAGGTTGTGATTTGGTAAAATAGCGAGATTTACTTTTCCAAGTAATATCAGGATTAACAAATTCTCGGCCTGATGTCCTTCGATAGATAATTAAAAATTTTAAAATTTTAATTTTAATTATAATATATTATAAAATAAATTTCTTCATCGAATCTAAGAATATTAATCATAAACTTTTATTAATATTTTTTAATTTATTTTAATAATCAATAAAAAAAATTATAAAATTATATTGATCATTTTAAATTGGACGTTAATAAAGTCTTTTATATATATATATATATAAATTTATCTCTCTGTCGAATTTTGTTTCTTTTTTCGAACTAATTTTATGTGTTTAAAATATTTTGTTTCATGGGGTTAAAAGTTAAAACATAAAAGAGAGAGATAAAAAGAAACCTCAGACCTGCTGTGTAGTTATTCATCACTTTCCGCGTTTCTTTTGCATTTGCAACCTTCCTCCTCCCCTCCCTCCTTTCTTCGATCTCGTCCCGCTGATCGCATGGAAACTGAAGCCATCAGCAGCAGTAGCAGCAACCACAGCTGCGCCAGTGGAACCGCCCCCTCTCCGCCACCAGCTCCGCTGCTGATCCCCAAAACCGTTCCCAAAGCCTGCGAGGCGACTCCGTGTCTGACGACCTTCGTCCAGGCGGACATATTCTCATTCAAGAAGGTGGTACAGATGCTCACGGGCTCTGCCGAGACGGTGGTCGCGTCAGCCTCGGCGCAGATGGGGCAGCCCCCTGCTCCAGCGGGGAAGGCGACCGGCCTCAAAAAACAGACTTTCAAGCTCTACGAGCGACGGAACAGCCACAGGAACTTCAAGATGCTTAGCCCCCTCCTGCCGACGTTCACGATCTCGAATCTCAACTCCCCTGGAGGCGGCGCCTTTGCTGGATTCTCTCCGCGGAAGCAACCAGAGGTCCTCTCGCCCAGCATGCTGGAATTTCCCTCCTTGGCGCTGAGTCCGGTGACGCCCCTGATCCCGGATCCTTTCAGCCGGCCACTGCACCCGAGCTCGGAGGCTGCCAAGTGGGCTGAGGACCGAGCTATTGCCGGAAAGGGGTTCTACCTCCACCCCTCGCCTCGTGCTATGGCCGACATAGAGCCACCACGGTTGCTGCCTTTGTTCCCAGTGACGCCTCCCAAGGTCGTGCGTCTCGCCTGAGTTATCTCTTGCCACGCCGCACCCTGTAGTTTGATTCCTAGTAATTTTCAATTCCTGCTCTTCTTTAGCTTCCATTGTATGATTTGACCTTTTTAATCTACTACGGAGATTAGCCATCGTTAAAAAAAACAGCGATCGTCCCCTTCTTACCTTTGATTAATTATTTCTTCCTCCTAATTTTCTCAACGTACGTGTTGGTAAAAAAAAATCTCCTTTCTTCATCTGGAATGCATAACTCGATGAGATAAATGAACCTCGGGAATATATCAAGCTGACTGCTGCAACAATCTTTTTTACAATCTAAGATTATTGCTGCTGAATGATTAATGCTAGCTGCAGCACAAAGCATGTGTATGATGGGAGTGAAAGTGTGGTAACACTAAATAAAAGTAGACCAAGTCTACTCCATTGAGCAATAGGATTTCTGGTTCTTACTCTTCATTTGCTTCCTCACATGAATCGTAAGCAAACCATGAATGTTTTGAATCAGAAAGTCATAATACACCAACGTAGAATTAGAGAATATATACTAGGATATTTAGAAAGATAACAAAGCACGGCAGGTTTCTAGGGTTAAGCAGCAAGAAACTTGTGTTGTTTCAGAAATTGTCGTTTCTTTTAGGAAGATGTGACAATTTAACTGAAACAAGCTAGAGAGCTCGATCTGCAACTTTTAAATGCCTCAACAACTAACTGTTGCACAGGCATTTATTGACCTCTTTGTCAAATGGGCGGGGAAATCTATATCGCTGCCATTTTCACTTTGATGCGAAGTGTTTTGTCTCCAAAGTCTTCTCGTATAATAAGTTACCCAGTGTTTTTGCATCGATGAATCTCATCAAACTGGGGATTGGCATGGGACCATGAGCAGCTACCTCGTGATGCAGACAAAACTGGTAGGAAAGTAAAAGTCAATTAAAGCTGCAGCCATTCTTCTGTAAGGCCCACTGATTTTTAGGAGATTAGAAAATGGCAAACTTTAATTTCTGTTCATCACTCCTAGAGATTGTTAATTTCTTCCTCTGCATTTAAAATTTAAATGCTCGAGTTGGAATCACTGAATCACAATTTCACTTAGTCATATTCATTGTATATATTTGCACCAAAAATATTCATTATATATTTGCATATTTAATCTCGTGATGATAAAAAACAAAATATTTATTCCAGTGCTCTGGTCAAATTGTTTAATGTTCAATTTAAAAAAGATAAATTATAAATGATTATAAAAATCTAATTAGATTTAATTTCAAATTTTGTCATGATAATATCATATTCATTAATCAATCGTCCATCTTGAAAGGACACATATTCAATCTCGTGGATACGTGGATAGTTTTTGGGAAAAAGGAAACATAAATTGATTGCGACTATATTTGTGAAAGTGGAATAAATTTAATTTTAGATATTTTTAAATAGATTTTTAATATAATATTATACTGGCATCATATCGATTCTAATTATTCGAACATCGATGGATGATCTGATATAATTACAATTAAGTCTGAATTAATCCTACACGACATACGTTAGAAGTATATAAGCTGATTAATATATATATATATACACAAAGCCCAAGCCCAAGCCCAAGCCCAAGCCCAAGCCCATTGTATTGGTATTATCCAGTGCACGATGCATCATCCGCCGCCATGTACTCGTCCTCGGTCATGTACGCCGACAGGTTAACGTACGCATCCTGTTCCCTCCTCCGCCACCGTCGCCACCGCGCCCTGCACATCACGCAGATCGCCATCCTTCGCCCCCGACTCCGCCTCCACCTCGCCCAGCACTCCTCGTGCAACGCGTTCCCGCACCTGCCGCACCTCACCAACCCCTGATTATCTCCCCGTCCCATCTCATCCAAGCACACGGGGCATACGGCTCCCTCCTCCTCCTCCTCCACTTGTATAGTAAATCTTTATACAACTTGGCGCAATATATA
>JBBUKS010000055.1:651375-662214 GCA_038050645.1 Hedychium gardnerianum | reverse complement strand
GCGCCCTTCGAGCCGGTTTAGCGGATTACGGCCACAATAAGTTCAATAGTCGATCTTAAGAGATTGGATCCTCGATGTCGAGTGTTGATAGATGGCGTGAAGAAAGTTGAGAGGACTTTGTCGATCTTGCAAAGAAGAGGAGAGCCGAAGGATAGAGGGGAGGTCGGGGGTGCCCAGTGCAACCACTCCGAGCTCAGGTCGGTGATCAAAGAGAAAAAGAGTGACCAGACAATGAAACAATAGTTGAATGTTTTAGCATACCTCAGTCTGTGTGAACATACTTACTTATATACCTTCTTGGGATGATATTTTTCTTATTAATGAAACATGTTACCTCAGTAAATGATGTCTGTGGCGGTAGAGGAGGCACCCATATTGTCAGAGTGTCCTAACAATACTGTCACCATTCTTCGCACGTTGAGTATTTATGAGTTACTGGTAAGTCTACATTATGTCAACCTCATAGTCTTGTCTATTCTGACAGTCATAATGGGAGTAGTGATTGGAGACTTTGTTGAATCGGATAGACCGGCAAGAAGGGGGTGAGTAGCCTACGATAAAAATTAAACTTCTCTTACTATTGAACTAAGCAAGGACATACACAAATTAAGCCAAAAGAAATAACATAAAAATAAAGTAAGAGACTCAGAATTATTTGGTTACAACCTGGGTGGTTATTAATCCAAGGTAAATGAAAGTACTAAAAACTCTTTCGTGAAGGCTGCGTAGTCTCTTACAAACTTTGAAAGCTTAGACAATAAAAAATAGAAGAATATGGAAATGAATACAAGTGTGTTGTATTAGAATAAAGGACAAGACTTCTATTTATAGTATTCTGGTCGAAATGATCATTATGCTGACGTGATACCATTCGGGACGCCTCCATCAGTGTGAAACTCATCTACTCAGCAACGATCTGCTGATATGGTAGTAATGGGGGCGCCTCCAAGGATTGGGGGCGGCTCGAGTCAGCTAACTTGGCTTCAGCCTTCTGGGCACTTGATGCGCCTTCATTCAATGAGGGCGCCTTTATTGTCTTGGCGATTAAGGCGCCTCCATTGACTTAGCGCTTGAGGTGCCTCCATTCAATGGGGGCACCTCGAATGGTCAACTTCAGCTGTTGATCATTCTTTCTTCCGCTCCTTTAGGTGATTATCCGATCATCTGGAGTTGAGCTCACCGACACCCAACTCTGATCTTCTCGAGCATACTTTCTCCTCGACTTCTCGTCCCTTGGATTGCGTCCTTCTTGCCTCGCATCTCTTGGATCGCGTCTTTCACGCTCCACCGGTGTACTCTTTCGCAGCTCCTCGTCCCTCGGATGCACCGAACCTATCGACTTATTTCTCATGCCAATCTTCTCGCTCGCTGTGTCTTCCTCTTGAGTTTTTGTGTTCCTAAGTTCATGCACACTTAGACACAATACATTAAATATACAAAACCTAACTTAACTCGGTGGATCACATCAAAATTTCACTGGATATTTACAATCTCACCCCTATTGATGTTCATCAATCCAAGTTAAAGTTAAGATTAACAAAAAATTAATTTATAAAAGTTAACTACATCATAAAAATATAACAATTTAGTAAAATAATAATAATTTGCAATTAAACAATAGTTTTGTAACCTCCCATAAAATTAACCTTTTAACTTAACCCCTAAAATTTCTTCCACATTGATCACATAAAAATATATGTGAATAAATAGAGTAAAAATCTGAAAATTTTCTTATGGGTTGAACACATATGTTCAATAGTTCTCTATTTTTATCGAATTTATTTTGCAAATAAAATTATTTTAAAGTTATAAAATTCAGATTTGTCAAAAATAATTTGAAAATTATTTTTAATTTTTTAAAAATTATGATTTTTTTTTACAATTTTAAAAAATATCAATCTGATCAAAGTAAAAAATTTCACGATAAAATAATTTTTCATATAATAAGAAAATAATTTTTCTTTTAGAATGAGATATTTTTGGAAAAAAATACTTAAAAATATGATTTAATGTCGAAAAACCTTGCAAATTTTTTTGAGCATTCAAAATGCAACGGTTATCTCTAGAAAAATCAAAATTTTAAAAAACTAATCTCCAAAATTTTCTGATTTTAAAATTTTGATTTTTGTTATAAAATCCATAGAAAAATTATATAACGGTCAAAAAATTTAATTTTTTTTCTATTAGCAGACAACATATATTTTTATCATAGAAAAAAAAAATTAAAACAGTAAATTCGAACAAAAAGTTTACTAAATATAATTTTGCAAAAAAAATATGTTAATAATTCAAACAACTTATTTTCTAATATGCAAGTAAAAATATTTTAATATGCTAGAATAGATTTTGATACCCAATTAAAATTTCTACATATTAGATTTATCAGGTATTTTCGTGGAATATCAAAATTTGAAAATCTTTTAATTTGACCTCTGTGATTTATAATATACCAGTTAAGTCAACCATAATATGTAAAATTTCTAACAGGAGTAAGAAATGAGTTTGAAACTTGTAATGAAGTATTCTTTTCTAAGATTTCTATTTGATTTTTTAATTTTTAGTTTATCAAATTTTGTTAGTGGATATGTATTTGCTAATTGTATTTTTAAATCAATGCTAATCTTTTTCAAACTAACATATTTGATTTTTAATTTGCACAAAAATCTAGACATTAATTTAATACCTTCGTATAACTGATTGGGAGATAGAATATGTACCTCACTTACCGTGTCAAATTCACAGTTGGAGGCTCTCCCTTCATCGTTGCTTTCCTCTGAAGTAGCTCCCCCGTCATCGATATTCTCCTCTTGGTAGTCGGTCGTTAGTGCTAGTCCAGCGTATTTTTTGTTCTCTGACTCTTCGGACGATGAGTCGCTCCATCTCGCCTTGAGATTCTTATGCTTGGCCTTTTGCCTTTATCTTGTTCTTTCTCTTTCAGTTTGAGGCAGTTGTCCTTGATATGTCCTTCTTCACTGCAATTTTAGCACCTCACTTTTCTTTTTCCTCGTAGAAGCTTCTTCGCCTATGTCTTATCAAAATTATTAGTTTTAAAAAACTTGTTTAACTTTCTTACCATAAATGAAGCTTCATCTTTGATGAATCTGAATTTGGTTCATTCTTTTTAGTTTTGAGTGCTAGGTTCTGATTTGGCTCTTTGTTTTTTCTTAGTCTTGTACATCGAGACTCGTGTAATTTTAAAGTTGAAAATAGATTTTCTAAACTACTTACCTCAAGATCCTTGGAGATGTAGTAGGGGTCTATGATGGATGTCCATTTCGAGGTTCTTGAAAATACATTTAATGCGTACCTTAGCAAATCCTGATTCGTTAACGTTTCTCCGAGGTTGGTGAGTCCGATGATCAACTCCTTGATCTTTGCTTATAGTTGAGTCACCTTTTCTCCCTTTTTCATTCGGAAGTTCGTTAGTTGATTCTCGAGCATGTCTCGTCTTGCTAGTTTGGCCTCCGAGGTTACTTCATCGAGCTCCAGGAACTTTTCCCAAAGTTCTTTGGCGGAGTTGTAAGCGTCAATCCGGTTGACTTCTTGAGGCGGTAGAACGCTTAGTAGATGAAACTCTGTCTTACCATTTTCCACAAAGTTGGTCTGCTACTTCTTGTTACATTGGTGCTTTTCTTTTTCTTTTCCGTTCTATCTTTAGGTGCTTCATAACATTTAATTGTTACAAGAATATCAAACTCTGTTTTAAAAAATATCTCCATTCGGCGTTTCCAAAGTGCGAACTGCCCTCGAATTTTGGCGGGTAGATACTTGATTCAGCCTTCTTCTTGTTGATTTAATTGGCGGTTAGTCCTTCTAAAGCCAAATAAAGCGGTTTGGCTCCGATACCACTTGTTGGATTGGATAGACCGGCTAGAGGAGGGTGAATAGCTTGTAATAAAAATTAAACTTCTCTTGCTATCGAACTAAGCAAGAACACACACAAATTAAATCAAAAGAAATAACATAAAAATAAAGTAAAAGACTCAAAAGTTACTTGATTGCAATATGGGTGGTTGTTAATCCAGGTAAATAAAAACATTAAAAACTCCTTCGTGAAGGCGGAGTAGTCTCTTACAAACTTTGAAAGGTTAGACAATGAAAAATAGAAGAATATGAAAATGAATACAAGTGTGTTGTATTAGAATAGAGAATGATGCCTCTATTTATAACATTCTGATCGAAATGATCATCATGCTGATATGACACTATTTGGAGTGCCTCTATTGACTCGGGGCGCCTCCATCAGGGCGAAGCTCATCCACTCAATAACGGTCTGTTGATCTGGTAGCAATGGAGGCGCCTCGAGTCAACTGACTTGGCTCGGCCTTCTGGGCGCTTGAGGTGCCTCCATTCAATGAGGACGACTTCATTGTCTTGGCGCTTGAGGCGCCAACATTCAATAGGAGCGCCTCCATTGACTTGGCGCTTGAGGCGCCTCCATTCAATGGGAGCGCCTGTATTGACTTGGTGCTTGAGGCGCCTTCATGCAATGGGGGTGCCTTAAATAGTGAACTTCAGCTATTGATCATTCTTTTTTCCCCTCCTTTGGGTGATTATCCAGTCGTTCGGAGTTGAGCTCACCCAGACCCAACTTCGAGCAGACTTCCTCCTCGGCTTCACGTCCCTCAGACCGCGTCCTTCTCGCCTCACGTCCCTCGGACTACGTCCTTCTCGCTCCATCGATGTATTCTTCCGCAGCGCCTCGTCCATCGGATGCACTGAGCTCGTCAACTCGTTTCTCGTATCATCCTTCTCACTTGCTGCGTCTTCCACTAACTTCTTGTATTCCTAAATTCCTGCACACTTAGACACAAGACATCAAATACACAGGACCTAACTTAACTTGGTTGATCACATCAAAACTCCCCCAAAGTACTTATAGACTTATTCGAGTGGGAGAATCTATGGTTGATAGGTCATGGTCATTCGCTCAGGGGTATGTTGGCTTATTGGATCCAACCGGTCGGAGTATGATGCATTCTGACACTCGGAGAATCTGTGACTGATAGATTGTGGTCACCCACTCGAGGGTATGTTGGCTTATTAGATTCAGTCGGTCGGAGTATAATGCATTTCGACCGAGATATGCATTCCGATCGAAAGATCTCTCTGAATTGATTTCTCCATCGTCCCTTTGATCGAGTTTATCCAAATGGATTCCTCCGATCGGATGATGATTTTCCTATTGATTATTGATTTTTATCCTAATATTTAACTGATGATTTTCACGTGGACTCTCGGCCTGATATAGAATAGGCGTTTGGACGTAATAGTAGACGTTTTGCTTTGCTCGTGAATAGAAAAACAAAACAAAACGACAATCAAAAAGAGGTGTAAATTAGGCAGCAATCTCAAGTAAATTCCTAAACTCGCTGAAGCTAATCTTGCCATCGCCGTCTTGATCGAAGACCCCGATCATCCTCCGGCAATCATCCAAACTCACCTTCTCCCTCAACCCCAGCCTTCTCATCACACTCCACAGCTCCTCCGCCCTTATGAAACCATCCTCCTTCCTGTTGAACACGTAGAACGCCTCCTCCAACTCCGCCAAGCTCGCTGTCTTCTCTTCTAGCAGCTCCTGCGCCACCTCCACTCCCTCCTCGACACCGGAGCCTTCCTCCCACCCCGCCACTAATCCCAGACCCTGCAGCACCATCTTGAGGTCGTCGCCGCTGACCGAAGCCTCGCAGCGAGGAACAGCAGGCCGAGGAGGCCCCTGATCTCTCGGACTTTCCGTCGAACAACTGCCGGGCTGAGGCAGGAGGCTGAGTAAGCGGGCGGAGAACTGGAGGAACGCGATGAGGACAAGGACGAGGTAGTAGAGGAGAGAGGTTGCGGCGTAGAACTGGTGGACGGGGCCTTCGGCTTCCTTCATCATCCCCATCGACGTACGGTCGCTAGCATGCGTAATGCAATGTGCTGTCCGTCCAACACAGTGACAGCGATGGGTTGCGAGGGAGGGAGGGGGAGATTAAGTTATAGGCATGGTCGATGCCGACCTTGGAGCAACTTCACGGAAGGTGAAGGGAAAGTATGGAGAGCAATTCGATCGCCCAGTTGTCCACGCCATGCGCTGTGTATGACTCAAGCAACTGCCATGAAGTTTCCGAGGAAGGAGGAGAGGACCACTTCTAATTTATAATATAATGAATGTATAAGACAGATGTCAACGGCTAATGGGGATATTATTTATAATTTTATATCAATATTTTTTAAAAAAATAATTTAGATGTTGAAATCCAACCGACTAATTCTAAGGAAAAAGCTAATAATTAGAAAATGTTTATGTTTTTGCAATTATATACGACAATAAGATAACAAAATAAGTTTAATCAGAATAATTACTTAATGACTTAACAGAAATTAAAGAGGCGAAGAGGACAAGTGTGAGGCTTCTTCTGATCCGTTGCTCCGGTGGTCACAGCTGCGGACGCGGCGGCGCTGTTTTCGGGAGGGCGCTTCCGGTGGTTGGTTTTGTGGCCCCCCAAGAGAACGCTTTGCCAAACTCAAGGCATTCGTAGCGCGGCTGGTTCTGCTGTGTCGGCGCCGGAGACACAAGCGTAGACTGTTGGATCGGCGGCAAAGGAGGTTGATAAGCGAGCACAAAACCAGAGACAATGCTTGCTTTGGTGGCGGCGTAAGTGGTCGGTTCTGCTGCTGTGGAAGAGGAGATAAGTCTCTCTCGGCCGGAGGAGGCGGTCGAAGCGGCTGGTCCTGCTACGAGAGCGACGGCAGTGAAACTGGAGAGACCTCTTGCTGCTGTTTCGGCGAAGACCATGGCGATGGAAGTGACTGACTCTGTTGCTCCACCTCCGGCCGAGAAAGCAGGGACATTTCATCCTCCGCTGGAGCCATCTCCTCCCTGTGAATGACCGGAGCGTGTGATAAGGCCAAGAACGCAAGGACATACTCGTTCTCGTCTTCAGTGAGCACAGAATCCGACAAACGCGACCACGGGCGAAGCTCCGTTAGCCTGCGCTTAGGCAACCTTAAGGCCAGCGGCGGACATTGGCAATCGTCCATTGCCATTGCTCTGCCAACCCTCTCTGATTTTTGCTGTGGAACACAAGAACAAAGAGGCAGTAGATTAGAAGAGCAAGTGTGTGAATTAAGCACAGTTTAGTTGTATTATTTATAGCGAAAACGAAGCAGAACAGTATTTTTTTTTCACCATTCTCATCTTCTATCTCTCTACAGCACATGGAATTTGTAGCTGATTAAACAGTAGCAAACCAAATTTTCAAGTCAATGCTCCCCGACTGAAACTTCAGTAATACTGATAAAAAAAGAAGAAAAGAAAAGTTCCTTAAACCAAAGTTACAAAAAATAAATGTGTATATGGACTTACTTTTATATGGCTGTGGACTCGATATAGCTATAAGCAGGCTGTTTTTTGGCAACCTCGTTACATCTCATGTAACTTCTCACTTCCTCAACACTGTCCCAATCCCCAATCATGGCATACAAGTTTGACTTCAAAATGAGATTTCCACTATCCACAGGTTCAGAATCAGTTATGTAATCCACAGCTTGTCTTGCTATATTGATATTTCCTTGATCTCTACATGCTCCAATCAAGGTGCGCCAGATGATGATGTCTGGTTTCTGGGGCATACTCACTACAAAGGCAAATGCTTCATTTACCAGCTCTGCTCTACACAGAAGATCCACCATGCTTCCATAGTGTTCCATCCAAGGCCTCATTCCTTGCTCCTCTACCATCCACCTAAAGAAATGCTTTCCCTCTTCCACCAGCCCAAAGTGGCTGCACGCATTGATCACGCTCAGGAGACAGACCTCATCCGGCATAAATCCTTCCGTCTGCATCTGCGAGAAATAAGCCAGCGCTGCCTGACCATCCCCGTGCAGTGCTAAGGCCTGTATCATTGCAGTCCATGTTATCAGATTCCTCCTTGCCATTTTGCTAAATATTTTGCAAGACTTGTCTATATTCCCACATCTGCTGTGCATATGGATAAGGGCATTGGAAATGTGCATATTCCTATGAAACCCACAACTGTCTATGTGCTCATCAATCCATTCTCCTAAATCAGGTCTTCCCAACTTAGCACAAATAGAAACCATAGATAACATTGTTACTTCATCAGCTTCCTCTCCTAGTGCTTCCATTTTCCTGAACAAAGTTAAAGCCTCATTCAGGTAGCCATTATCACCATACGCGTTGATCATTGAAGCCCAGGAAACTTCATTCCTGTTTCTCAAATTCTGAAAAACCATTTGAGCATCGAATACACACCCGCAATTCGCATACATATTGATCAGTGCATTGTGCACAAATGTGTCGAGCATTGCAAGATGTTTTATCACATAACAATGCAACTGCTTACCCTCATCTAAAGCCTTCAGTCGTGAACAGGAACTGACAATGCTGACAACAGTGACTTCATTAGGACGCACACCCTCACTTATCATCCGTCGTGCAGCCTTAATTGTTCTCCATGGTCGATTGCTCTGTGAATGCAAAGCAAGTAGAGCATTCCATTGAACAATATCTCTGTGAGGAGTTTCGTCAAACAACTTATCTGCAGCGTCCATATCTCCAAACATGCCATACATTTGAAGGAGAGAAGTCTGGATCACCAGCTCTGCTTGAAAGCCGAGTTTGGTGGCATGAGCATGCACCTGTTTGCCTACAAGGATATTGTGCCTGAAGAGGCCACAGGCCTTAATGACAAAGAGAAGAGTGAAGCTATCTATCTTCACTCTTCTCCTCCTCATGAGAGCATATGCCACAAGTGCCTTCTTTGGGACATTGCTATCCAAGAAGCCTCTGAGAACAAGGTTCCACTTGTATGGATTGACTTCAATTCTCTTCATTTCAATAGCTTTACAATTGATACAAGAAATAGAAGCAGATAAGAATCATGGATAGTATTTCGTAGAACAGAAATTGTAATTGTAAACTTATGAAAAGAAGATAAAATAAGGTTTTAGAAAAATGATTTCCGTCGAAGCTACAAAGAAGTTTAGAATAAATATATATAAAAAAAAAGAATCAGAGTTTCAATCAGAATCGAAGTTTAGAATGCAGGCGTACCGCTTGGATGACTTTGCATTCTTCCTCGTGGGGTTAGTCACCGCTCTGTTTCCATCACAATTGTGTTATTCTCTTTTTTCAGTTCGAGAATTTGACGAACAGATTGCGTGCGCATTTCGACGACCACCAGGATGGAACCGGGGAAGTGGACGGAGAAAGGCAGGAAGAACTACAACCTGATGGACGCCGTGAGCAGGCACGCGGTGCACGTGTTCCCCGGGTCGCGGTCGGCGATTCTGGTGTCGTGTGGTGTCGTTCGACAACGTGGGGATGGGGAACCTGCGGTCGGAGGTGTGGGAGAGGCGCTATCTGGGGCAGCAGCTATACATCAGCATCGGCAATCTGGAGGAGTCGCTGAGGGACGAGTACAACGTGCCGGACGACGCCATCCTCTGCGGCGCCTCCGTCGGCCGCCCCCAAGCCGGCTCTCTACTCCTGATTCTTCACCTAAATGGCGAACGGTCCGAGGAAGAGAGCGGGGCTCTAATTTCTAAAAAGATTTTATTTAAAAAGATTTTTTATTTTTATAAAAAATTGATGATGTAATTTTCATTAAAATATTTTAAAATTTATTTTTATTATTAAAAAAGATGCCCTGTTTTTTATTTTAAATAGGAAAAATATATTATTTTAAAGAGGAAAGATATAGATAAATAGATAAAATCTAACAAAAGCCTATATTATTTATAAACATATATATTATAATTAATAAAATTTTATTAGTTCTAATAATGAATTTATTTCAAGGATAATGATTCAAGTTCATGGAGCCATGTGGCATGCGGGGCGTAGGGTGGAATGACCCCAGCGCCCCCATCGCGCCGTCGCCGATTTGCTCGAATAAGCCGCCATTGAAGCTCATGGCATCCGGCTGCAGCTGCTCGTAGCTCCTCCTCATCGCCATTTGCTGGTGGTGGCGCATCGAGATGTGCGTCTGCTGCGGCGCTTCGGCAGAGGGCTCCATGCCGAAGGACGGAGCTGGGGTCTGTAGGAGCAGCTGCGGGAAGGCGGCGGCGACCTGGCGCTTGGCGTCGTGGAGCTCGATCTGGACCTGGCGGAGGGCGTGCTGGAGGGAGGTGATGTAGCGGACGCAGCCGTAGACGGGGTCGTTCAGCCGGGCGCACGCCTCGTAGACCAGCGAGTCGGCCGCCCGCTCGCGCTGCGCCGGGCGCAGGTCGCCCAGCAGCTTCGCCACGTTGCTCGCGCCGAACACGCGGTGCACGCACGCGAACCTGCTCGGCTGGTCCGACGGGAAGTAGGGCGCGAACACGCACTCCGGCGTGCACTTGCGCCGCTGCAGCTTGCACGCCGCGCACGGAGACGACCCCGACGACATCGACCGATCAACCTCGATCCTTCTCTTCTCTTCTCTTCTCTTCTCTTCTTTATATTTGATAGAATTACAAACACATATTATAGTTAGTTATCGTTGCAGAGAGTTAAATAATTAATGATCGATGATGGATGAAAAATTGAATGTGGAGAGGTCAAATTAATTAATAAATAAATGGGAGGAGGTGGATGCATGGGATAAGATCAGAGTTATCGGTTTTGTGGTTATCGCTTATGACTGCTTCATTGCTTTACCGGAAAATAGGCCTACCTATTGGGGGTGCCATGGTTCAAGTCAGCAAGGCCTCCGTAACTATTTTCTTGAATCAATCCCTGCAAAGATATATTTTCGATCTCTTCATCTTAATTATATTAAGATTTTTTACAACATATATAACTCTTAGCACCCAAAATTGTGCAACATTGATTGACATAGATAATCTAATCTC
>JBBUKS010000055.1:597856-643301 GCA_038050645.1 Hedychium gardnerianum | reverse complement strand
TAAATATAAAATTCTTATTTAATACTATAATATAATTAATAACATGCGCACATAATGAGTATAATTGTTAAAGTCCTCGATCTTTAAATTTAAGTTATCTAAATAATTTAAGTTGTATACCCAAGGTCTTTGTATTATATTAAATTTTAGAATTTTTATTAAATTACTTATAATCAGCATCAGGTTGTCTAAATATTATTTTAAGTATATTTATATTTATATTTCTTCTAATATGTATGACTTTGCTACAAGTTTTGGTAAAAAATTAAAACTATAACAAGTTAAAAGTCGTTACAAAGTATAGATGTAAATGTATCAACACTAACACAACATGCAATAATTATATCATATTATAAATCAAAATACTAAATTAACCTATATATAAAATCAACTCTATGAGGTATTGTTTAATAAATTATACCTGCAGATAATTTATTTAATTTATGTCAAAGGGGAGAGGATGGTAGGTTAAAAGTTAAGTATTTTCACAAGGATTTTCAAAAATCTCTAAGACGTATTTCAGGAGAGGAGATTAAATTAAGGGGAGCTTTTGGAAAGTTTTTTAAAAAAAAAATGTTTACTTAAATGCTTTATATTTTTCTTAATTTTAAATCAAAGAGTTATAATTAAAAAAAAAGAGATTGTTGGTACAGGGAGTATCGGATAATTGAACCTGGATTTTGATTTTGGCAAAGAGTTCAAAGCTAAGCTTTATTGTGATCTAGCAGAGTTGATCAAGTGTGCAAGTAGTTCAACCAAGTAGTCCTAGTAAAACTAGGCAAGTGAAAGTCATAGTATGTCAGTTAGACCGGATACTAGGCAAATGAAAGTCCTAGTAGGTCAGCTGGACCGAATACTAGGCAAGGTGAAAGTCTTGGCAGATCGAAGACACCAGACGAAAAGTTTAAATGGGCTAGTGAATCGAACATCTAGCAAGTCAATGGCTTAGCAAGGACTGAACATCGAAGGAAGCCCTAGGGTCAGAGGATCGAATGATAAAAAAAAAATCTTAATAGGTACGGAGAACCGGATGTTTTTCATTAGGTAATTTCTCTCGAACAAAGAGATTCTTCCAAAAGTAAGAATGGTGAGGACAGGTTCTCGTTGAGGGAACAATAGACATTGGCTCCAGTAATTCATTTTTAATTGATTTATCATATTTAGATCATTGTTGATACATGTTGATACTCGTATGCTTATAACATTTACCCATATTGATATTATATCAGGGATGACTTGTATATCTGTTAATTTAATAATAAGACTTGAGAATTAATCTTAAATTGAGGATGACATAAGAAGATTAATTCTAATTCTAACATACAAATGTTAGATGATCATAAATATACAATTACGTATAGTATCGGAGAACTTAAAGAAGAATTAAAAGTTAAAATAATAAATTGTGCTTCCTTAACTTTTTAAACAAGATTAAATTCATGTACATCTTTTTTGATTATCCACTTAGCCATTTGACTTACTGTCTGCATTCCTTGACCTCTAGTTTTGCAGGCACAGAGATCCTTTTGATGTTATAGTTGGTTTCGGTCTACATAGAGTAACTCAGAGATCTCGACGTGTTGATTCCTGATTTGTTTTATTTTCGTTTCATTGTCTTAACATTTTGTTATATATGTCGTTTTTATATATTGTTTTGTAGTATATGAAGCATATGATATATACAATTGATGAATATTTTGATTATTCTGTTTAGATGGTTCTTTGGTTTCTTTTATTATATTGTCACCAAGTGAGGTATCTCCCAGTGTGTAGGAATGACACTTCCGGGGCATGACATATATATAATTAAGAGATATTTACTCTTTGGGCAAAAGATGACTCGCTCATCCAAAAGCTCCTCTCACCATCGGTTTCACAGTAAAATAAAGGAAGTAAATCATAACCATCGATTTCACAGTAAAATAAAGGAAGTAAATCATAATGATCGAACGACTTTTTTAGATGAGAGAAATTTTATTCTTCAATTGATTATTTCTCGAGATTTGATCCCTACTCTTTTGTAGTAATTTATCACATAAGTACTAATTCGGCTATTCCGATGGGGGCAAAAATGATACATAAATCTTAAGGTTGGTTATTGTCATACACAAATAAATCACTAGGAATGTAAGAACGGCTGGAGACCCGATGGAGGAAAAATCTAAAGTTTCAAATAGTAGAAATCATTTAAATGCAGGGGAAATCCTAAGGTTCTCCATGACATTTTAGTTTGGATCATAAATTTTACAAGCCTAAACCCTAATTCATAAGCACTCATCCTAAGGTTATCATCGGCTTAGGCAACAACTTTTGGTTGGATGGCCTTGCACCCATCCTATACAATAGTATTATAAACATTATAATAACTATATATATAATAATTTTAAACGTTATAATAATTATATAATAATTGTTATAGTAGCGTTGGAATTAAGATTATTTTTGAAATAAACAATATGATAAAGCGTTCTTTTGATTATTTTTTTTTCTTAAAAGGACGTCCATTTACATAATTTGGAACACTCTTTTACTTTTGTCCATTTTAAAATACAAATTTATTAATAGATATTATATTCTTTCTATCAAGCATTAAAATGAAATCATAAATTATTGGGATATATGCCCATATACATTTTTTTTATTTGAGAAAAATTTCAATAATATTTTTTTTTTGTATGGGTGTTATAGATGCTTTGTAAATATCAAAAATTTCTAATTTTTTTTATTATATAAATATCAAAAATTTATGATTTAATCATAAATATATTATTCATTAGAGAATGAATAAGATTTAAGACAAAAAGATATAATTAAAGATGTTAGTGGAAATTATCTAATTTTGATTATGAATTATTTATGAAGAGTAGATTTATATGTAATGACTATATCAATAGACTATTTATTATTCTTGAGTAATTTTATAAGTTCAAGAGTGCAAAACTAAATTTATATTAAAGTAACTTTGGAATTAACAATATTAATGTACTTACTAATTAAAGAGTTTAATTTATTATTAATATTATTAGAGTTTGAGATTGTAGATCTATAGTTCCCTGTATATCTCCAGATTACTTTAAACACTTAAAATAAAAGTATTAGATTTATTAACTTAAAATTATTAAATTTTAAGTTATTACACATCCTTAATTTGGTGGATAAAAATTATAAATGAAGATATTTTTTTATAAGTTTGTACCAAAATTTGTATTTTCTCTCAATTAATTATTTTAAATTAATTGAATTTTATTAGATATTATTCTGTGATGAAAATCATAAACTATATTCATTTCACCTAATAAATTTTGACTTAGTAATATTTTTAAGCTAAAAAGAAATACAAATTATTCACGTTCATCCCTAGGGATATCATAAATGAACTCAATCCATATGAAAAATATCGAGTTAGGATTGAAGATTTTAGAATTTAGGTCAGATCAGATGGACTCAAAATTTGAATTCGGATTGACTTGAGTTAACTTGAATTAAGAATCAAGTCACCCATCAATTGGAACCCACCTAATCCATTATTTTTTTTTGTATTTTAATTTTTAGGGCTAAGCGTTTAGGACCTAATCCTTTAACCTATTAGTGATTAGCCCAATCCTATTTCTATTCCTCTTTCGTTTTCACTTATTTTATTTTAAAGCTATTTATTTTATTAAAAAAAATAGAAACTACTGAAGTAGGGTTGAATGATTTGATTAAAAATATTATGAATTTATTCATAAATGAGAATGTTGGCTGATGATTCTAATGAAAAATAAGTTAGTTACCGTTTGTTAACTAAAGGTTTTTAAAAAGATTTTAGATTTTTTTATTTTAGTTCAGACATTGAAATTTCAAAGTTTGACTCGTAAAAAAATAAAAGAGAAGTGGAACTTGAAAGTTATTTTACGATGCTCGAGGATTTTTTTAATTTTATATTAATGTATATTTATTTTGTAAAAAATTCAAATTTTCCTAACAATTATGTCTTTTATAGAGTAATTAATAATTTAGACAATTAAATTCTTACATTTACATATTTAAACCTATGAAATATAATTATCATATTTAGATGAGATTTGTTATTATTTGTTTAAATTAAAATATTATTATTATATATTTTGAATTTTTATTTAATTATTTTATTAAAGAATAAAAGAATAATATAGCATAGTAAAAATTTAGAGTGGGTTGGTCGGATTATTCGGGTTGGTGCGGATTCGAATTTAGATTTATAATTTTCAAGTTGGTTCGGATTTAGGTCTATTTCAAATAGAGAATTTTCTTTTAATAATATCTTTATTTCAATCTGACTTACAAATTGACATCTCTATTCTTTCCCTTTGATTCCATGGAGGTAAATATTATTATTATAAATAATATATATGTGATATATATTAGTTAGAAAAAAAGAAATGACAAAGTATGATTTTAAGAATTATAAATTCTTAATAATCACACCAAAAATTATATTTCCTCAATATAGATATTGAAATAATTTTTAAAGAAAAATTATTAAAATATGCAATACAATCTATACCAAGCTTCCTCAATATAATCTTACTATAAATTTAATGAGATTAAATTTAAAAATCCATTAATGAAACCAACATAAATCTCATATTTTGATTTCATTCAATTTGTACAAAACACAACGTAATTACAATTAGTTGTTTCTATTAATCTATACATAGGATTCAACAATATGAATATAAATAATTGTTTGGCACTCAATTTCTCCTTATGTCTACAAATTAGCCACCTTAAAATGTGATTTGTGAATGTGAATCTATCAAATTATGGATCGAATCCCCTAAACTGATCGTGTCAAACTAATCAAAACATGTGAGCATTCGAATCGAGGGTGGAATCACGTTTTAACCTACTTGGACTTTAGCTCGAGGACCTGCGATGACATTAAGGAGATGCACCTTGGATTTGTGGCGGAAGAAAGGAAAAATATGTGATGCAGTATAAGTTATTGAATTCTTTGTTTTGCATATGAATATCAGGAGTAATCTTTTACAACTCGTTGATTCATAAAGGAATATCATAAAATAGAAAAAACTCAACATTCCTAGAAAAAGATGACGATTAAAAATAATATTAATCAAAATTGTCTCAAAACAATTAAATATGATATTTTTATAAATCCAAAATCTTAATTGTAAGAAGTAAATATAAAAAATATAAAAATTACTAAAAATAATATCAAAAAAATGTTCGAGTTCATGAAAGAGCTTAAATAATATTTTTCGGATCTGAAAGTTGATCGATTACATGTTCCACCCGATAAATCTAGGTAAGCGATTCAAGTCAAAGAACGTTTCGTTCTAATATCCAAGTCAAAAGTTATAATTTCTGAAAAATTACTCTGTCCGCATCGATGTGTGTGTGAGAGAGAAAGGTATGTAGTACATGGTACATTGTCATTATGAAGTATGAGGATCAAATCCTAATTAATAATTAGATTTTTATCCTTCTCTATGTATTGATCTTTGTTTGAACTAATAAATTAATCTTCGTAATTTATTTTTTTTATATTGATTATGAGATGAATTGACGAGAACGTTCAAAAATGAACGTTTCGGGGGATTTTTTTTTAAACAAATTGAGGATTATAAAATTTCTGATTCCATCATATATTAGAATAAACTAATCCATATCATTAGATTTAATATTCGACACATTCTAAATCCTTATAAAAAGAATCTATTTAGATATGAACCGTTAACAGTTGTACAAGTCATTAAATATACAATTGCATATTAGCAACAAATGAACAAGTATTTTAACAGAGATTGACTTGAACAGAATAAATACAAATTATTAAGGAACATTACCGATCATATGTCACTTCTGCTATTATCATCGTGTTTGAATATAACAATAACAATAAAATATGAGAAAATTTATTTTGCCTCAATAATTTTTAAAAAAATATATATATTCTTCAAAATCATTGAATTATCGTTTCATCCTGTAGTTTTGTTTCCAATACTCATGCTCGGTATTGATAAATTATAATCGTTCATTATCTTCAAAGGGCAAGTTATATGTTTTTAGTATTTTTTTTAGAGTATAATATAACAGTCCTTCAAAATATAACGAACTAATATAAACTATTCATACGGGACTTGAGAGAGGATTCGAGTCATACTTAGCTCGAGTTAAAAAATTACTCAGAAACTTACGATTTCAATCGGAATAAATTCAAAAATCTATTCACGTGCAACAGAAATCAAACTTAAGATTATTATGATCTCGATAATCTCAGGACCTCCGCCTTAGCCTCGCGCCTAATTGGCTACTTTTTAGTATTCTTAAAAAACTCATGATAGTTTAAAATGTAGAGTTCTACAATACAACTCTATATAAATCAACTTCAAAATAGCGGATTATGAAATTTGATATACTAAAATTTTAAAATTCGATTTTTGTAATTGGGCAAATCTAATAGATGATTGAAAGAGCACTTAATTAACATTTTCAAGAGTTTATTTATATTTATTTAATACTTTAAATAATTTATTAAATTAAATAAATAATTTATTAAAATAAATAAATAATTTATTAAATTAAATAAATAATCGTAAATTTATTAATATTTTTAAATTATTTTCATCAATCAAAATTTTATTGACATGTTAAATAATAATAATTATTTTTTTGCTTCAGAGTAATTCGTTAATTTCCACGCTGTCGTCCTGGTCTGGTTCTCTCTCTCCTTCCTTCAAACGTCCGACTTATTAAAGTCGAAATTGATCGGAGGAGTACAGCGAAGATGTCGAGGACGGCGACTGCTTTGCTCGCCCTCTTGTCTCTGCTCCTCCCGAGCCCTAATCGCCGGACGCTCGTTCTCGCCTTCGCCGGCGCCGCCCTCTGCATCGCCTCCTACCTCCTCGGCATCTACTCCAACAACCGCCCCTCCATCGCTCCCCAACTCTCCCCCACTCCGGAGGACTGCCACCCGCTCCTCCTCCCCTCCCCCTCCTCCGCCTCCTCCGACGGCCAACTTGGCTTCCTTCCCCTCCACGCCGCCGCCGCCGCCTTCCCAGTCGACCAGCCCTCGCTGCCGCCGCTCCCTTTCTGCCCTGCCAACTTCACCCACTACTGTCCCTGCCACGATCCCCAGCGCGAGCGACTATTCCCCACCCGCAATCTCCTGCACCGCGAGCGCCACTGCCCTGACCCCCGAGACCGCCCGCCTCGCTGCCGCGTACCGCTCCCGCCTGGCTACCGCGCGCCCCTCCCCTGGCCAGCTAGTCGCGACCGCGCCTGGTTCGCCAACGTGCCCTTTCCCAAACTGAGCGTGGCCAAGAAGGAACAGAACTGGGTCAGGGTGGAGGGGGACTGGCTGGTCTTTCCTGGGGGTGGCACTTCCTTTATCAATGGGGTCAAATGGTATGTTACAGAGATGGCCAAGCAAGTTCCGTTGAGGAGTGGGGAGATTAGGACCGTTCTGGATATTGGCTGCGGGGTGAGTTCTGGTTCTTCTTCAATTGTATATGAATATTGTTCTGTGAATTACTAATTGGAGAATGTGATATCAAACTGTTGTGTTCGACTTAAAATAGGTCAAGTTTTTTGGTATTTCATCGAATGCCATAGTTCAAACCTCTCATCACTGAGATTCGTAAAATCCACATAGGAGTTTGGAGTTGACTAGGAAAGATTCGTGTGGATTGTATATGGGACTATGGATTAGGATGGGAACAATGTGAGCCTTGCATCTCTTTAGTCTCATCTAGTTGCACAAAAGAGGTCAACAGAAACTTGTATAGTTTATGTTATCCACATAAATCAGTTAAGTCATGATGCAGCATGAACTAGCCAATAGATAATATTCTAGTCATATAGTGTACAAAGTAAAAGAAAGAAATAATGTCTCCAAACGGGGAAGGAGAAAATTCATTAAAAAAAAAGTCCATACACAATAATATAATTTCATCAAGTTATATTATGTGTATATAATTCCTCCTTGCATAATATTCATTTCCTACTTTCTGATACCTGTCATATTTATCTAAAATACTTGACGCATAATGAACAGTTAAAATTTTCAGGTTATTAATTTTCAAATTGTGCCATGTCATTGTTAGACGTTTTCACTGATTCTGTTTTTTTTCTTCTTCTTATATCTCCATTTCTTCTTATTTGCTGCACTAGGTGTGTTGTAAGAAAGTAAGAATATCCTTATTTGTTCATATTATATTTGTCGTTGCAGGTTGCAAGCTTTGGTGGACATCTTTTGGACTATGATATCTTGACCATGTCAGTTGCACCAAGAGATGTACATGAAGCTCAAGTTCAATTTGCCCTTGAACGTGGAATTCCAGCAATGCTTGGTGTTTTAAGTATTCACCGGCTCCCATTTCCATCGAGATCTTTTGATATGGCTCACTGTGCAAGATGTCTTATTACATGGACTGGCTATGGTAAGTGCCATTTCTGACATCCATGTTATGAGTTCATTGGGATAGGTAAACAGATACATTCTTTTTATGCTTCAACTCTCTGTTACAAAGTTACCTTTCTTCCCTTCAAATTTATTCTATTTACTTGTTTGCACGAAAGTAAGTTTTTTCCATGTCAAAAAGATGGTTGATCCCAAGTTACTAGATTGGTGTGCATAATATATTGATTGATTTGAATGGTTCTATGAAAAAAAGAGCATTGAGAATATTCAATGAAGGATTAAAGTTGTTTTCTACTTTATAATATTCTGAAGAAAAAAAGCCGATGATAGAGTGGAAAGAAGGGCATCAAAGAAATAAGAAATGGCTCCTCAAAGAGATTTGATAGTAACTGTAGACTATAGAGTAGATAGAAATTATTCACACGTGGGTTTATGGATAGACTACGTGACCAGAATAAAGTAGATGCGATTTAAATAAAATAAGACAATCTGGGGATTTGGTGATTTACATTATTAATTGAACTTAGTTTATTTTGTTTGAGTCTCATTACACTGACTTTATTGTAAACGTTTATATGGGCGGTGGCTTCAATCTATTCTTTGAGAGACTACTCTTTATAAAGTTTCTGATTCTCCTATCCTCAATCTCTCTTCTCTTTTATCATTAGATCATCTAATAAGGCACACTACTCATACTTTTAGTGCCATGAAACCCAAAATGACCAACTACCAACGAGCTTGATTTGCTAATGCATTTAACTCAATTTAGAGCAATTTTGTGAACCCCCTATCATGCACTAGCTTGAGGCTGACATGAAACTTAGATAAAGAAAATTATATGTACTTTTAAGTATCAAATATATATCAAGTGGATAAACATCCTCAAGTTAATTGTAATGAAGTATTAGTCATTTTGAGCATTGTATGTGTTGCTTTTAGAGAAGAATTTGGATAATTGGATTGATTCTATATGTTTATTAATCGACTTACTTCACCTAATTTAATAAAAGACTAATATGAACTGTAAAATGTCAAAATGTCGTAATTTTAATTGCTAACCATCTAATGACAAACCATAGCATCCATTGCCTTTTATTTTTCAATGTCCACAATGAATCTTTAGCATGAAGAAGAGGATGAACAAGAAATTAAATATATTAGATAAAGGTTGAATTGTTTTATGCTCTTGCTGACTTCTTGGATTTGCCTATCTAACTCTGTAATTCTAGTTGTCTAATGTGTACTTGTGCATTATTCTTGAAAGAAAACATAATTGAGGCCATCATGGAAACCTGTAAGAGACAGTTGATGGAACTTTTCTAATTTTTTATTTTTTTGATTGCCAGATGGCCTGTACTTGCTGGAAATAGATAGGGTTCTTAGACCTGGTGGCTACTGGGTTTTGTCTGGGCCACCAATAAACTGGAAGAACATGTACAAAGGTTGGGGACGGAAACGTCAAGAAGTAGCACAAGAGCAGAAAGCTATAGAAGATTTAGCTAAACGGCTTTGTTGGAAGAAGGTTTCAGAAAAAAGCACCATGGCAGTGTGGCAAAAGCCTACTAACCATTTGCATTGTATGAAAAAATCAAAGACTCTTAATTCTCCACCTTTCTGTTTAAGAACTGACCCTGATTCTGCTTGGTGAGCTTTTTCTTGAATTAATAGTGTGCCTTAACTTGAAGTTAATCCACTTGTTAATTGTTATCATCTCTCAGAGACTTCAGTAAGCATAATATAGTGCCACCAACTGTTTGATCTTAATGCTTTTATTACCTGCCATATATGCAATTTCAATCTCAGTAAGACTAGGCTTTTTTAAATATGTTTTGTGCCATCCTTGTCATCTCTTGAGCTTTTTGGAGGCTGATAAATTTTATGAGGGGTCAAATATTATGTTCTAGATACCGATAGGTTTTAAATCAACATACTCTTTTTTCAGAATTCAATTCTGAGATTTATGTTGCCATTTGGAACTCTCACTGTATTAGCTAGATTTCCAATGCTAGGCACGTGCCCCACACTCAGGACCAAAGTCACCATTCACAGTAAACAGGCAAAATGATGACAGCAATTTGGTGCTTTGTGCATCGATTAATGTTTGTGAGCCTTTATTTGGAGTTGGTTCTTAGGAAGTGCATTTGTTGGATGGCTTTTTTTTTTCCTCGTAGGCTAATTACAATAAAAATGGAATAGTTCCAGTTAATCTTACGCTTTAAATTGCATATTAAAAGTACAAATCTTTCAGATAACATCTTTCCATGTGAAGCATACGGCCCATCAGTCTGAATGAAACTAATAATCATTTTGAAATTTTCTAGCATCTTAACTTCCCACATGTTTAGATCAGATGTTTGCCTCTCTTGTGCTTATGGTGCCATTTGTATCTTTACTATGGAGAATTACTAGTTGAGCTGTAATTAGCAATAATGGTCTATTACATGGCAGGTATGAGAAGATGGACACATGCATTTCTCCTTTACCCAAGCTGGAGCTAGAGCATACAACTGGTGGAAATCTTGTAAATTGGCCTAAGAGGTTAAATGCTACACCACCAAGGATACTTGCTAGGAGTATTGAAAGGATCACCATTGAGAACTTCAATCACGAAAACAAACTATGGAATGAAAGGATCTTGCATTATGAGGCATATCTCAGTAATCTGCCCAGGGGTAAATACAGGAATATCATGGACATGAATGCTGGCCTTGGAGGCTTTGCTGCTGCTGTGTCCAAATATCCTGTTTGGGTTATGAATGTCGTTCCTGTTGATAATAAGAACAACACACTTGGCATTGTATACGAACGTGGACTTATAGGAACATACATGGACTGGTATGATACTCCTAAATTTTAACCAAGTTATTTTGTATTAAATGAAGATTATGGTTTCGTGAATGAAGCTATGAGTACTCAAATAGCGACATTACTAGAAACAGTCATTAAGAGAGTTTGAATCAGGATTTTTAAAGTGCAAGCAGTAGTTCAGTCATAAAATAATGGGAGCTATCTTCATTATGGCGAGGATAAGTCTGCATACACATTCATGGCAGCCTCATGACCCACATTACTATTTACCATACAGTAAACCGACCCTTCATTCTAACTATTAGTTGAGTCCTAGTGCCTACTTGTATGCATCCGTAAATGGGTTCCCAAAACAAAAAGAAAATAAGAGAAGCTCCTCCTAAGTACTATTTAACTTTCAAATAGTATGAAACACATGAATATCCTGTTTTCAGGTGTGAAGCTTTCTCCACTTATCCTCGCACATACGATCTGATCCATGCTAATGGAGTGTTCACTATGTACATGGACAAGTAAGCTTTCTTCTTCATCATATTGACTACTCTGTTTGATTAAATCCTTATCATTAATCCCTTTGATCAACTTAAATTAATAGTTTCCCAAATGTATTGTATCTGTAATCATCTTTAACATGAATGTGTGCATTGTACTAGACAAAGCATTTTTATGGTTGGTCTTATTTGATGGAGACCACAAAAGTGGGTTTGAAATACCTGAAAACTAACAATATGGGAATGGAAGAAATGAACTTATAAAGAATGATCTTTTATGTCATAATGATTAACTGCATTACCAATCAGTCAATTGATAATTCTACTAAGATCCTCCTATTAGTTGGAATTATTAATTATTACCTGAAGTAAGTCCTGCTGTGATCATATGAGTGGATTGAAATTTTGAAACATGTGAAATTGAATAGTTGGGTTAGGAGGTAGTTGACACCAAGTAGTTGGGATAAACACAGATTGACAATTAGTCGATGATGACGACGATAATAATGATGAAATCAAAATGTATGAACTTATAAAAGTTTCAATAATGATTGTACCTCCCTAAAAGAACATATAGCCTCAACTAAACTGTGTTAGTTGTTGTCATAGTCTGAAACAAGAGACAATAAAATCCAAATCTTGAATGATATATAGCTGGAAACTGGAGTTGAACTTTGAGATATATACTATTAAAGAAACTATGGAATGCCAATATTGTGTGGATTTTCTTTTGATCGAGTGATCCTACTAATGAAGCTTTTAGGAGTCTTCATTGCCTTTTGTTGTATTTTGCCAATATTTTCTTCTGGAAAACCAATAATCTCCATAATAGCCTTTTATCCTTTGACTTCCTCATATAAGCTACATAATATTATGTTAGTAACATTTTGGATCTGGATTCGAGCCTGCTTTGAACAACTTGGAATTGAACATTTTGGATCTACAATTATCCTTATGCTTTGTTTAACTTTTGCAAAGCGAAGATTCTTCAATATAACTATAAATTCTTGTTTCCAGATGTGAATTTACTAGCATCGTACTTGAAATGGATCGCATCCTTCGCCCTGGAGGTGCTGCTATAGTTCGTGATCACATTGATGTTATTGTCAAAGTAAAGCAGTTAACAGATAGTCTAAGATGGAAAAGCCGCATCGTTCACAGCGAAAATGGACCTTTCCATCCAGAGAAACTTCTCGTAGTTGACAACTCAGTACAGTAGACACAAATGTGAGATCAAGAAGACGATCTAAGAACACCACTTCAGCAGGTGACGGTTCCTCGACTAGATGGGAAAGTGTCTCTTCTTCCTCGATCACAATGCCATGTCATTCGATGACTATGGAATTGGTTGAAGGTAACATAATGTCAAAACCCTTATTTTTTTAGTTAAAAAAAACGAATACATAAATCATTAGTTATTGTTTCAGGGATTAATGATATGTATGTTGTATGAACTTTATGTAACTTGAAATCGAAGAAACAGTGAGTGCATTAATTTGATTAACCAAGCAGGTATCCAGCTCATTAACCAAGCAATTTATGTTTCAGAGCCAAGTGTACGTATTTCGTTCAGCAGGTGAATTTATGGAAGGATCATGATGAAATTAATATATCCTTTCTTCGTCGCCATGTACAAGTCATTCATGGAAGGATAAAAATGAAAATATTATCTGTTCTATCATAATTGTTCTAAATATGTTCCCACGAGATGACTAGTGCATGAAACGTTATCATCATGAGATCTGAAGATCAAATTTTGATTAATAATCAGATTTTTATTTTCTCCTATATACTGGTCATTATCCGGGTTAATAAATTAATTCTTGTGATTTACCTTCTCCGTGTTGATCCTGTAACGAACTGATAGAAACGCTAGGTGCGAATGTTTCATCTTTTATCATCATAATTACTTTAAATATTCTCAAATTGCGATGGTAAAAATTAGAATGAATTCTCATACAATAAGAGTTCAAATTTCTCACAAAACATATCATACATATACAATGTTTGAATCACTCGTAATATTAGATCTTCTGTCAAGATCATCTCCATATCACCTTTCAAATTAATCAGTTTAAAGAGTTTATTATAAATTACCAAAAAAAAAATGCAATCTAAATGTAAAGTGCACAATAGTATTTTCCGTATAAACAGAACTTGATCCGAATTTTTCATCATCAAATCCGAAAAAAAAAAAGTATACTTAGTTCAACAAAACATGGAAGAAAAAAAGTTAAAATAAAGAAGAGTTAAATCCCATATAGTTAGTCAATTACCCTTCCAATCAGAGCAGAGGAAAGAATGGATGGCCTGTTGGAAATTCAACCACACAATAGCATTGTCGTGCAATAAGATACCGACACGTGACCCGTAATTGGGAAATTTAACCTGCTTCGTCATCCCTGCGTACTCGGAACTTGTGTCATTTCCGGCTCGGCCGCCCTACGACCGGCGACGCGGCGGTCGGGACTCCGCCGCCGAGCGCGATGGCGGCGGACTCGACGTGGGTGAGGAGGTACTCGTAGATCTTCTTCCTCAGCCGCTCGATCGTCTCGGGCGGCACGCCGCTGGTGCTGCCTCGGGGTACCTCGCCGTCCGCTGCGTCCCCTTCCGACGCGGCCGCACAACCTTCCCTCTGCCGGCTGTCGATCGCCTCCAGCCAGTCGTTCACCTTCTTGAGTTGGGACAGCATTGAGGCCACCTGTTCGCCAGCGGATGGCCCTGGCGCGATCGCGTCGGCGTCGAGGAACCGTTCCGCGAACGCCAGGAACCACGACTGCGATTCCTCCCTCAGCGCCCGTGCCAGCTCCGTCCCTTCCTCCAGTCCTCCGCCGCGCTCCCACTCCGGCGGAGGCGGCGGTGGCGACGACAGCACAGGCCCCCGTGCCTTCCCCTTGCCAGCAGACGCCAACGCCGGGGACGATCTTGATTTTGACTGAGGTGCCGGTACGGCCTTGGAGGTCGCCGCCGTTGAGGAGGCGGTCCTCGACGGACCCTCGAGCAAAACCGCCGTCGCCAGTGAGGCCGTCGAGGGGTGCTTGTGGTTGTAGAGCGAGAAGGGGGACAGGTCGGTGGCGAGGGCAGCGCTGACCCAGGAGGCGGCGCGGCGGCGGTTGTTGGCGGAAACTTTCAGTGCTTCTTCCGGGATTGGGCCGGAGGCCACCAGCGATGCGTCGGAGGAGGTTCCTGCAGCGGAATGGGAGATGCACTTGGAAATGGAGTCGGCGACGGAGGTGGCACGGGAGAGGGAGGAGTTGAAGGCGAGGAACTGCTCCACCGCCGGCTGCGGGTTGTCCTCCTTGGCATTAGCACTCATCTCTGCGTACATGCTGCATGGTGGAAACAAAGTTACACTGCTGAACTTCAAATTTCTGCATACATTTAATGTTCTTTATTTACCATATAAACATTTTAAATTTTTTTAAAAATATATTTCAATATTCCAAACAGCTAATTCTGGGACACCAAAATATCAAAATGGTTTCTATCAAAGGTCCAGATGGAACTCCAAATAGATCATAGTTAAAAGTACTTTCAAATTATGCCGATATCATTAATACAACACGACAATCAAATCTTATCCCACTAGACGAAGAATGATTAAATGGGTAATAACTTTTCCTAGTAGTTACCTCAAGCAACGAATCAAGCTTTCGGCCGCAGAAGCTTCTTGGATAGCATCGACAGCAACCCGTTGCGCCGCATCCCTGTGCTTCAGAAGCTCCTAAAAGAATTTCAATAATCCATTGATAGTCTCAGAAACCACAACCCAAGTGGACAAGATGCAAAACAACTGGTTGGCCTAGTGAACGAATCAAACTGAAGGATAGCCATAGAACGATTGGTCCGAGTCAATACTGTTTTAAACAATCAGTAAGAAATCGACCACAAGTCTTATACCATAAGGATGTAGATTAGCTTGTCCTGATGGAGTGTTAGATGCAAAAGTTTTTGAGAAAGTGAAACACACTAGATAACTATCTTGATCATTTGTAGAAGGTAGATGATGAAAATAAGTAAATAACAATGGAGTTATTATACCTTCCCTTGTTTCGCTAGAGATGACGGAAGCGATTGCCATGAAACACTACCATCTGTCCATGTTCTGTTAGTAGGAACAACCTTCACCAAGTTACCAAGACTTAGACTGGTACTCGTCTCGGAAGACCTCTTCAAAACAGAAGGCCTCTGTTTAGGAGTTTTATCAGGATCCTCAGCAGGAACATTTGCAATGACTTTTGTCGAAGGAGTATGAATCTTAACATCCTCCTTAGGTAATGATTTTTCATTCTTTGATGATTTCTGTGGAGGAGCCTGCAAACCAGAACCAATATGCTAAGATGCCAAAAAGAATTATAATTCTTTAGTCTATCTATTCCATATAGAAGCAACTTAACAGAGACATGCAAGGGATATCTTCTCTTATTAATGTTTCAGGTCGACTGTTGATGCAGTGCACCTATTGCTATTGATATTTTCACACACTATTAATATAGGCTATCCACATTCTTATATCTTGTCTAAATTGCATTTGAAAGACTTGTTTTTACTATTTCATTGCATAATCGATCAAATTTTCATAACGAAGACTACCTGTTTACAGAAATTGAGATCTTATGATAAATCAACACCAAATTTCCTACCATTAACACAAGCACAGGAATATTGGTAACAAAAGCAATAAATTCTGATATTAGATTTAACATATAGATGACCAATTTAGATGAAGTTAGATATTGAACTCACAGAAGTGCTTCTAGATTCGGATTTTGTAGTAGGTTTGGCAGTTTTTGAGATAGAATGATCTCTTCCTTTCGTGTCCAGATTCCCTTCCCAGCTCTTTCTCAAAGCCTTGGGTCCCAATTCAATGGTTGGCACCAAATTTCCCAAGAAATTACCAGAAGTAGACTTCCTGCCAGATGTTGCTTTCAGCATAGTAGCTGCTTTCTCAAACAGACTCACCCGTGATGATGCTGGCTTCTCTACTCCTTTAGCTTTTGCATGCTTCTTAATCTCACTAGAGAATTTTTCAAAAGATGCAGGCAAGGAATAGACACTACTCGGAGATGTAGGTATTGACCTTGAGTTCATTGATCTTGATCCCACACTCGGGGAGTCCTTGTCCGTTTTGCAAGCGGAAGCTAGTCTTGGAAGCGAGGTGCTTGACTTACTAAGAGAATTCCTTTTCTTTTCCACCTCCTGTGTTTTGATAGTCAACTTAGAGATCCCCAATTTGGCCTTTTCATTGTCTGAAGACGTGTTGCTATTACTTTTTGAGTCGTTGGATGGCTTCGGTTTCTCTGTATTAAGAAAACCAAGAGAACTGGTAGCAACAAGATCCTCAGGATTCCCGATGCAAGGATGGCGACCAGGAAGTGGCTTCACACCCTTAAGAATGGGACATGGAGAGCCAGCCTCAAGGCGGTCAACGTAGATGAATTGACCAAGCTGGATCTTGTCACTTGAGATAAGATCATTATTCTCATCAGGCAGGGAAACAAATGTCGCATGAGAAGAATCTGAGACCTTGAGATAAAAGCCTTGGCTGGTGAAGAGATCACTTCCAGCAAGTGCAGGGACAATACTCACAACCTGTAGGAGGGTCGAACGATGCTCTCCAGCAATCTTCACATCGGTATTCATATGCTGCAAGAGTTTGATGAGGACTCCGGGGACTAACGAAGCCATCTGCTGTAGTTCCAAAGCACATTACTCTACCAAGAAAGAAAAAAATTGACAGAACTTTAATATACAATAATTTGACATCTTATTATGAATAGAAATCGCTCCTAGCTTCCAGGTTAATCTTATCCATTCGTATGTAAAAATGATCGAGTTTAGGGAACATGCAGCTTCCATTTACATACACAAAAATTTAGTTTTTTTTTTTTGTTTCATGTTGTTAAACGAAGGAAATCGTTTTGCTCAATCTTGACTTCTTTAACTAATAGATGCTTCCACGGAAAACTAAAAAAAAAAAGTGTAGATTTGAGGTTCAGCAGATCACCTTATCCAAGTCACTGCTGTTCGGATCCACTAAATTTGATCGACGAGAAAGCTGAGCAAGCAAACCCCCTTAGCGGCGGTTGATCCCGAGTGAGATCGAGTTGCCGGATGCGGGAGAGTAGAAAGCTTCCTACAGCAACAACAAATCCTCACAAGTCAATAGACATCGAAGAAGAAGAAGAAAAAAAAAAAAAAAAAAGGGGAAACCTACTTTTCTTTCACTTCGCTGATCGGAAAAAGGAGAGGAAAAACAAAAAGACCGACCTTTGTTCGAACTCTGGTGGAAACCTCACAAGCGCAGCCGAAGGCGCCTCCTTTCTTTCCGATTACTCTCTAGGTTTTCGTCCGGAGAAGAGCCGAGATCTCAAGAGCGCACGGATCCCTCGAGGCACAGTGATTGAAGGGGAGGTCATACAGACACACACCGTGACAGGACGAAAGGAAGAAGGATCTTTTTCGAGCGGAAGCAGCAGACTGCCCTCCCCTGCCGAACGACGAAGAATCCGAATCACAATGATCGATCACATCCCCTAACGAGCAAGCGGGAACAGCAGCGAAGCAGTGACCTCTTCAAGAGAGAGAGAGAGAGACTGAAATGGGCATCTCCCTTCTCTCACTGTTCATGCGCGGAGAGATGCATAATAATAAATCTGAAGACTGACACAAATCGAAGGTTATCTGAAACTGAATTATTATTCTTATTATTAATAATATTAAAAAAAAATAAAAATAGAATTATAAGAGAAATTAACGTGATTTTTTTATTTTCCAATTAATAATCTATTTATTTTTTTTTCAATAAATCGATAGGGAGATGTAGGTATTAAAGATGTCGGAACTCTCGATGGACTATAGTCGATTCTCGTTGAGTAGGTGAGATTACCGCAAGAGACGGGCTTACGTACTGTAGGAATCGGCATGCGTTGAATAGTTAGCTACTGTGGAGGTGATCTTACGGGGATCATTCCATGTGCTCTGGCGTGCGTATTTCGCCATCGGACACAACTACCATCTGGCGTGTTCAGATTGGCTTTTTTATATTTAATTTCTTTATTTTTTTATTTTCGATTTAGGGTTTAAATTAGGTGGAAGAAGAGCAAGGGCACGTGGTGACTGCGTTGCCCGCGCTGTACGATCAATTTTATTTAGGCTTTATATTTACTTCACCTTTTCGAGCCATTCCTAGTCAGCAAGTGATGATTGATCAATTGGAGCATAAGGTCCGACCGGGCATTTGTCCAGTCATCTTTGTATAAGAAAAATTAAATATTCAATAAAATATATTAAAATAATTATTCATATAAATACCATACAGTATTCAGTGTCAATGGGGGCAAAAAATCAAAATGTTCTTCTATTTTGATGAAGGGAGGTGATACAAAACTAGGTATGGTATGAGCGCACACAAGAAAAACTTTCAAGATAGTTTATATTTTTTAAAAAAAAATAAAAAATAAATGTGTAGATTGCTGAACATGCTACAGCTAAAATGTGTTTTTGAGTGGTGATAACTTACTGTGAAGAGATGCACAAAATCTTACTGAGGAGAGACTTGTGATGCATCATCACCCTTATCTTGACTAGAACCCTTCACTTTGGCAAGATATAACCGCGCAATCTCCAACATATGCGCTGCTTCCTTCTTGTACTGATCAAAGAATGAGTATGTGAAAATAGGAAAAAGAAAAAAAATACAGTTTTGTTGTAGCAAATAAGACAGTAGGTAGCGTCGGCAAAGTAATATACATTGTGAACATACAAAGAACAAGGTGTATAAGTAAAAGATATCAAAAAGTTTCTTTCCTATGCTATATTAATTACATGTAGGAGAGCGTTAGAACGGCGATCGCAATATAAACAAGGTGTTATATTCTTCTCTCTCCGACATCAAATTTGTTGGAAGGACATTCAAATCCCTCCAATAGGACAGTCTTAAATGACTACCAGATGTTTTTATCACCTACAGGCAATGATATACAAGTATACAACCATTGGATGTTTGCAACGCCAGGTATGTATCATAAATGCGCAACAAATTCACACTAAAGAAGGGATGTTGGCTGCCTCCACTAAAAATGTTTAAAATTATGTGCATTGTGCAAGAAATAAAAAGATATTCAAGGAATATATAGCCTATGAGGCTTATTGTCACATCTGTTCTTTTTTAGTTTGTTAGTTTCTTTTTATTTCAGATTTCTATCATAATGTTTTTTTGCCCATTCACTGATCTACAACCTCTTATCTTAATATACAGATGTACTGGATGCATGCAGTTTGTTCAGGTTGAACGAGTAATTATTGAAATAATCACATTGAAAACGAAACTAAAAACCATGATACGAGAACATGCCTCATCAACTGCTCCCGACTTTATCTTGGACTGCATGATGCACCATTTCTTGAAATGTGCACCTGTACAAGAAACCAAAAGTTTTAGCTGTTCTCATTAATTTATAGTTTTGCATGAAGCAAGAGAAGAATACAAGAGGAAGGTAGAAAGATAAGCAACGAAATGATATTTGTGAATTATCAACTTACCAACTTGTATCTCCAATTGACAGGATGACTCTGAGATGGTTGTCAATGTCCACTTGCAGTGTACCTGAAATAACAAAACATTTCTGAGCTACCTGCAATACTATAAGCAAACAATCAAGACTTCAAACATATAGGATATGTTTGGGGAAACAAAAATTTTCAGATTTTCATTTTCGATGAAAAGAAAAAATTGAATAAAAATATATTTTAATTTTGAATTCTTAAAAATCAATGAATCGTTAGTTGGTTGTAGAGAAAAGTCATATATATCAATAGCACATATGTTGATGAAACAAATAAATAAATAAACCGACACGATATTTAATTTCAATTTTTAATAGCTAGTGTTTTTTTTTAAAAAAAAAGAAAAGAGTATTCTAGAAATTGAATAACTAATTTTATAGTTACAAAACTAAACACCTCCACCGTTCATTTAATAAAACTAAACACTATTCAACACGACTAATTTGCATCCAAATAAAAACAAAAATAGATTGCATTAACCAAATCAGTAGAACAAAACAGCACGGCAAATAAATCACCAGCACTAACACATTTTGTCTAAGAAAATGAACAGTCGACCACAGGAATTAGATGCTAATATTAGATCAAACAAAGCTAAAATGAACATTTTGATTTTTCATAAGAAGATTGTTGCCGACATTAGATCAAATGGTGATAATCAATCCAAGATTTAAAGTTTCAATATTATGCTAATTTTAGTATCAGCCTGAAGAGTATTATCTCGAAGAAGATATGTGACAATACTCGGCTCATGAGCTCGGGTATAACCGTGTGAACAATCCAATTTAACAGTAAATTATGTCAACTTAATATCTTAGTTAACTATACAACTTCACAAAATTCAATTTTGACATGTTATATAAATAAATATTTATCCATACTATTCTCCTATGTTTCTATGTCATCTACACCTAGTCTCAATAAATTGACGATATTTCTACTTTCTCCACCCACTTCTTCAGTCTCCTCTGATGAGAATGCAAGAAACATCATCGGTGGAAGCTTTTGGAATCAATGATGTTACACATTCAATGCCAGTAGTGGGAAGGTCACAGTATCACATTCAATGCCAGTACCTCCATCAAGAAGCATATTTCTTTGATGAGCTTGTCCAAGAGAACATGCACTAAAATTATTTTGCCAGCAAAAGAAAATAAAGCAAGCGTATGTGGACACAGATGAGCATGGTAGCTACCAACAAATGTGCTAAACAATGATCCATCTCTGAGAAAACTTTAGGGATATGTGGTCAATTAGTCAACTTGCACCAGTCCGGTCATATTAGAGGAAGTTTTTCACCTGGAAATTACACCAGTCCGGTCATATTCACCTGCCCATGCAGGAGCATAAAGAGTGGCACCAAAAGAGAAATACAATGAGCATAAGAGAACACCAGTGGACATGTAGAATTGATCAATTCTGTTAAGGGCTGATCTTTTCTAACAAAACTATAGAGACATGTGGTCAAGTAGTCCACTTAATGTGCTATTAAAGGAAGAGGTTCTTTGTTTGAATCCTATGATATTACTAATATATCCTTGATTAAATAAAGTTAATTACTGTATATGAGTGTAAAAAACATAGATATATGAGATAATTGCATCTATATCCTATCCCCTATAATGGCTATCATATTAATGTTGTATATACCTATATCTAGGGAGGTGGAATATAATTTTTTATCTCATTTAAAATTCGGTTCCATGTCAGCCGGTTGTTGCTGCTGCACCATTCATGACTCGCGGTCGCCAAATCAAGAAACCAACAAGTCAATCACACCTCCAATCTCACTCTGGCACCTTACCTAAATCCTCTGTCAACTCCAATGTCACTTGATTCCGCTGTCGATCTATGGGTAACCTTTTTGCTTTCACTGCTCAAACCTCCTTCGTATACTTTCTCCTCTTTAACTCGAGTCTATTTATAACCTCTTAATCTCCTCTTCCCTCTTCCTGTTACTGGCAAAATCATTCCTCACTTGACAGGTTGGATCCAGACAAATTTCAGTTTTCATCTGTGCTAACCAAGACAAAGTTTGGTATTGCAGGTACTACTCGGAATGGCAATCCTACTCATTACCAACGATACTGTTCAGGCACTAACCTCTTAACCCCTGTGCCTTGTGTCAACCATTGAACAGAACAGTATATTTCGGCCGTGCTAGGCAGAACAACACCAAATTTTAATCCATGTATAGGACATGTAACATTACATTGAAGTATCATATCTACTGGCTGGCTAGCTTTGCTAGATTGACTTATCACTAGAGACTTGATGGTCTACCAATATCTCTCGCTATGGATATCTTGCATTCTGTGCTGCTTCACAAGAAAACACTAACTCATAGCTGCTATAAGGCAGAATGCTAACACGTGCAAAATCAACTTTTCACTTTGCTTCACTGGTAAATTGCCTCATTCAGCGTGGGCCCAACCAAATGTAGAAAGGACCCTCATAGAAGTCATAAATCTCATCTGGCACACCTGAGGAACAAAAATCCGATAATAGCATTGGATAATGGGTTGAATAGTTGATATTTCTTCCTGTTTCTACATTTTACTCTCTTCTGTTTAATTTTTTAGGTCCCTTTTCACCATTGCTACTTTATCGTTTCACAACTTTCAAATGATTTTTGCTACAGTAGTTTCCCTCAAAAAACCTTGACAATTAAAATTTTGACTTTCTGCTGGAGAAACCCCAATAAGTTGACTGTTGGTGTCCAATTCATGGAAGAGAAGGCATGCATCACTTGTTAAATTTCAGAAAACCCAAAAGAAAATAAGATGTCTTCCATCATCAACATTTGCAGGTTGAAGGTAGCAAACTGTATCTGAGCTTAAGTAGAAAATAGGATGGCCTCCATTAAACAAAAGAATACTTTCTCTATGAACCAATTCTACTAAATTTCTGAGTATAAGTACACACCTCAAAGCAAGAACCAAATGGGACATCATGTGCCTGTTGGACAGTCTCGAAGACCTGGTAATTTAAAATATTCAAGAAAAGATTGCATTGAACGACACAAGAGAGAAAGAAGTCAAGTTACTGTCAAAAGAATCCAAGGTTTACAGAATCATACATACCAGAATTCTCTTGTCAGAGGAAAGAACAGCATGTTGCCACTCTGTCATGGCTGTGTCTGGAGGACACATAGGACTATGGCATAACGATCTAAAGGTTATTTCTCTGACTTGACCATTGTATTCATCAGCAACATGCCACTGACCAAACTATAAAAAGAAAAACTGTAACATTTTGAAAGAAAAATAATAGACAAGGAATAAATCTCTCTAAGAATGACAAAATGAGATCATGAAAATTGGAAGTAGAATTTAGATTACTATTTTAGAAGAGAAAAAAAGTGATCGCACATCATCTAATATTAACTTTAGACACTAGGTCAGAATACAGGAAAAAAAAATTATTATTATGACTACAATAGAATACTAAATGATCATAATCAAGCAATATCAATGATAATTTAGATTTTATAGTTTTCAATTATCATTTTCTATTTTATTTTTTCTCATCTCTTGTAAAACTCTAATTAAAAGATTCCATTTTTATGTAGAGAATGGAAAAAAAATGCTTATAGTTAAATAGAATTATAAGTTACAAGGATGGGACACTCACATTCAGATTGGTATCTCTTCGTGCTGACCGATATTCATTAATAAACTTTGAGTCATCACTCAGTAAGAGGGAAAAGAACTCCTCTGCAGTGCAAGGGAATGTTTCCTGGTATAAAGCAGTAAGGGAAGTTACTGAGTTACTTTTTTCATTTTTTGAAAAGATTAGACAATGAAGGAAGAGTAAAAGATATACATTCAAAATGCCAACTAGAACTTCTTCCTTGATGAAAGTTTGAAACTTTCCAGTCTCAACAACACTCTCTTTTGGAATGTTAATGTGTCTCGGACTACCTCTTATAGAGCTGCTGTGCGCCCGTAATGCAGATTGTGCCCATTCCTATCATATGAATAATAGTGCCGATATTGTTAGGGGCATTGCATTCAACTAGAAAGAAAAGGAAAGAATAAAAATATAAGATATTATTGAAAACAATCAATGAAGTTTGCAAAATAGCAAGACGGAGTGCTAGAAGCAACAATTCCTAGAAAGAGAGAAAACAATTAAAATCTGACTTTAGAATTCCCTACAGTTTTTATGTAAGAACAATTAATAATGAGTTCACAACTGTCAAGCTTCATCTAAATTATTTGTTTAGAGCTATTCTTTCACGGAAGAGTTGAAGAAACTCACACTAGTACACAAAACTGCTAAATCACAAACATCCTAGGTAACTACAGAACATTCAGATTTTACTGGAGTTCAGATTGTTGCTGGTGACTGTTCTATCAAAAGTCCAAGCATCCAACCCAGGTTGAGCTTTATATTATTTTTTTTCTCTTTAAAAAATTAAATTTTATGTAATATTGAAAATTTTATTTTAAATTCCAAAATTAATGTTTTAAAATTTTATTTTCAATCAGTAAGATTAGGAAACCAATTTCAAAGAAAATATGTAAGCAATTGAAGGCCCTTTAAAGTGGATTATTACTTTCAAGAATTAAAAAGTTATGCGTCTTATTTAGAACCCTAACATGATTTTCAAGAATTAAATAATATATTTTGGCACTCAATCAAGTTTTGGCCTATGGATGTACAAAGTCATAACATGGGCCATAAAATGTATCATAATATACATTAGAAATATTAGATGCACCTCTAACATCAAATATCAAGTATGGAAAAATAATATATGACTAAGTTTTGACCAATATTTAGTGTTAAAATATGGTTGAATGCTTATAACCATCTCACAAGCATACAAGTTTGGCATTTGGCTTAGCAATTTTATTCCAAAAGAGCCATTGGTCAGCTTATTTATGTAGTATCTCTATTTTGACACTTGACACTAGATAAAGTTTTGGCTGAATCTTGATTGAGTGTCAAAACACCTTATATAATTCTTAAAACATATGCCAAATTTTAAATACCAATAAGATGCGTTATTTTTTTTAGATTTCCCACTTTTTAACTTTTTTCCTTTTTTGACACTCATCAAGTTTTTGGTCAAAACTTGATGAATGCTAAAACATGTTATATAATTATTGAAAATTATGTCGGGATTTTAAATAATCATAAGAATACATTACCTTGTTTTTAAGTTTTTTTATTTGTTTGAGTATTCAATCAATCTTTTTTAGATTTTTTATTTTTTTTTCTTAGTTTTTGGGGGTTGAGAGTGTTCAGGAAAGAGAGGCCACAGAAAGGCATAAAATGAAATAGGGCCTTTGGCAAGACAATAATCAACTGTGGAGATCATTTTAAAACAATTGCCCAATATATATTTTGATAAAATTAAGATAATCAATAACACTTAGATATCTATCATGATAAAACTCATAATTCAGTTTCCAACATATTAGAATATATTTTAAATTATTATTTCTTTGGATGATTTATAGTCTAGTAATTTTAAAGGATATTTTATGCAATATTACTTTTAACAATTATCATATAATTTTGTAGCTACATAATTAATAAATAAATAAAATCATAGTCTGTCTATTTCTATCACATGTAATCTTTTTCTTCAAATTTATTTGGTTGACAAATCCTAATTAGTGATAATATTTTACATGAATTTCTTTGACCAAATGATCAATGTATATTTAAATAATATAAGAAAACATATTTAAGTTAATTGACGATAGTTTATTTAAGATTCTCTCACCAAATGGTTGATCTATATTATGATAATATATTCTAAATGACTGTGTATTAATAAAAAATATTATTTTTGAAACATATACTAATAAAATCATTTAGATGAAAAATATTGCGATGTTATGGAGAATTTAGTTTCTTCTGAAAATATGTGTTAAATAATTAAATTTGTTGTTATTATGATATTATCTATCATAATAATTTCAAAATAACTCATGCAATATGCATTTAGCTAAACTTCTAGTATTAAATTGGCACCAGTTAATATACTTATGCTTCATGCCTTATTTTTGATATCCTAGATTGATATTTCTGTATTGGATTCGCGCCAAGAGAGTCCAATCTGGCAATCACATCCAAAGAAGTACTAAGCATACAAAAATAGACAGAGCTCTTTCTTGATAGCTTATACTAACAGGAATTAGTTATCATTCAGTAAAAGCTAGCAAACACAAACAAAAACCAGCAAATGAAAAAGAAGGTTATCCTGGTCTGCATGGACAAAAGTTGTATTAGCACTAAATCCACAAAAAATAGAAAGTACCTTCTTCTCAGCTTCTATTGTTGCATGAAAGTTCTTAACTGCACGTTCTAAAGCTCGTATCGTATGATTTCTGTTCCAAAATGATGCAAACATGTATTTGACTCTCCCTAAGTGGTAGAAATGGCTGGTGGTTAGATTTAAATTGGATCAATAAAGAAGTATAACCCGTTGACACAAGTATAATTGGAGGTTCTGAAAGAATTTTATCTTAAATTTGAGGAATGGTATATAGCATGGTAAGCAGTCAATCAGAAAAGGTAAAAGAAATCAGAACTGAATGACTAATTAATAGGCAACGAATTATCATGATAACATTAATCTTTCACCCAAATAAACAATGAGTGAATTAACAGAAAATGGAAATGTAATACATATTTTAAATTGCTATATACAGCTACAGTAATACATCAATCTATCTGCAATCATGATTCATTAACATAATTTTCTAATGCATAAGTTCTAACTTATAAATGATTCCCAGTAACATTTGTAATTCAAACATCAAATGAGAAGAGTTTTTGTATGCAATGCAATAAGCCATTGCTAAAACCTGGGTGCTACAAACGTTCAACTGGATAAGTAGTTTATGAGGAACCTTTCAGTTCTGTCAATTGAGGTGGATGTTGCCTTCTTGGTTCCTCCTTCCTCCTAATCAGTACCATCAACAACACATCGTCACACCAATACGGCACTGACACAGTCCTATTCTTATCAGGAATCAATACCCTTGGTTGCAACAGACTTTAATTTTGGTGCTAACAAAATTCCTCCATAGAAATTAGAAATCCTAACAACGTGTCTGATCTACTATATACCATTACCACCTCTTATTATAAGATTTGTGAAGCATGCAAGGTACAATTAAACACATGGGATAAAAAAATGGAACTACCACTAATTCCTTAAACTTAAACATAGAGCTAGAAATGAACCACTAGTGGCAATTGTTCCTCTTATTCATTTACAAGGTGTATGACATTGCGTAAAGTAAATATTCCATCAGTCTTTTGTGGCAAAATCACCAAGAAAACTATATATTCGTATGAAAAGATCAAGAGAGTAGAAAAAAAAATACTAGATCTCTCAAACTTAATAGTCATCACTCATTATCATATGCAATTATAAAGAAACGACTCTTGTGTGAACCAAAAGAGTCCCTATATTTGATACCAACCATCTGGACTTCCTAAAGGTGGTACCCCTTGTCCACCAGCACCCACTTTGAGGACAATCGTAATTGCAGGGTTGATGACTGCATGTTGGCTTCGCCGTATCTGCATTACTAATAGAAAAGGCAATTGAACACATATACAAACTAAGATTAAAAAAGAATATCATGTACCTCTTCAATGTCTCCAAAAGAAATGATGACCTATCAATGAAATTGAATTATGATTTAGTTAATGAGCATATAGAAACTTCTAAAAGTATGATGTATTGAAACTTCGATAACATCTTCAAGCTATATTAACAAGTTGAATGTTTCTATTTGTTATAACAAGATTGTCCAATATTAAAGTAAAATATAGGAACTAATCATCTAAAGTAAATTGGCAAGAGGTGGCCATCAAAATGCCTCAATATTTCTAATCGAAAAAATTATCATAAATATTAATAATATAAATATGAATCATGTAGGACAGTCCGCACACCAAAGGATGTAACTACAATCTAGACCCAACATGGATAGATTCCAACATATACGATTGTTTAAATGAATTAGTCTTGGAAATTGAAACTATTTCAACAAAAAAAAATCAGTTACAATCAGATTCTGGTTTTCCAAAAATATACAATGCTTATCTTAATTTAGTATAAACATATCCTTAGTAATAACCAATTTCTAAAATTCTGAAACACCAACTTGAAACAAAAGCACTATAATTCGTTATACATGTTATCTCCTTAACGTTGACTCCTGTTGCTGTTTAATAAAGTTGCAGAAAATAAATCAAAGATATATTTTCATAATAACTAACAAAATTTCCAGAGTACTTTAGGCTCTCAGTGAACTAGGTAAACCAATATAATTATCCTAAGACATCCTTGAATAATCTTAGCTTGAGCTAAAAATCTATTGATAGATGAGTAGGAGAGGAAGAAACAATGGTTCGAAAACAAGAAGAGAAAGGTTGACAAGCAAAGGAGACAACCAGAAAGAGAGGGGCTTGTGTTGTGCAAGGCTGCCAATGTATTGTACTAGGCTATGTACCAAGCAACAAGAAAGGCTCATCTCAGGGCTGTATGTGTTGTCTGTTGCAGAGGAGATGCTACCGAACTCCACTTGTTTATGGGAAAGGCAAATCTCATTGAAAGTGAGAAAAACATGAATGATGATGTGTTGATCATAAGGGAGGATGAAAGGTGTAGACAGGAGAGGAAACAACCATAGATCTACTGATTTTTACTAAGAAATAATGAAGGAATATTATTCATCAGAATAGAAAATTGCATCCATATATAGGATACAAAAAATAAATAATAGATGTGGCTTGTGAGACTAAACTATATATTCTAACATTTGGGAGATGACCCAACCTATACATCTATAAAATTAATAGTTTGAGGAAAAATGATAACCAAGGTTATATAAGTCACACATATTTCTGCACACATTTCAGTATCATAATCAGCAGAACCTTGGACGTAATTTTCTATGAAGATAAAAAACAGTTATATTGGTTACCTTGCTTGAGACTGCAGACCACAATAAGCACTTATTAGCAACACGTAAAAGGGAAAAAAAATCTCCAACATTAAGAGGTGAAATGCAAAAATAAATAAATATGGCACCCTCATGAGAAATAATAGTTTTATTACTAAATATTCTATATTGCAGAAAAAAAAACACAATGGACAGTCAGTGTCACCCACAAAAAAGGACTATTACTTCCAACTTATCTAATTCAAATAGCCATATGAAGAAATCAAGACATAAGTTTGTCACTAAATAAAGTCAACCAGATATCTTGATAAAAATGGCCAAATTCATGTTATCTACCAGACAAACCTATAAAACATGGCAGAAACAAATTGTGTACAAGGAATGGTATAAAATTTATAGATTAAATAACCTAACCTTCATTTGCTTAGAAAATACATTTGAGTGGAAACAAATGTGCCATGTAGACACATACATGCGCCCATGGTACAGGAAAGACCTTTCAAGAGCACAAGAATAACTATGATCAACAACCTGATCGAAAAAGAATAATAATCAGTAACTCATTTTAATAGCACAGAGTCTGGATGAATCACTGGGGTATTTAATGAATTTAATCAAATAAAGGTTACCTCATCAGGAGGAAGATCAAATATGGTCTGCAAGGGTCCTGGTTTTTGATGGACTAAGGTAGGCCCTTGATCCAAAGACAATCTTCTTCGGGCATCAACTCCAGGATAACCATTTAATGCTCTGAGGATCATTTTCGGGCAGGTAAGATAATATATCTTTCATATCTAGATAGCTATAGGAACAACTTCAGAGTTTGCCTAAAGATCATCAAGTTAACCAGATTTGAATAAACAATGTTCAAGGTTGTCAAATTGAGGTTCATATTGCAAATTGTTTTGATGAATTTTTTATAGTGAATTGTAAGATTTGATTAAGAAATGTAAGATATGTAGGAATCCTAACTTGACATAGTCCATCCCATATCATACACAATCAGAGATTATATTAACAGCATAGTATGATTAATGGAGCAAACTATATTTGCCTAGTCATTTGTATTAGACATGATTAAATTTGTCTATAAGAATGTGCCTCATACTATAGATGTTTTGGCACCCCAAAATTTTTTGGCAGAAAAAACTTCTGGATAGGATAGTATTATAGAACATCAATTCTAAGCTTTCCAATATCACAATAACTGTAATTACTCTATGATTCACATTATTTCCAACTAATGGCATTATTTCAAGAGAAGGTGGTTAACATTAAATGTCATGCACATATATGGATTTAATTGTGAAAGGTGAATTATTTGGGTGTTACTAAAAAGATTCATGAATACAGCATATCTATCTTCAACAAGAAATAAGAAATTTGAAGATGTGGCACAAGTTGTGGGACTAGCATGAAATAGAAAAAGCATCTAGATATTAGAACTTGATAAACTTCAACAATTAGAAGGAAAGAAGGGAGAGGAAGAAGAAGAGAAGAAGCGGAGGAAGAGGATGAGAATAGGAAGAAAACTCCTTGAGGCCTAGAGTTCAATCAATTTACCCAAGAAAATCCATCATCCATTGTAGCAACTCATTGAAGTCTTGCTCTAGGCTTGAACTATGAACAAGTTTAACCAAATGTGTGAGTACGAAACCTCATGAACTATGAACATGGGATTAAGAATTTGTTTTCTCATTAGTTGGTCTTGTAACTTTAATTAAAGTGTGGAGGATTTGAGTTTTGGTTAGTTTGGTTTGTCTTGGTTAGTTTGGCTTGTCTATCAGTTGGTATAATGACAATAAGATGTGAATCCCAAATATTTAAGATTGGCATCAATTTTTATTTTTCTTTATTAAATAATTTTAGTTGTTGAAAGAATGTCTGACTAGGCAATGTTAATTGTGATGGTTATTAATGGGCTACTGGCTACCAAACATCTCTTCATATTTTGTTATGTATTTTTAGTCTCTTGTAATTGCTAATGATATGGATACTCGATCATTTACTTATTCTCTTTTTGTTAGCCTTGAGTCTAGATATTATAGTAGTTATTTTGATATTTGTTATGTACTTTTAGTCTCCTGTAATTGCTAATATATGGATACTATATCGTTCCTTAATATCTTTTTGTTAGCCTTAACCTTAGCTATTATTGTATTAATTTTGATATTGGTATATGATAAGACTTATAGTCAATCCTTCCTGTCTGTGGTTAGCAACTTGCAATTTAATTAGAGAATAGATAATTAAAACAGGCTTGTTAGTTCCACTCTTTCCTTACACTTTGTCAGTATGCAGAACACCTTGGTAAGGCTACACCCAAAACCATACTCAGGTTGAATCCTAGTTTGCACTTAATAATATGATGTGTTTGACATCTAGATTCAAAACCATGTGAGATATTCATAATTGAGTGCACATATCAGTGAACAAAAATTATTTCAGTACTTGTTTCAATTGGGATCATCATGGGGGATTATACTAGTATGGGAGAATTTTATTTTAGTATTTGAGTGCCCATATCAATGAAAGAAATTTTTTGATCCCACATAAAAACTCACATTGTTTTAGGTACACAAGTGTTAATAAGGCATCAAGACTACCCATTGCTTTACAAAAGCCCTTCCATAAGCACAATTATCATACAATACAATTTTCTTGCCATCACCCCTAAAACTTAAATTAGCGTTTATTCTCATAAGACACTCCCAGTACTTATTCAGTACAGCCATAGAAAACCAACTTAAGTTTATTGTGTATAGCTTTAATCCAAGTGGACATCAATCGAATTGGTCTTGAGATATATGCTTCCTTTTACCAAAAATAGAAGTGATAAATCCTGTCTTACTTCCATAGAGCTAGCAAACATATCCAATAATAACAGTAAGTATATGTGACCCTTCATGGGTTCCGCTCACAAGGTGAAAGTATGTTGATGCTCTTATAAGATGATAGTAGTAATCTCATGACTAAAAAGTAATTGCACTTGTATGCCTGAGACCGCCATAAATACTAGGTAGCATACCAAATCCTCATGGCAACTGACATCCAATGGCTTGTTTCCAACAATTCAACCTACGTATTTATCTAGACATCATTGTGTATATATGTTAGATCACCTGCTGTTAAACATAGAATGTACTAATCATACTGCCGATGTCAGTCTAAGAATCATTATTACCAAGCACCTTTCAATAGCATTATCTCATGCTTTATAATTGTCTCATGTTTATCTTAATCTATCACTGAAGCAACAATGCTATTGGTACCTTTTATTATAATCTACCAATTACACATGAGATAACAACATCATGAATAAAAGCAATTTCATTCATTAAATATGTTAACTGCATTTTGCATTTATTAAATATGTAACTACAATTTTCATTTATTAAATATGTAACTATATTTTACAATGATTTTTTTTTTTTACAATCTTATTATTTCTAGCCAAACCAATCTTATTATCACTAATAGTTCTACCCAACCTACATATGATGATGCATGTGTTTTCAAAGGGATAAGTTCAAACTCTAGTGTCAAGCCTTCACTGATGGGTAAAACAAAATGTCATATTGACACTATGCTCAAGCTACAGAAAGCCAAAAGTGGATTTTTCAGAACTATGAACAGAGGAAAATAAAACCAAAGATTAAGGAAAGATAGCATAAAGGAATAAATAACCTGGAAGAATGTGGTGACAGCTTTTGTGTTTTGATATGGAGACAAACCTGGGGAAAAAATTATTTCAATTGAAACTGTTGCCTGTTGATACACTGATAATAAATGATATGGAGCATTTACAAAGACGAAAGATAGAACATTACCTGTCCTGATGTGCTATCCAGTGTATACCAAATTGGACCAGTATGGCTTTCGCTTTCAACCGGAATAGTGACAGAACCAAGAACTGTGCTTTTCCAAATTATATCCCAGTCATATATTGTTACATTAATCTGCAGGGATCATTAGATGCATAGACATCAAAACAGTTTCACTGAGTACAAAATGACAATGCCTATCATGTCATTTTGCAAAAAGAAACCAAGCTATTTTTGGACTGGGCTTCGCCTTTTTATGTTCTTGAGGGCAAAGCATAATATAACAATCCTAAAGAACTACAACAGTGGCAAAAGCAGAGTGAAGAAAAGTCTAAGGATTATCTAATACAAGTGAAAAACAGGGCTGTATACTTCACAATCCCATACGGATCAACCATAATTAGAAATTAAGAGAACGACTAATAATGATATTGATTAAACAGATATAGTGGATTGCTGAATATACAACTAATTATAAAGTTTGAAATTTGCTACAGATCAACCAAAATTATAAAGTGATCCACTGAATTCTCAGCACACAAAAATAATCCAGCAGCCATTGCACATAAAAGGGGGAATAAACTTATCTATTTATTACTGAATATATAACTAATTATAAAGTTTGAAATTTGGTACAGATGAACCAAAATTAGAAAGTGATTCACTGAATTCTGAGCACATAAAAATAACCCAACAGCCATTGCGCACAAAAGGGGAAAAACTTGGTTAAGAACTCCAAGTGGTCATATGAGTATTAACACCGAAGGAGTATTAGTGTATGTTCTCATTTCTGGATAGATCTTACACATACAGCTACAGCTTAATGCTTAAAGAGATCTATATCAATGACTGTCCATGAGAAATACAAATCAATATGCAATAGACAATTACACATGCAATATCAATGTTAGCTCACTTCGATCAGAGCTAGTATGTGAATAAGTGAATTCTTCCACAACAAAAAACTACAGCGAGTGAATTATTACCAGTCAATGTATTGTAAACTTTCTTTTAGATTCTTTTGAAAATTGCAGAGAGAAAACAAAAAAAAATCATTCTGGAAGGGATTTTGTATTCCATTTTGACTGACCAATCTACAATGACCCCTATGTCAATAATAAGTTCAAAAGCTGAATTAACAGAGTAGGAATCCACATAGTTTGTCTCCATTTAATAATGTATTCACTGGTTCTGACAAGAGGATTCCCAAGATACTCTATGGATATAAGAGTATCAAGCAAGATGTCGTGATAGGTCTAAGATGTTTGCCTCAAGCTATTGGCAGAAAGTTGAATACGGGCTGCTTGTGCCAAATGGAGAGGCAGACAATTGAAGAAGCCAAGAAAGGTGGTGACCTAGAGAAATGACCAACAAAGGCTACTTCCAAAAACAGTTGAGCACTCCATCATTGCCAAGTAGCAGATGAGACTGACCCTAAAAAGGTGAGAACCACCAATGCCAATATAGTAATTGAGACTGACCAGAAAAAAGATATCTTGCCGACCAAATACCCTAAACAATGGGATATTCTGACAGCACATTCCAAATCAAACCAAGCTGTGTGAGGTAAGAAAAATAGGAAGATAGGTCTAAGATGCACCAACGTCACAATTTTCCTAAGCAAGCTATGTTTTGGACATCAAGGTTCAAGGCGTCAAGCCAAGCCCACCCTTTTGACCTCTCAAAAGGTGAACTATTGCATTAAATAATAGCAAGTGATTGAATTCTCCCATGGACTGGATTCATTGTTGCACAACTTAGGCACACAGGAGGGTAGTAGTAAATTCAACATCAATATTGGAGCAGCTACAAGGGCATTGGAATATGGAAAATGAATTGGAAGAAAGCCCAATGAGGATAGAGATGGCTGGAAGAAGATGAGGATGACTATGAAGTTGGGACACAATCAATGTTGGTGAGACTAGCTCTTGTAGAGGCCAAAAGTAAAGGATGATGATGCCTGAGCTACAGGTTGTGATATGTTGCAAATAGTGAGTCTTGCTATGAAGTTGGTTGCAGATCCACTGACCAGCATCAGGGAAGGTTAATGTTTCTCTTGGAAATGAAGGCATGAAGATCACCAGAAGGGCAGTGGCTGAAGAGGGCTGAAAGGAGAATATGATCCCTGAACCAAACATTGAGGGTAGCAGCATTCCTAGTGAATTGAGCAAACAAATGGTTCACATATTGGTCATCTCTCATATCAATGAATACCATCCATATTGAGCGACACAAAAAGGTTTTAAATATCCTATCCTCTATGTTGGAAACCACAATGGTTATATGCAATCCATAAGGGAATGTGAGATAAATTGAGCAAAAAGGACAACATTCATAGATTCAATAGTCAATCAATATTGATCCTCATGGTCAAAACATATTGTTACAATTTCCAACCACTATTGCTACTATGTTGGCACACGTAAATATCACTATGTAGTTGGTTGATGCTATCCAAAACCAACTAGACAAGAGGATTCTCTACCAGTGAGTCATTGTTCAACTTCATCTATTGGTCATGGGAAGGAAATGAAACACTGTAAAAAGTGAGACAAGGGAAAGAGGGGAAGCACCAGCAGCAACAACAAAGAAACAAAGTGCAGCACTAGGTTAGAAAAAAGATATATCTATATTTAATTTAGATTTTGGAAAATTACGGAGTTGACCTAACTTTCTAAGATGCTTGTTATATTTTTATGAGTTATTGTTTAAAAATGTTAATTCTAACTTTCTAATTATAATGGTTTATAGGCTTATATTCACAAGTAACCAAGCTAAGTGGAAAGAAATTGAAACAACACAATACAAAAGTGACACGGAACAATACAAATCCGAAACTATACCATTTCGGCTAGAAATTGGAATTTTAGCAAAAAAAACATACTTTAAATCTTGATAACAACAACAACAAGCTATAGTTTTAAAAAATAAGAAAAGTTTTTAAAGGTTCCTATTAGTGTTCATAATGATTTTCAATTTTTGTGTTAATACAAAGTACAAAACTTAAAAAATAAATTAAAAAGAACAATAACCTGAACAGGAAGCCTATCAGCAAAAAAGTTAAATTCTTCTCCCCATATTGGATTTCTTGTGCCAGGAACCATGGAACTACATGAAATGATACATGGAGAATGTAGTCAGGAAAAAGACAGAATCATAATACAAGAGCACTAGAACAAATTATTTTCTAACACTGGTTAAAAGAAAACAATCAAAAAGCAAACAACTTTTGTTAACATTCAACTTTAGTCTGCTTGTAACTATAATTATGTAGTATCAAAGGTCCACAGCCCTAAACCAGGAATCAAACATAAATAGAAAAAAGCACTATGGATATCCTGAATGGCAACAAGCCATGGATGATAAGACGGCATGCTTGCATTTTAATAATACTTGGGAGCTCGTTTCTCTTCGTTCTAACAAATGTATGTCGTTAAGACTCTGAAAGCCTCACGTGAAGTCATTGCAGTTTAACTGAGGGTCTAATTGGTGACTAAAGAATACATTCAAATTTATTTAGTAAATTACTGACACTAATTCTCCTATAGCTAAGGCTGCTTTAGTGTGATTTTTTCTCATTTGACAGTTATATTACAGTGGTCACTTTCCAAACTAAATCTGAAGAATGTTTTCTTTATGGGGATCTTACAGACGAGGTATACAAGGATAGGGCTAGAGTTAAACCAATTTAACTCTAGGATTAACAATTAAAGATGAAGATTTCTAGAAATCCTTCCAAAATCAGAAATGACTTGTAAAGATGGCTAAACACCATCACTAGTCAGGCAAAATCAAAGAAATCAAGAATTTTGACTGGTTCTGTGTAACTGAACTGAGCATCTACACAATTTGGTATAAGCATGAATTACATGATAGCTTTCATGTTTCTTTTAGGGTATCAAATTTCGATGAGGGGTAAGAATTTAAGATCCATACTCATTGAGAAAGAAAAGTAACCACAAGCTATGCAGCTGAAGGATGTAAGTCATCCAGTATATGGGAACATAATCTAAATCCAGATGATATCAATCAGAGAAAGACAATAAATTGTTTCTTCAGAACTTTCTGATTCCTATTTGATAAATACATGATTTTAAGAATTTTTCGTTCAGTATGGCTCATGATTTTTCATGTATATATTATGATCATTACATCTTGGAACTACAACTCTACATACCCAAACAAATCTCAAGATAATTTAAAAATGAAATGTCAAGTTTCAAAATTATAAAGAGCGCACACACCTAAATAGCTTTTGCTCTCCACATGTAATTATTGCATAAGGATCGGAAGTTCCATTCAAGTTTGCACCAATAAGATTCTTTGCAGCCAATAGTTCTATCTGAATTATATAAGCATCCATATAAAAACAAAAGGAAATAATACTGCATAAAGCGGAATAAAAATATCCATAATAGGTCAAATGGAAGAAAGCAATTTATTAGAAAACTGGAAAAGAATGATTTCATCCTTAACAAAATACCTTAACAACACATGCGGAAGTAACTTGAGTATCGAGTTTGATCAGGCTCATCTACAAAATAAGTGGGCAAGTGCGTGTCAAGTAAACAAAAGATACTGCACCAAAGCACCTGATTAAACCTAAGATATTTTCTCTTTTGCAAACATATGAAGAGACAAAGGAATGCAAAGTTAGCCCTGAAAGTGTCATAATGAATTAATGATAAACTAAAAAAACCAAAAATACTTAAAACACCAACCTCGTAAACAAAATGACAGAAACTTAACCTAAAAGTAATTCAACTAAGAAAAAAGAGAAACTGAAAATATTTGAAGGTATTATGAAGATTATTAGGATCTAAGAACCATATCATGTCCTATGAGGACACAACAGAAAGAACTACACTAAGAAGATACCATAATCCCCCAACAGTTTGACTTGGCTATATGGATCAATTCATGTGTGAATTTCATAGGATAATTGTCTACCTTCAAAACCAAGAAAAAATTTCCTGACATTCCCTTGAGACTATTGTTTGTATTTAAAATTGAAAATTTTCATATCTAGCCAAGATTATGCAGAAGTGTTATCTAATTTAGATACAACCTAGATACTCATGGGTGATTCAACTTCTTTCTCTTGCATCAACCAAATCCTTAAATCCAGCCCAAAAGCCTTCAAGATATCTCCAAAGATGCACTAATTCTATTTTATTTAATATTATAATTTTCATCACAACCAAATCAAATAGTTGATATGGATATTAATAGTGATATAGCATTAGAGTTCAATAACAGGTTGGCCAACTCTGAATAGTTAAGACTCATGGCTTGTTGTTATGATTATGATTTGCATCAATTAATATTTACAAAATGCAAATACTTGTAAGAAGTGTTAAGTTAATTTTCATCACGATCACTTCAAAATTTAATTTTACAAACTAGCATCCTAAATCTTGCATATATGTCATTCGTAAATCTCTCTTAATAATTTTAATCGGCAATATTGCCCGTTAGCATTCATCAGTATACTAAGTACCTTTGAATTTGATCGCTATCAGTATTATATTAAATCTTCTGAAATATTTTTTATGAATTTTAATGCCAGATGAACAAGAAAAAAAAACTACGAAAATGAAATGCAAAGTGATAAAAGAAACGGAATTATAACCAAACATCATTAATACGAGTTAAGTTTAAATCAGTGGCATTTACGAGACATTTATAGATTTCAAAGGGCATACTATTTCAAAATTGTAAAAGGCTATTTTAAGCGATCGTGCCAAAAAAACAAAACTAATACGCCCAACAGCCGTGTAAACAAAGTCCAAATTCCAAACTCACAACTAGCATCAAGAAAAAAACCTAAAAAAATAGTTTGTTTCATCTAACCTTCTCTTTGACGTCCGCCGGACGCAGGGAAAGTTCCCCGACAGCCAGGGAGGGTTCTTCCCCGGAGGACGGCCGGCCATCCTCGCCTCCATCGCAGGCCGAGAACAACCTCTCCAAAAGGGTGAAGAGAGCGATGACCGCCAGCGCCGTGGCGAATGAAACTTGAATCTCCCAGTACGAGGGGAAGAGGGCGCCGATAGAGGATCCGTGCATGGGCGCCGCTTCAGCTACCCGACAGGAGCAGGAACGAGGGGGGCGGCCGATGGCTCCAGCGCCGACGAGGAGACGAAGAGGAGAACCGAGGAAGAGGAGTTGGTTGGAGGGAGACGGCCGAGGGAGCGGCGGCGTTAAATTGAAGTGGTGGTGGGGCCGTCGGAACAAGAGGAAAGAACGTCGCGGGGTTGAAAACGTGGCCATGGAATTCCCGAAACGCCCCCGCAGAAGACGAGGAAATCACGACTATGCCATCCTTCGGCATTGACCGACGTGGCAACGAAGGTAACGAATCCGACACGGCACAAGGCCGAGCAACCTCCTTTCGTTGACTTGACCAACAGTTAGGTCTGTGGGGTCCACGATGACCAACTCAAACAGTATGCTCGAACTCACTATTAATCAAGAAAATGTCTTTTTTATAAAATAATTTTATTAAAAAAATTGAATTGAAATGTCTTTTTTGAACCAAAATTCATTATATTCAGTCTTATAAACTTAGTAAAATCCAATACGGATGACGTGTCAAATAGAAGAACGAGTTCTCCTTTTTATTTATTTTTTAAAATTAAAATGACTAAGCATTATACTTTTCTAATAGAAGAAATATACTTTTTTCCGTTTTAAGAAGATAATCAATTGATTAAGTTAAGTTTTAAAATGATTGGCTAAAATTTGTTAAATTATATTTTAAAAGGATAAAAAAAATATTTTTTTACTTTAATGATAATGCATTTACGGACCTCGAAATAATAATTGTCACGACTCACAAAAAGCGAGAGGAGCTCGTGCGGCCCGATACCACCTCGGAAGAATCATTCCATTCGAGCCGCTCCTTTTCCATCCAACGGTTCATATTCGTCGCTGCCTCGTGGGGGAGCCGATGCTTTCGGAGTTCTTAAACGGATTGTAAGGAATAGGGAACGAGAAAGGGTTGGAAAATAACGGCACTGTTCGGCGAGTCGGCGATCTTCTCGTCAGGTGTTCGATTCCGTGATCATCCCTCGCGCGCAAAGGATTCGCGGGATCGTAATCTGTTCTTTGCCTAGTCTGTTATACAGCTGCGGAGTGTTGTCTGTACCTTGCAAAGTTAAATTCCCTTTTTTGGATCAAGAAGGTAGGTTTTTAAGCCTCCGATACTTCAATGTGGGTTTTTGATCTTGGTTCCTGTTGACTCTGGAAGTTTAGCACTTGTTGTAGGTGTTTTAGACTTGGAGTATCTTTGTTGGTTTACTCTGGGGATTGACGTGAGGAGGTGCGAGATGAAGAGGAAAAGAGTGCCTGAGGAGGAGATAGCGGAGGACTACTGCTTTGTCTGTAAGGACGGAGGACATCTCATGGTCTGCGATTTCAAGTGGGTTCTCGATTTCGGTTTCCTGCTACTTTTAATCTTCTTTTCTTTGAAATTCTCAACTCCTTGTGTTGATCATTGATGAGTGATGTCAGTTTCCGTATGACCTTTTTTTATGAAAAAAAAAAGGCATTTTTTTTTACCTGTGGCAATCTTCTACTGTAGATTGGTCAACGAAGCACAATTCTTTTTTTTTAGTGTATGTCCTTGATTGAGTTATAGTCACATTGCAATCTTTTCTCTTAGCTCTTTTCAGGAAAATTGCTATCACACCATCAGTAATGTCCATTCTGGTACCAAAACCGTTCCTTCGAGTTTTTTTTTGTTAGATTACTATGGTTTATTGATTTCATATGATGTGTTGTGCTTCTTCATCTTCGTGCTATCCATGAGAATTCCACCATGAACAACATATTTGGCATGACTACCGCTTCTCTTGTATTGTCATTTCTCTCTGTCTCATATATATGTATCTATTAGCTTTTTTGTTCAGCATATTTCCTTGATTTAGTGGAACTGTTTATAGTTAACTTCAGCTGCCATTTTTTGCTTTGAATATGCTCTAAACCGTATTTCCTTTTTTCTAGGCATTGTCTTAAATCTTACCATCCTGAATGTGTTGGAAAGGAACCCTCAATATTGGAGTCCGAAGAAAGTTGGATTTGTGGTACATCCTAAAACCTGATTCTTTTACCCACCCCCAATTGTTGTCTTGATCATACAAATATTATAACAAAACTTGCTGTTTGATGGTATAATACCACCTATTGTAAAATATGTTCTGTTGAACTTCTCGAAATGGAGTATCTGATATGGTATATTGATTCTTTTCCATTTTAGAAGCTTGTACTATCCTTATTCCTTTTTCATTTGACATATCAGTTGTGTATTGACTTATCTATCTAACAGACTGGCACTCTTGCTTTATCTGCCGAAAGAAATCGGTCTTTCAATGTTACTGCTGCCCAAGCTCTGTATGCCGACATTGCTTAAAGGATGCTGAGTTTGTTAAATTCAAAAAAAGGACAAAAGGATTCTGCATTAATTGCTTAAAGATAGCTATGTTAGCAGAGGAGAACATAGATGTCGATTCGGATGGGGTATGTAAACACTTAAATTCCTGTTTGACTATTTCTGGGATTCCTTTATTTCAAGTTGAAACTGATTGACTATTTCTATTCCAAAAAATTCATCTGTTTATACTTTATAGCTTGAGAATTAACAACTTAATCCATTGCTCAATTGCACTTGTATATATTAGATAAATGGGGGGGAAAAAGTTACTGCATGTTGATTGCTTCAATGTGTGTGCATGTCTACTCATGTCTTTTTCCTATCCTGAAGTCCAACTTTACTTGTTTCAGGAAAAGGTTGATTTTAAAGATATTGATACCTACGAGTTCTTGTTTAAAGAATATTGGGACATAATAAAGGATAAGGAGGGATTGACATTGGCTGATCTTCAGGCAGCAAATGCCGCCCTTAAAAGAGGCAATCATTTAACGGGTGAATCTGACTCAGATATGCTTGCTGAAGAGGATGCAGCATTTGTTGCTTCTGAAAATGAAGCAGATGATGATATATTACCTCTTGTGAATGTGAAACGTGGTCGTGGTAGACCAAGAAAACATCTAGCAAGGCCTAAGTCAAAGAAAAGAGTGTTTCTTGGTTGGGGTTCCACTGAGCTTATCAATTTTCTTACTTCGGTTGGGAAGGATTCAAAAGAACCTATTACGCAGTTGGATGCAAATGAAATTATAAAAGATTACATACATAAAAACAATCTTTTTGATCCAGACTCCAAAAAGAAAAAAGCTGTATTATGTGATGATAAACTATATGCACTGCTTGGAAAAAGAAAAGTGAAGTTTTACAAAATATACAGCATACTGGAGAATCATTTCTGTGCAACAGATGAATCAGATGAAGCATTATCTATCAGTTCAGAAGAGGGTGATCCCTCAACTAGAAAATGCAAGAAGGAAAAAACAGCATTTGAGAACAAGAATCTTAACTGGCATCCGAGGAACTGCCAAACGAATGCATTTGTGCCACCTGAAATTTGTTATGCCTCCATAGTTGGGAAGAACGTCAATGCAGTATATTTGAAGAGATCTTTATTAGTAGAACTTCTTAAAACTCCTGACACTTTTGATGGAAAAGCCACTGGCTGTTTTGTGAGGGTGAAGCTTGATCGCAAGGATTTTGAGTTTACACCAGCAAAGATGTACAAACTGGGGCAGGTTTTAGGTTTGTCTATTTACTTTAATGTTTTTCATACATATCTCAAACTTATCTAGAAAAAAATATGATTCTATGGATCTCATCATCCAACTGCTACAACAGGTGTTAAGAAGTCTTTAGAAACCTACAAGATTGGGGAAATGCTCACCAACATTGTTCTCTGTGTTTCTAATTTTCATAAGGATGTTCAGATATCCATGTTATCGGAAGATGATTTTGAAGAGGTATGAAGACATCAATAGGTTCCTAGGATTTTAGCTTTGAGAAATACATGCATATATACTTTGGTTTGTGGGAAATCTTTTGACACTAATAAAATAGTTGCATAATTTCATTTGTAGGAAGAATGTGAAGAATTGTGCCAGTTGGCTAATAAAGGCCTCTTTAAAAGACCCACCGTCGTAAGTTTTCTTTTATTAGATTCCATCTTTCCTAAGTAGGAAGAGTCTGAACTTTATATAGTGTTGATTGTGTCCCCTGAGTCTAAATTTTGTCATCAAAAGTTGTGCTAATTACTACATTACTTCTTGTACAATGTTCATCCTTTTGAGCAATGTTGTTTACCAATGTTTTACTGTTTTGGCAGGCAGAGTTCGAAAAGAAGATCATTAGTATTCATGCTGACAGAATGAATCATGTATGTCATTCCATATATATAGTGTGCAATGGTTATAGGTTTTATAATTTGCATTTGGAGTAGCTCAGAATGGTTGCATGATGTATCTAAATTCTTCATTTCTGTATATAGCAAGATTCATTTTGCTGTCTACTAGTGCAGCTGATACTTTTGCTTTTGGTTTTATTTTGCAGTGGATTGATAAGGAGATTGTGAGATTACAAAGATTAATAGATAGAGCAAATGATAAGGGATGGCGCAGAGAATATCCTTCAAAATATTTCATATACATGCATGCATACAACCTGCACTAACTTCATTGAACAAGTGTATGTAACGACATTGTTTCATCTTGACTTCTTCTGGTTATTACGCTATTTGAATATATCGATCAAAGAGAGAAGCTTAAAACATCTGCTGAGCGGCAGCGTCTTCTTCAAGAGATTCCAAGAGTGATTGTTGATACCCAACCATTTGAAGGAAACACCCAGAGTCCTATCACAGAAAAGAAAGGTTCACTCATTGATTTTTAGCTTTGTGCATTACCTGCATGGCTCTATTCATTACTCAAGAATATTGTTGAATCTGTTTTTTTTTTGTTTTTTGGTTGCAGAAGATGAAGCAGTGGAAACTAATAAATCTGACATGACCACTAGCTGTGAGGTTATTGAAGTTGAAGACTAACCAAGTGTTGCATAATCCAATCTCATTCAGATTTTTTTGGAATGATTGTTCCCAGTACCCTTTTTTTTGCATTATACTGTGTGACATTTTGCTGTTTCAGAATGATGATAATGGTGGGAACTGGGCAATTGCTAATGGCATCTACACTATGTTCTGACTCAAATTTAATGGTGATATCAGAAGCTAAAGGTCACTCTTCTAGTTCAATTAGTTTCAGAAAAAGTTGATATTTGACTATATTTCTTATCACTTTGTGAAATCATATTCTTACCTTTAAAAATCATGGCTTCAGAGCAACATGCCGAGACATAGGGAGGTAAGTAAGCTGGTTCTAAACCACCTTTGGTTTGTCTTGCATTGGAATGGATTTTGATTTTTTTTTTTAATAGATTAGATGATGCATTTAAAGAGTGAAAATAATTTAAAGATTTTGTTTCTACAAATTTATTTTATCAAAATGTTTTTGGGTAAAATAGTTTCATGATCAGTTGTTTTTCTGCGAATAAGCTGACCTACTTATTTCATATAATTTAGAAATCAATTCTCCCTTTATTGGATCATTTTTATAAAAAAAATTATGAGTTGATAACTTCAAAGATTAAATCATGCAAAAAAGGGCATATTTTTTAAAACAGCAAGGTTTTGGATACATTTTATTATGCCCTGAACTTTTACTATTTTTAAAAATATTTTCTCTATTTTTAGTAACGTTATTTTGTTATATACTTTATAAGATTGTTTAAATGCCCTTTTTTACTATGTTATTTTAATATTTACATTTCGTTAAAAAAATATTTAAAAAGCATCATTTTTTTATTATCATGAAACAGACTTTTTATATTGATTTTTTTTTATAAAAAAATTCAAAATATTCTTTTATTGCTGTAATAATTTTAATTTAACTGGGGCATAAAATTTATTATAATATAAAATAAAGTAATTTTGTTTAGAAATAGTTAGGGCAATTTTAGTTAAGCTTTAAAATTATTTTAACATTAATTAAAATTATTTCAGCTTAACTAAATCTATTCCACCAATATTATAGCAGTTTACTTTAATATTATAGGAATTTTTTTATTAGTATTAAGTAATTTTAATTAAAATTATTCTATATTATAAATTATTTTAATTAAAATTTGTTAATGATTAAGTAGTTTTAATTAATATTAAAATAATTTTTAATAAAATTGTTATAATAATATTAGGATAATTTAATACAATAAGAATATTTTTGATAAAAAAAATTAAGATACGTCATAAAATGTCCTTTTATACAATAAAAATATTCAACCATATTTTCTTTTTTGCCTTTATATGTTTATTGATAACGTGTAATCACTTTATCCGCCGTTAATAATAATTAAATAAAGGCAGTCGTTTGTAAAATTTGAGATTAGAATAATTTTCTCGGTCACTTTATAAAAGTTACTTTAAATACTAAAAATTT
>JBBUKS010000055.1:544387-555120 GCA_038050645.1 Hedychium gardnerianum | reverse complement strand
ATCTTCATTCAAAAGTGTTGGTAACAAGTATTTCATTTTGTTTAATCTTTGTACTTGCATAAAGTTGGTGTAGGTTTATTACACCAACTTTACTTTGTAATCGAATTACTCTTCCGGGGATTGTCGGAAGAGAATTTTAGTGGATTGCCCAACGATACGATCCGAAGGGTCGTGGGCTTTGGAGAAGTCGGCGAAGGCTCCGAACCAAGTAAAAATAATTGTGCACTTTCTTTCCGTTTTTTTTTCGCTGCGTACTCGAAAATTTTCCGAAGAATTTTAAAAATCGCGAAAAAGATAAGTTTTTTAAAACACGTGATTCACCACCCCTCTCACGTGCCCTTGATCCTACACATTTTACATATTTCTCCTTCTCCTTCTCGTCGTTAGGTGCAAGATCCGTCCTATCAATATGATCCCATAATTCCTTTTCCTTGACAAAGATTTGAAATTGGAATGCCCAAGCAGAATAGTTCTTATCATTACATCAAATAAGAAAATGTTCAGATCATTCCAAAGACAATGATTCAACCCAAACAATTACTAAGAGATCAAGTCTAAGAAAATAGATTAGAAGAATACAAAAAAGAACAAAACACTAAGATCTTGGGGCCTAGACAAGAACCAAACATAAGATGAAATAATCTGAGAGTTTTGACTCTGATACCATGACAAAAAAATAAACAAAAAATTTTGAAAATATTTTTTTATGTCATTTCAGTAAGAGGATTATAATATATAAACATCAACAATTATTAAATCCCTTAAACCTAGGGTCTAATAATATAGGAAGAGACACAACCATAATTATAGCTTATTAAATCCCTTAATCTTAGGGTCTAATATAGGAAGAACTACAGAGTGATAATCAAGGGATATATAGCTATAACAAAAGGAAAGAAAATATATTGACATGGCCAACCGAAAAAACAACCTTATCCAACTTAATTTTTCATCCAATTTTTTTTTTTTTTTTTTGCCTTTTTTAGTTTATAAAATTTGATACGGGTTTCGACACTTCTTTCTAGGCTCTCTATGGGAGCAATATACATCATTGAGGTTTATCTCAAATAAGTTTTGTTTCAATGGCAAAAGTAATGATTTTAAGTTTATTTTGCCATATTTCATAACATTATTTGTTAAACTCACTACAAATGAAAAAAATATACTTGTCTTATCAAATAAATAAAATCTACAGTGAATTTATACTGGAATAAAATAAAATTATTTTCTGTAAAATTTAGTATACGTCTTTTTTTCCTTTGATCAGTCCTCCAAGTTTCATAATATGACTTCTATAACTTATCCATTTATAATGTATGTCTAGGAATGCACTTTCTTATTATTAAAAGTAATAAAAGAGCAGGGAAACGACACCTCTCCCATTTTACAATGCTTGATCTAATTCAACTTGCATTTCTTCGTCCAATCTGCAGCTACCACCTATGGCTAGAAACGAAGTGCAAAATTCCTGGTCCCGTAAGTTGCTTCCCCAGTCTCAAGATGGACAGTGATGTTTCTGTAAGCTTCCAAATACTTGTTTGAATTGTGCATTAGTAGTTTATGTGCATGATTACTGTAAGATTTACAGTTAGTCGATGAGATGTGAGTTTCCATATGATTTGACATAAAAAAACACCGTAAGAAATTTTATGTCGCAGACTGCAAAGAAGGATGGGGGCGTCCGTTTGCTCTCTTCTTAATTAATCGCCTTCTCTCAATTGCATTTGATGGTTTTCTTTCGATCTGTTTTACTGCCCCTATTGTAGACTGCAGGTTACCTTTTGTTCGCCATAATTGTGTTTAGAATTTACGAGTCAAAATTCCCGGTGCTACGGTATGTTGTGGGTATATTTACAGTTCAACATTTTTAACCACTCTTACTCTGGAAATTAAAGGTGTTTTTATTAAATCACATATTGTTGGTAATTCAAATTCACTTTTTTGAATTATATATTTTATGGAATTACAACTTATTGGAAATTGCAAAGGTTGATTAGTTCATTTATATATATTTTTTAATGCAATTAATTAGGGGTGCAGGTGGATCTTTTGAGTTGTATTTGTATCATAAGTGATTTGAGTCCTCAAATATTACTTCTTTAAAGTAATTTTTTCTTTTATATATATATATGGGTGATATTCGAAGTGGATATTTGACGCGGTCAAAATTTAAATTTTGTAATTCCTCTTTTCTTTTTCTCTTCATTCGCGCGGATATTTTTTGACCTCGATTCTAAATCTTTTCCTAAAATTAAAATTAAATTCCTCACTGCCTTTTTACCTATCTTTCGTTCCTCGTTTTCTCTTGGTTCCCTAAATTTTAAAGGTCATGTAGCTCGCGTCGCCTCTCCGAGGATCTCTCACTAGCGTCGCTCATTTCTTTTTTAATTGCTGTTGCTTCCAAAATTTAGCAATCCCTCTATTTATGTTTGTTTTATTCCTCTGTAACTTATTTTAAAATTGAACTTTAAATTATTAAATTTTGATCATTTAGATGAAAATAACATAGTTGAATATTTATTAATTTTGTTGATTGGTTGTATTCTACCACAGGTTATATCTCGCAATGGAAAAGTTCAAGTACTGATAAATCCACGTTTCACATTGACTTTATGGAATGTTAGTGTTGATTTTGAAAGATCAACACCAAGTTGGTGTTGATTTTGAAAGAAAACGTTGGCTGGTGTTCTTTCAAAACCAACACCAACTTGGTGTTGGTCTTTCAAAACTAGCACCAACCTTTAGTTGATTTTTCATCATGTTTCGTGAATCATTTTGTAAGTTGATTGATAGCATGATATAGAAGTTATAATTTTAATTTTAAGTAGTATTTGAAAATTTCTTATGCTATGGTTTTATTGTTTTGGATATATCGAATTTTTATTTTCTAAAATGTAGTTTGTCTAAATGGGTCATCCAACTCAATCGAATGGAGATTAATTTGGTTGATTCAATTATTTCATTAAGATTGGTTCGATTTATCTAATTAGGCTGATTAAGTTAGGTCGATTAAATTAGTAAATTTAATCGAGTTAGTTTATTTAAATTATAAGATATAAAGATAATTAAATATGGATCAATTTATTTTAATGTATTTAATTTATATATTTATATAAATTTTAAAATTTATTTCTAATTAATATTATTTTAAATTATATTATATATAATATTATGTAACATATATTTCAAAAATAGTACGTGCTAATTTTTAAAAAATAATATTTTGGTGTTGATTTTTTAAAAATCAACGTATCTAGTATTATAAAATAATGATTTTTTTTTTTTTGGATTTTGTATCATTTTTATTATTATCATCGTCATTTTATAATTTACATGGACCTCTGTAGAATTCTTTCCTTTCTTATTTGAACAAAGAAATATATAGACATACTACATTTTGGATGAGATTCTAATTGCAGTGAACTTCAAGAATCAAACAAGAAAATTGTTGCATGACTTATAGTTATCTAGTGAATGATATACTATTTGTATTCTCACTTGTACCGTTGCTCGATTTTCTGAATCAAACATTCTACATTAATGGAAGAAAATCTCTGTGATAATCAGTTATATATTCCTCAAGTTGATGATGATCAAAAGTCAAAAATTGAGATGAAATTTGCATCATTGAAGAAGATATTTTTGTTTTATAATAAATATGCAAGAGAAATCATATTTAATGCAAGAATAAGCAATAGCAAGAAAAATAAGAAAACTAATGAATTAGCCTTGAAATTTTTTGTATGATTTAAAGAAGGGCATACAGATGATCAACGGAATATGCAGACACAAGGTGATAAAATTAAAAAAATGAGCATGTGGCGAAGTTAGAACTGGATGTAAGTCAAAGATTTCATTAGTAAAGGAACAAACTAGACGTAATTGGGTTTTCACTAACTTTATTGAAGGTCATAATCATCCACTCTCGACTCCTACAAAGGTGCATTTGCTACGCTCACATCGGAGTGTTTCGGCAACAAATAAAGTATTGACTCAACAGTTTTCATAGGCTAGTATGATTATTGGATATAGAGTATGAAAGATTTGAGCATGTAGGTTGCACAGAAAGAGATATTAGAAACTTTTATAAAGAACTGAGAGATGAACAAAAGGGTATCGTTGCTGAAATACTGATCGAGTTATTTGCCTCTGAAAAAGAAAAGAATTCAATTTTTTTTATTATGATATTAATTCAGATAACAAATTTAGTAAGTATTTTTGGATAGATCATGTATCAAGGAGAGCATATAGTATATTTGATACGACATATAACACAAATAAATATGAGTTGGTTTATACATCATTTGTAGGAGTTAATCATCATCAACAGATAATTATTTTTGATTGTGGATTTCTAAGCGATGAAAAAATTGAATCTTTTGTTTGGTTGCTTAAGAAGTTCATAGAAGTCATGCCTAAAGGTGCACCAAATGTTATCATCGCTGATCAAGATTCTGCTATAACGAAAGTCATTGCATAAGATTTCCCTCAAACAGTGCATCGATATTGTTTGTAGCAAATACTGAAAAAATTCTCAAATAAATTATACCCTTTGATTTTTCGAAACTACTATCAAAACATAAAGAATGTCATTGTAAATTCTACAACATCTGATAAATTTGAGAAGTCATGGGAAGAGGTTATCAAGTGTACTAACTCAGAGAAAAATAAGTGGTTGTCATTTATGTATGAATTGCAATACAAATGGGCGCTAGTTTATTTTAGACATATATTTTGTGCTAGAATGTTAAGTAGTTAAAGATTTAAAAGCTCATATTCATTTTTTAAAATGTATGTCTCAAATAAGAACTCATGAATAGATTTTATCACCCGTTTTGATAGGGCACTAAGACACTAAAGATACAATAAATTAGTTATGAACCATATTGATATGAATGAGTATCTCAAGATAAAGACAAATTGGCCAATAAAAATTTAAATGATTAAGTTTACACAAAAAAATATGGCTGGAGTTTCAAAGTGAAATGAGTGATAGTTATGGTTATTATGTGCAATAAGTATTTACATTAGTTGACTCAATGATTTATCATGTGATGAATTTTTAAAGTTGTTCTTCCTCCAAATCAAATGTGCTAACACATGACCAATAGAGAGATTACATATTCTGTAGCTGTATGAAATTTGAGTTCGAGAGCATTCCATGTAGGCAGATGTTAGCTTATTTTTGTATCAATCAAGTATTTCATTTGCTTAATAAGTATATACTTAAACGATGGACACGAGATGTAAAAGTTAGGACAATATATGCTTTGGGAAAGCAAAATTTAATCGATGATCCAGAAAGATTTTTGATGACAAGACACTCGAGGTTATCCTATAAAGCTTCAGTATTAATTAATGATTCATTTTTGACGGATGAGGAGACAAATTTCTTGGATCAACAATTTGATTGCATCTATTGGAAAATTCAAGAGATTAATATTAGTAGAACATGCCAATGAAAGTCAAAGTAAGAAATTCATTGATGATGCCCTTGGTTTTGTTGATCCATCTTTAGTAAGAACAAAAGAATATGAGAAGAGATTGAAATCATCAAAGGAGAAGTCAACCTCAAAGTCTAGTCTATATTATGGATGCGGGCTTTGAGGTGTGTCACACGACAAACGCAATTGTCCAATTTTATAGCAAGGGTATGTGCTGATTAGTTCTACTTTTGTATTATAATTTTATTTTTCAATCAATTAGTTTTATTAAATTTTATAAATATGACGATGTATTAATTTTTAGATTAATTATAGATAATCAAAACATGACAAGCGATGACACGTATGAAAAAGATTTGCTATTTGTAGTTCCCATGGGATGGACTGATGGTTAGTGCATGGGGTGTTGCCACCATGAGGTCTGAGGGTCAAATCCTGATTAGTAGCCAGGTTCCTGCCCTCTCTCATGCACTGGTCACTGTTCGGGCTAGCTAGACTAGTCCCCGTGATTTACTTCCTTCGTGTTGGTCCTGGGACGGACTGGTGGGGGCGCTGGGGGCGAGCGTTTTGCCTTTTGCCACCAAGATTTACTATTTGTAATCGATACTATCAAAGTTTCTTTTAATTAAATTATAGTGGTTGCTTAAGAAATTAAAGTTAATAATTATTTTTATTGTTGCATGTTCTAACAACATGCCTTAGGATGAATGCCTATGAAACACATCTCCAAACTCGTGAACTAGCAAAAACAACTTTAAAAAAAAAAGAAATAGTTTCTATTATTAACATAATTTTCTCTTTTATCATCAAAATAAGTTCTACTTGATCCAAGTCTCATTGCAACATAGGGTAGTCAAGACCAGCACCACGATGTACAAAAATATTAAAATTGTTTGGATCAATGATGGAAAGGTCTAAAACAGTAAATGAGGCATATTTGAACTCTCAGAAGCCATGTGAATCCATAGGATTTGGAATGAGTCTGATCTGAGCTCGTTAGGTTCATCAATATATTTTAATCGAAACCTATTGATTGACCTAGGGGCTTTGGAATTCTGAAATTTTGGCATTAGATAGAACGGGTGAGTGTCTAAGATGTATATATGACTTTCAATTATGATTTTGAGTTTCTTATAAGAAGCTATGGTCGCGTGCCAAGTGACACAGACGTTGGTGCTGGTCTTCCACAACCAACACCACCTTGGTGCTGGTCTTGCAAAACCAACACCAACGTGGTGATAGATTCTCATCAGAGAGTCTGGTGCTGGTTTTTAAAGAATAGCACCAACGTGGTGCTGCTTTTGTAAGATCAGCACCATAGTGTAAAAAAAGATTTAAATCGTTTGAATCAATGATAAGAAGGTCTTAAAATAGTAAATGAGAGCATATTTAGACTCCCTGGAGCCATGTGAACCCACATGACTTGAAATAAATCTGATCTGAACTCTCTAGGTTTATTAATGGATTTTGATCGAAACTTATTGATTGACTTAGGGGGTTTGGAATTATAAAATTTTGGCGTGAGATGGAAGAGGTGAGTGTCTAGGATGTATATATGACCTCCAATCATGATTTTGAGTCTTCCACAAGAAACTATGATCGCGTGCCAAGTGACACAGACGTTGGTGCTAGTCTTGTAAAACCAGCACCAACATGGTCATGGGTTCTTATTAGAGAGTCTGATGTTGGTTTTTCAAGAACAATACTAACGTATTGTTACTTTTGCAAGACCAACACCATGATGTGCAAAAAGATTGAAATTATTTGGATCAATAATGGGAATGTCTTGAAACAGTAAATGAGGACATATTTGGACTCCCAAGAGCCATGTGAGCCCACAGAACCTGGAATTGTTCCGATCTGAGCTCTCTAGGTCAATTAATAAATTTTGACTGAAATTCAATGATTGACCTTAGGGCTTGGAATTCTAAAATTTTGGCATGGGATGGAAGATGTGAGTGCCTAAGATGTATATATAGCCTCTAATCATGATTTTGAGTCTCCCACGAGAAGCTATAGTCACGTGCTAAGTGGCACAGACGTTGGTGCTGGTCTTGAAAAATCAGCACCACGTTGGTGTTGATCTTGCACAACTAGCACCACCTTAGTGTTGGTCTTGCAAAATCATCACCAACGTGGTCATGGGTTCTCATCAGAGAGTCTGGTGCTGGTTTTCAAGAACAACACCAACGTGGTGCTGCTTTTGCAAGACCAATACCACGGTGTAAAAAAAATTGAAATCGTTTGGATCAATGATGGGAAGGTCTTAAAATAGTAAATGAGGGCATATTTGGACTCTCGATAGCCATGTGACCCCACAAGACTTGGAATTGGTCCGATCTTAGTTCTCTAGATCCATCAATGAGTTTTGACCGAAACTGATTGATTAACCTAAGGGCTTGGAATCCTGAAATTTTGGCATGAGATTAAAGGGGTGAGTGTCTAGGATGTATATATGACATCCAACCATGATTTTGAGCCTCCCATAGGAAGCTATGGTGGTGTGCCAAGTGACACAGATGTTAGTGTTGGTCTTAAAAAATCAACACTAGCTTTGTGCCGGTCTTGCAAAATTAGCACCAACATGGCCATGGGTTCTCATCAGAGAGTCTGGTGCTGGTTTTGCAAGAATAGCACCATGGTCTACAAAAATATTGAAATTTTTTGGATCAATGATAAGAATGTCTAAAAATAATAAATGAGGGCATATTTGGACTCCTATGAGCCATATGAACCTATATGATTTGGAATGGGTCCGATTTGAGCTCTCTAGGTCCATCAATGAGTTTTGATCGAAATTCATACGCAGGGAGCTTAGAATTCTAAAATTTTGGCATGAAATGAAATGAGTGAATGTTTAGGATGTACATATGACCTCCAACCATGATATTGAGTCTCTCACAAGAAGCTATGTTCGCATGTCAAGTGGCACGGACCTTGGTACTGGTCTTGCAAAACTAGCACTATGTTGATGCTGGTCTTATACAACCAACATCACCTTGCTACTGGTCTTGCAAAATCAGTAGCAACGTGGTCATCATGGATTCTCATCAGAGAGCTTAGTGTTGGTTTTACAAGAACGACACCAACATGATGCTAGTTTTGCAAGATTAGCACCACGGTGTACAAAAAATTGAAATCGTTTAAATCAATGATGGGTGGGTCTAAAAATAGTAAATGAGGACATATTTGGACTCCCGTGAGTCATATGAATCCACAGTATTTGGAATGGGTTCAATCTAAGTGCTCTAGGTCCATCAATGGATTTCGATCAAAACCCATTGATTGACTAGGGAACTTGAAATTTTAAAATCTTGACATGGGATGGAAGGGATGAGTGTCTAGGATGTATATATGACCTCCAACTATGGTTCTAAGCCTCCCATAAGAAGCTATGGTCGCGTGTCAAATGGAATAGATCATGATGTTAGTCTTGAAAAACTAGCACTAACGTGGTGTTGCTCATCACATATCAGCACCACCGTCCCAATGACATTGTGTATTATGTTTGGCTATGCAGTAAATTAATTCTTGTAACAATTCAGTATAAATTTCTCATTTCATACACAAAAATCTTCAATACTTGATTAACAATATTATTAACACCAAATCAACCATATCACAAGTATTTTATTACATTTACTACAGCGCGACATTTACTTAGATTGTTACAAATACAATATAGAAATCACACAGGACTGATAAAACTATAGCTCTGCTATATTTTACAAATACATATATACAACTAACATAAGTATACAATATTAGTTTTACAATGTCTTCCCAAGTATTCATGTTACATCATAATGAATAATTAGACTGAAAATATTGAGAACTTGTCTCTCAAAATTGCTATGGATACATCTATTCTAAATTTTTTTATGTCTGCTTATTTAAAATCTATCTTCAGATCATATAACACACATCTAATATATTGCATCACAAAGAAGTCACAGTCATTACTGTAAATAACATGAGCAATTTAGTATTTTAAATTTAAGTTAAATTTACATATTCACACTAATTCTCTTATATTTATCTGGCTTCTTGTTGTGATCAATCAACTATCATACAGACTCATTTGTCAAATGGATGGTGATATTCTAAACCAGGATGAATAGCAGTAAGTTTCACACGAGATTTTTTTTTTTAATTCAAATACCTATAAGAATGAAATGAAAAAACTAACATAAACGGTAATTTATACTGTAATACTAATATAAATAAAAATTTTGTATTCTCACCAATGCTTCAAAATCTGATGATGATTTATCATTATGTTCAAGAGAGTTATAATGATTGAAAGTCTTGCTTTTGTGTCAATAGACAGCAAGTGAAAGTGTGTATAACCAGTGGTAATAGGTATAAAAATATATCAAACTCCTCCTTCAACCATATCGATTTTTATGATTTATGTCGTGACAGTCTTCCATAAAAATTGTGATGTTTACTATAAGTAATCAATTAATATAATATATTCAAGCATTATATATTATCCGATAATTTAAATTTCTTACCGTGAAGCTGGTTAAAAAATATATTGAGTTGTTGTATGAGGAGATCCCCTAAATAGAATCGAATAATAGGTATCAATTAACTCCTCTCTTGTAAAAATATTAGTATTTACATTAAATAATAAAAAAGTCGTAGTTAAACAAAAAAATATTTTCTCTTAAATAATTTATGTTTAGAAGAAATTATTTAGAAGTGTGCAATATATTATATATATATATATATATATATACACACCTCCGTTGTTATCCTACGCACAGTGAGGTGCTATACACACGTCGTTATTATTTTGTGCACGGTGAGGTGCGTACCACGTCGTTGTTATCCTGCTCACCTTGTCGTGTATAAGAATTTTTTATTTATTTTTTGTTTAATTTTTTTGGTGTCAGGATTAAGTTAATTAAATTTTATTTTTAAAATTTAAGAATTAAGTTATAATGCTTAAGGTAAAAAAATTCAAATAAAAAAAATTAAATGCAGATAAAAATATACACGAGAGATGAGCAGATAACCTTACTATATATATATATATATTTGATACCCTGCACATCCCTATGTGAGTGATCGTGGGCGACGGCCAACGTGGACACCTGACGTGGCAAAAATCAACGCGCTTCTGCGTTCTCGCTGCCTTGCGCGGGAGAAATTTCGCACCGTTCCTCAGTAATTGCTGGGGTGAAAACTTCAAATCTCCCTGTATATCTTATTGGTGCAGGGAGCACCAGAATCAAACCTATGTTTTGCTGTTGTCAAAGGATCAGAGTTAAGTCTTATTGT
>JBBUKS010000055.1:485939-544287 GCA_038050645.1 Hedychium gardnerianum | reverse complement strand
GATTAGAATTCCTACATGGGTATAAGTATGGAGAATAAGGAGATGAATATGCATTAGGGACATTAACTAGCATTATAATGAAACTGAAATCCTAGATTCCGTCTCCCTAAGCTCACCCCCTCTCAAGACTCTTTCTCTTAACTCTCTCTCTCTAAATCTCTAGTTCTCAAACACTAAATCAACATTTGATTGCCTAGATAACTTACTTTGTGAACTCTCTAGTGCTTAGTCAACAGTCCCTGTGAGATCGATATTTTTATTACTGACGATGTAACCGTGTACTTGCGATTTCGTAACAGCAACTCGAAGGTCAAGTCAGCTAGCCGGGAGGTGATAAGTCCGAAAGTCAAAATCTTGGTCGACTCGGCTCAACCAGTTGGAGATTGTTGATATTCCGCGTGGAGGCTATATTGATCGAATCTTGGAACGTGTTATATGATCCCTGTATTGACCAAACATTGACTTTGCCACATGACCTCTCTATTGATCGGGTCAAGAGCCTATCACATGGACCCTAATTACTTATCTCCACATTAACATATTATATTAAAAGCAATGATTTTTTTACTCATTTCTGATCCAGTTAAATTTCATCAATCGATTGGTGGAATGTTACACGATCACATATTTATTCTCAATATTATAATTTATCAATTGATTGAGAATAGTAAAAGGGAAAAAAATAAAATTAGATATATAATTTGATAATTTTAAAACTTAAATACATCATTTAGATATTTTGAAAATTCAACTACATGATTTAATAATTTATTATTTTTTATTTATTATCAAAATAATATTTCATCCATCTCATTTCATTTTTATTTTTAAAAATAAATTTATTTTTAATATTATTATAATAATTATAAGTCATAATTATTATAATATAAAAAATATATTAACGGTCATGGATCATTATAATAAGTAAGACATAATAGGAAATTATTTTGATGATAAATGAATTTTTTTTTTCATGATTCCAATAAAAAAATGTCCTTTTATCAAATATCAATAAGAGGCAACAAGATAAACATTATAAATATTGAAGATGAGGCATAACAGGCATTAAGTGAATTATAGGCGTAGTTCGGCGCGAAACTTCCGTCGATATGGGATGTCGGCAAGACTGTCCAGGACTATATAACTCAACTCTTCTTCTTTCTTTTTTTTTTTTCAAATAGCATCAGCTTATTATTATTTTTATTTATTATCTATATAAATTTTATTAAGTAATAATTTTTCTAACAAAAATAAATAAATTAGTTACATTATCAAACACGAAGTAAAGTATTGAATTGAAATTAAATTGAGATCAAACAAAATTTATCGGATAAACGTGAAAATAAAAAAATATATTGATTCAAATTAAAATTGATTTAAACTTAATTTGATCAAATTAAATTTAATTAGATTAAATTAATTTAATTAAAATGAGTAATTTTAAAGATTTTTTATTTTTTTATTCTTTTATATATATACCTTTTATATGTATACCGTCTCACTCCTATCACCTCATGCGCAAATCTCCACACGATGACTTTTTCTCCTCCTCCTTCGTTCTCTATTTTTTTCATCTCAATTGTAGTTTAGTTTTTTTTTTTTTTCCTTCTCTGACAACAATTTTTTTTTTCACATCCTCCTCTTTTTCTTCCTTTTGTTATTTTACAACCAATCAACATCAACGTTAGTCCTCTCTCTTCCTCTCCAACAAGAGCAATGTTTGTCTTGATTTTTTTTATCATGGAAGCTAATTGAGATCATCAAGAAAGAGGATAAAATTTTCATTCTTTTTTCCTTTGACCATGATAGTTGTTTTGTTATTAATTTTTGTTTTCCTAGGCTTGTTCAAGTAAATCAGTAGTATAGTAGTTCTTACTGTTTTATTTGGTTTACTTTGTTTTTTTTTTTTTTTTGTCTTTGGCCAAATGTCAAGGGTGAGAAGAATAAATCATCACAGTAATTTTTAAAGCCCGAAGCTCAAATTTTTATTTTATCTAGCCTTTTCTACCCTGTGCAAAAATAACTATTAGGTTCGTTTGTTTTTTTTTCCAATAAATTTAACCACCTAATAATAATAAAATATTACATCTTATCTTACATAGATTATTTTCATGACTTAAACTCCTAATTATAAGTTATATGATAACAATTTTATTATTATATCAAGGCTCAATACTATAATAAATATTAAATTATATATTAAATTTATCTCAAAACTTAAAAATAAGAAACATTAAGGATACCAATACCATGCCTGCTTTCCGAAACAATAAATCTTAAACACCATCTAACAAGTATAAGCAAAAATAAAATGAATTATTGATTTTCTAGCTTATTAACTAAAGTTCCTCTAAAATTTGTGGTAATTAACAGGGGCTATGTGATTCTCCAAAGTTTCCCAGATCAATGATCATAAAACATAACTAATAGATATGATTTAGTGTCGTAAAAAATGATTACGTTTTTAATTTTTTTAATAATTTATTTTAAAATTATATAAAAAGAAATTATAAAATAAATTTATAATTCATCGTAAAATAATTAATAATTAAGAGGCATTTTTTTAAAAAATATATACTGGTCAAAAATTAATTTAGTTGCATTAGAGGATGTGATCTATGATCATAAAAGATGAAATTTTTGTTTGTAGCGTTTTTCATGACTAATATTGAGGAGATAAATTATGAAAACTAATTTGGTTAGTTTAAATAGTGATCAATATATGGGAGAGGACAGAACCTGACTACTAGCTAGAATTTAATTCTTAGATTTTATAATATCAACACCTCATGTATTAACCATCAGTCAATTCCATAATGATAAAAATAATTAATCAAGTTGGATAATATCGGACCCGAGATAATTGAACATGAGATGATCGACTCGGCTTATAAAAGTTTTTTATCGATTATTAAAATAAATCAAAAAATATTAATGAAGATTTATTAAAAAAATTAGTATTTTTAGATTTATTTTTTATTAAAGATTTTTTTTATATAATATATAATAATTAAAATTAAAATTAAAATTTTTAATTTTTAATTATTTATTAAAAAATTTAATTATTATATTATTAATTCGGCGGCCAGCTGTGATATGGATAGGCTTCAAATAATTAATCCAATCAGGCCAACAAACAATGCTGATGATGCTGTTTGCGCATTATCTAATGACGTGGAGACACGGTGTCGGATCGCCACGTCCGGCAAGATCTAGTCTTAGATCCTACACGGCGACATTATTGTTTCAAAAATGATTAAGTAGTCAGAAAAAACGAACAAAACTTGGGCAAAAGCCACAAGGCTACTTTTTTTTTATTAGAATAGTTTAAAAAGCGTTTTTTTCTATTAAAATAATATACCATTTTATCTAAATCAATTTAATATTATAATAATATACTAACTATAAAATTATAACTAGTATACAGTTAGGACGATGACAGTACACATTATAAACACGTTACTAAGAAAAAAGAATGATTATAATGCACATGATAAAAACGCACAGAATTTAAAATGATAAAATTATTGAATAATTCTCATAGTTTAATAATTAATAAAATACTTCAAAAATTAAGAGAAGTATTTTTGTTTTACAAATTAGAGAAATAAAGGATAATATTTTAAATTATAAAGGGTAAATGAGAAAAATACATAAAATACGGAGCAAAATGAAATTTTCTCGTAATGCGTAGGCAAGTCAAATTTGTACAACTAGCGGGAGAAAATAATTGAATGGATCTGTCATTTGATATCGATGCGAACGATATCACGATTAAAATACCGTTCACGGGCCGGCGACGACCTTATATAAACTCACCGCGAGTGCCCGCAACTGATTCGGCCTATTATACTCCTCCCCCACCCGCGATCCCGTCCTCCGCCTTCGGCCGCACCTGGATCTTTCGGATCAGCTCTCCGTCGTCTCGCCGCCGAAATCGATGTGGCGTTCCTTCTCTTCCTCTTCCTCCCGCTCCCTCCTCCGCAATCTGCTCACCTCCCGACCGGCGAAGCACCCGATTCCGCCGCGCTTACCTCTTCCCCGGCACTTCTGCTCCTCCTCCTCCGACTCGGGCGCCGGTAGATCGGCGCCAGCGGAGCAGATGACGATAGCGGAGGCGAAACGGGTGATGCGGCTGGTGAACGTCGAGGCGCTGAAGAGGAAGCTCGAGAGGGAGGAGGAGGAGGTCATCGGGTACGCGCAGCTCCTGGAGGAGTGCGAGGGGATGGGGGTGGCGCGCTCCCGAGAGGAGGCCGCCGCCTTTGCCCGCGTGTTGGATGAGGCCGGCGTCGTCCTATTGTTCAGGGACAAAGTCTATCTCCACCCAGATAAGGTCATTCCTAGCGTTCCCTATTCTTCGATTGCTTGCGTTTTGGAGCACAAAAAAACAAAAACAAAAAACAACTTTTTTGGGGCAAATTTCTTCAACTGCATTATTTTGTCAATCTCTATTAGTTACGACGGCAAGAAATTTTTTGAAAGAGAAGTATCAATTAACATTAGGATGCGAGATGCCGTAAATAGAACTTATAAAGCCATGATCTATCACAAAATTGCTGCTTTTAACAATTTAATATTTGAAAAGGGCATTTCAGTGAACAAGCTTTGGTCTAAGTGCATTCTTGTTTCTAAATTGTTAAATGAGGAAGACTGCTGTTCACGGGTTAATGGAAGTGTCAGACATATTATTGAAAAGGGTAAGGTTAATTCAATCATTATTTAATATAGTTCTTTGCGTCATGGTCGAGCTGTTCTATTTTTCTAAACCAGGTGTCAATCAAACAAACCAAGATTCGGTGGTGATGATGAATTGACAAAACTTTCTCCATTACATTACAAATTTGGCTTTTCTTTTTTAGCTTACAAACTGTTAGGAATAAATTATTTAGTCTTGTATTTACCTAGTTAATTTCCTTATTTTTAGATTAATTAATTTTACTGGAATTTAAAAATATACGGGTTGAACTCTTATTTCCTACAAAAGCTTTTCATAACATGCGGCCGACGTATTATTATGATAAATTTTATTACTCGAGGATCGACGTTGACTAGAGTATTTATGATAATTTTTTTACCTGACAATTAATATTTTTATCCTGCTTGGTTTCTTTGACTTTTCCCCTGTGTGAAATATCTCTTTTCATCTTTGATTTCTGTGTTTTAGTTCAAATTCAGAAAGAACACAACACATTATGAACACAACCTTTTCTGTGTTTTAGTTCATTGCCAGCATGCTGTAAATTATAGCACTCCACGCTGTATTTCTTGTCTCTTTGCCAACCAGTTCAATTTGCTAGCTTAGTTTGCTCTGAGAATGCACTGGCTGTTAGTAGGTAACATTAAGAAACTTATACTTCTTGGTCCTTCTTCTTTTGAAACTGAAAGTAAGAACGATTTGGTAGCTATTCTTGATCTGCTTTCTCTTATCTGTCGTTGATTTGGAATTAAATAAATAGTACTTCCAATGAAAGTGAGAAATATACTATGCTTCAGAATTATGGTAGTGAGATAACATGGTTTAACAATGCATTACTACTTGGAATCAGATCTCTGATGTCGACTCTAGATCATTTAAATTCATGACATTGTACTATGCCATGCTTGCCGTATTGAACAGTTCAAAACTTAAATTTCTTCAGATTGTGGAACTCGTTAGGAGGGCTGTTCCCCTTGCTCTCACACCTGAGAACGACCCGAGGAGAGAAGAGTTGGATCAACTGCAGAAAAAGAAAGAAGAAATCGATGCGCTTGCACACAAGCAGGTCCGGCGCATACTCTGGTCAGGGTTAGGTTTCCTAATCGCTCAGATCGGTCTGTTCTTTCGGCTCACCTTCTGGGAATTCTCATGGGATGTCATGGAGCCAATAGCCTTCTTCTCCACTACAGCTGGTCTCATTGCAGGATATGGCTACTTTCTTATGACATCAAGAGATCCAACGTACCAAGATCTCTTGAAGAGGTTGTTCTTGTCAAGGCAAAGAAAACTAATTCAGAAGCAGCGTTTTAACATTGAGAGATACACGGAACTGCAGAAACATTGCAAGAACCCCTGGGACAAAATGACCATGACAGAAAATATAAGGCTTCAACATTCCTGATCTGAACTAATTGCCATGCCCCTTGTTTTTGTATTCTTTGAGACTGCAATATCAAAACTTTTATGCAATATTGTCGTTTCTCAACCGAGCAGTAAAATACTGAGAAGTTAGAGATAAACATATCGAGTTCTTTGTGAATGTGTGGATGTGGAGTGTCATTTAAAAGTTCAAAAATGTTGCTCTATGAGACCATTGAGATCATGTTTTACTATGCTACATGAATATAGCAGCTTTAACCTGTCAAAATTGTTTTGTTAAATTTGTTAGTTTTGCGAAACTGTTACTCAAATGTAGTTTGAGTAACAGAGTCGACTAGTTAAAATTTCTATACTTAATAATAAAAATATTATGCATTTTTGATTAATAGCTTTAATCCCAACTTATATTTATGTAGTAATTTTTGTTACCGTGTGATTAATTAAAACTGTCATATGTTAAAGTATATTAAATTTTAATACTTTTTATAGTGCATATATATATATATATATATATATATATATTTGCTTGTTTTCATAATTAATCAGCATCTATAAATCAATTCTTAACTATCAGTTTCAAAAATTAAATATTTAAATTTAAATTTTAAATATAAAATAGTTAGATAGTGATTTAGCTCAAACTATTAAATAGTTATTTTTTAATAATTTAATCCTTTAAATAAAAAAGGTAAATTTTAATGGCCTTTTAAAATATATCTAACTTCAAATTCAAATTTTGAGTAAAAAATTTACTACTAAGCTATTGTTAGACCCTACCATATAACTATTTTTGTTATTTTTTTAAAATTTATTTATTTTTAAAATTTATGTTTAATATTGTTTAATTTACAATTCATATATTATTTAAAAAATTATATTAATAATCATATAAAAATGTCACTTCTCTTTGCTTTTTTTTTTTTTGTATATTTATTATTTTTAACGAAGAGCCATTGTCGGCATAATAATAACGATATTAATAATGATAATAATAATTCCTAATTCTACATTTATATTCCTTTATCTCTCTCTCGCTTCTCCAGTCTGCTAGTTTGTTCCGCTCCAATCTCAATCCTTACGAACGCAAAATTTGAGATCGAGCGAGAAAGATTTGTCGGAAGCTTCAAGAACAAGCAGCATTTGGAAAGTGGAAATAGGACTGGAAGCTGATTCGTCGCTCTCAAGATTTGGATCCTTCCAATTTTTTCTTGATAAGCAACAAACTGGAGGGAATTGGAAGGTGTCCGAGATGAAAGCGCACGGCGCCGCCCCCGGCGGAGTCGCCTCGGCCTCGCACCCCGTGCCGAAGCGGCGGTCGAAGGGGCAGGCTGCCGCCGTCTTCGTTCTCGTCGGTTTCTCCATGCTCGTGCCCCTCCTCTTCGTCTTCGGCTTCCTCACTCGCTACTCCTCCGGTAGGCCTCCTCAGATCTCACTACAATCCTAATGTAGCCTCTGGATCTCGCCGCCGGGGGGGTGGGGGGTGGTCTTTGCTGTCACCGCTCTCAGTGATGGGGAGGAGGCCTTTGGCCTGGTCGGGGGACTCTGACATGGATTTTATTATTACATTGTCTTTTTGGATTCGAAACTCTTCCTTTTGGTTGGTCAGATCTCTCATTCCACTTCTGTCACTTTATGCAGGTTATTTTACTGACGATCGTTCCCTGCAGGTAAGCAAACATGACAAAGTCAAGAAATCCATTTGTTTGGTTGATTTCACCTCGTTTCGTGTTTTGGTTTATTTTTAGGAAATTAGTTTTGAGATATACCATGGTGTCGAGGATGGTGTAGAGAAAAGCAACTCTCAGGTTATCGTCTGTTCTCTTTTTTATCTCTCCGAATCTCGTTCTCAATCTGCGATGAGGGTGGACATTTGCCTTTCTTCACTATCAAACTTTGGTATTGACGTCGGTTCACTGATTATTCACGATTTGTTTGATGGTTCTTGCATATGATTGGATGATCATCCATTGAATCATTACCTTGTCAACGAAATTGCGCATGATAATTAGACATTCTGACGCTGACGGGTATCTGTTCGCAGTGGAAAACAAAGATTTACTTTTTAAATGCAGTGAAATCAGTGTTCCGCGCAGAGGAATGTAATATGGAGAAATGCTTTTTGTATGAAGTTCGTTTTATCTTGTACTGGTATCTGAAATTTTCTCACCACTTGGCATGTGTATAGCAATAACTTCTATATATATTTTTTCTTTTACTGCTGTGTGGCTGTTTTCTTTTGCTAATTCAAATTGTTGGACAATAAGCTGCTTGAGGTACAGTTTTACCAGCCATTGTTGAAAGAAAATCCAACTTTTAGTTTTTGGTTCAATTCTAATTGCCCGAGGTTGAACAATAAAATGGTAGTTCATAGAAAAGCTTATTCATAAGTTTGCTAGCAAGTTTGTATGTATTATTTCATTTATAAGCTCAAGAAGCTATTAGCTAGTGAATTAGATGAGGAACAAAGTTAATATAAACTGATAGATTTGGTTATAATATGGTTGTTTTATTTCGACAGGCTAGCTAGTTATTGATTAAAAATTGAGTTCTAGCTCAATTTAAGTACGGGAATCAGTAAACCTATGACTTAAAAATCTGAGTTCAAGCTCGATTTCAACCTTGAGCTTGTTCACCATGCAAGTGGACCTTGCTCAAGTTGAGCTTGAGTTTGAGAATTTGTGAATAAACCTTGCATTAAGTTTTCAGAGGTAAGACTAAACAAGGTAAAGCTCCATTCAGCTTGGGTCTTTTACAGCCCTATATTGACTGCAATTAGGTGTCACTTTTGACTTGTGTTTATAGATGCGTTTTGCATTTACACAAAAAATTCTCAAGTCGAAGCTAGTCTGTCTCTCATAGATCAATGTCTTGTATTGAGAATTTTTGTCTTGGAGTTTGCCCATCCATAAATACAAATTCTTCTTATATGAAATTTTCTTGATTATTCGTGCTGTTTCTGCTAAGCAAATCCAGATTGGCAACCCTGAAGGTCTCATGTACTGTATTGTCTTCCCTTCTCTTAGAACTAAATATCATATTTTCCCCATCTCTGTTACTGTTTTCCTTTAATCAGTATATCTGAAAATATCAGCTTTTCCTTCCTCTGAGTCAGTTGTAAATTTCATTTTTCCCTGTCCCTATTTTCAGTATGTTTAACTGACTACTGGGTGCTCCTTTCTCTCAGTTGGAATTTCTTTTCTAAAATTCTTTGTTGTCTTCTACTTGAATGCCAATTGATAACCTATAAACACTAATCTTTATCACTTTCATTTTCTTCATTGTATGTGCATCTTTGAGGTCCGACAAATTCAGATTTAAGTTTGTATACAGTGATGAACCACTGGCAAAGGAGGAGGCGGTAAAAAAAGACCAAGTTTGTATTACGTCTGCGCTTTTTTAATACTAAAGTAGTTTGCTTGAATACGATCCCTTTGTCTCACATTCTCATTCACAATTATGGTTGGTTTATACTTTCTTGTTTGGCTTCTTTTATAGGGTTGGCACTAAAATGGGACATAAAATCTTTCTTCTATTATGAGAAGCTTTTGATATCTGAGCTTATTTGAAATTTTGCGAGTTTGCTCTATGGTATGGAACAGCAGTTATTCTGAAAAGTTCTCATTTTCATTTTAGGAAACTAAAAGTGTGCCTCCTGATAAAGAACTGTACAAGAGAATTGAGAAACCCGTTAGTTTGCCAGCTATTTCACAAAAGGAGCATATTTATCAGACTCCTGCAAAAAACTCAACTCTGGAAGGTATTCAAAGTCTCATATAGCAATTCCATCTCACCCGATATGACTAAATTGTGTTTCTGGTTGTTTCACCTCTCTTCATTCCAGATATTATAACTTTGTACTATTAGGTCGTGCAGATTCAGTTACAGGAAATAATGCTACTGCGAAAGAATCTTCACTTCTGAGCAATAGAGTAAGCATCACTTCTGAGCAATAGAGTAAGCATACCATTGTTTTTCTGCCTAAAGAGCTATATGGAAAAGGAATCATGTATTTATGAGTGTGTAAAAGATATTACCTTCTGGAATGTTAAATAAAATTTAGAAATTTAAAGTTGCAGAGTTGTTGATTTATTAGTTATACATTAATCATGTGCTATTTTTGGTCTATTGGATTTTTTTTCTGATGGATATTTATTATGAATTTGCTCCACAGCTCTCTGTTCATTTTTCTGTTTCTATTTATGGGCTTTGCTTAGTTTATAACCATCTAATTATGGCAGGCTAGTGAGGGAGTTGAAAAGAATAATAATCCAGTAGGTTTATATTCATACGAGACTGATGGATCCTGTGAGCTTGAGTTCGGAAGCTATTGTCTCTGGTCCAGGGAACATAGAGAAGTAATCAAAGATTCACTTGTGAAGAAACTCAAGGATCAGCTGTTTGAGGCAAGAGCTTATTATCCAAGCATTGCAAAACTAAAGGGACAGGAAGGCCTTTCACAGGAACTGAAGATGAACATTCAAGATCATGAACGGATGCTTAGTGAAGCAGTCTCTGATGATGATCTTCAATCATTGTAAGTTACATATCCTCTAAAGCTTCATCTTCACTAATGAATTCTTTTTTGTTTTCTCTGATATTGAAGTTTTTGTACTTATTTATGAAATCCATTGTAGTTACAACTTTGGAAATTTTTAACTTTTTGGTTTAAATGTACAGACACGCTTAACAACTTGAAATAGTTGGGATCTATTAGACGTCTTAAGGACTTGATTAGCAAATTTGCTAATTAATTATTTGAGCTTACACTTGATGTAATAATGTCATTGGATTGCATGCTATATCTGACAAAGTGACAATCAATTTTTATTTATATTTTTCTCATGGAACATTGGATTAGTGGCTATGTGCATAGCGATATGGTTGGTACAGTAGAGCTTTATCAGCTCTTTAGGAGAGCATGCCCGAACTTGATTATCGGTTGTTTGATAAACTTATATGTAGCTAGGGTTATAGCCCCATACTCATCTACATTCAGCATTCAATCTGACTTCTGTTTGTGAGAGAATCTACCCAGTCAACACCAGTGTAGCTATAATCTAAAAGTTACTATAATCTTGATGCAAAAATCCTTATTTGGAGCAGCTATCATAGGACTTTCTAGGTCGCCTCTAAAATGATAATGACATAGAGCTTTAAGAAAGTGATTGATCATGCTCATTGCAAATACCATGTCTAGTCTTTACAGTTGCAAATATCATGTTCAATTTCAATTTCCTAATCTGTCTTTTCCACCTTTCCTAGCTGAGTATTAATTAGCTTACCTCCCAGCATTCTAATCTTCTCTTGTATATCAAACATTTTTTTTTGTTAATAGTTATTTATGTCTCTCCTTGCATTGCCACCACTATTAATTAGGTCATTTAGATCCTTAGTCTAAAAGTGTTAATTAACGAAGGTAGTCTTTCAACCTCGTGATCTAGCAAAAATTACAAGCCTTGTGATCCATCAAAATAATTACTAGCCTAGTGATCCATCAAATTAATTGCTAGTTTTAATGATACATCTAAGTAGACAATAATAAAAATATACTTTCTGAAAGGTAGATAAAAGTTTGGATTATATGAAAATTTTCTAATGACGTAGAGCAAGATATTCACTCTGTTTATCAAACCATGTTATAGGAGTCTACTTCAAACCATAGAACTTTTCTGCCTGTGTAGTAGATTTATTCCCCTTCAACCATGTAAAATTCTTTCATAAGGTCATTTATATCCGACTAAAGAAACTAATAAAACATGCTTTCTAAGATGAAGAAAGAGTTATACTGAAGTGATTCTAGTTGTAGGGAATGCCTTTATAGTAAAATTTCATTTGTGGGATTGCTAAGAGGAAGAGGTGCTCCCATGTAGCATTAGGATGGAAGGCCTACATTTGAATGTTAGAGCGCCTGTGAAACTGGTCTTAGGAATAATGCATGAATCCAAAGAAAAAATTAAGATGGAATAACTAGGTAAGAATGTATCATAAATATAGACAAGAAATGAGATGAAACGTAGGACAACTAAGTGTAACTTTCCTGAAAGCAACCAGAAGATATAAATCAGAGGTTGGATTCAAAAGAAGAATTGTGTTTGGTGACCGGAGAAGTCACATGGTCACCTACTATTGTATGTAGGTCCTCAATGGTAGAAACTTTGGTATTGGTAATCAGATTGAAAACATCTTACTCATAAACTTAAGAAGTAAATAAGGAGTTCAAATAAAAGGTAGTAGACTCAAAGAAGGTGACATTGATAGAGATATAAGGGAGCAGTAACAATATTCATTTTGTAAGCAAAAATAGCCTATAAAAACACACTTAACTATTCTAGATCATAATTTATCTTCGTTGAAAGATAAGAGATGGACTAAACAAATAAATATCTGAGATGGAAAATAATTGATAAATGATGTGAAAACAGGACAGTAAAGAGAAGAATGACATTATCCTAAAATTTAGGTGGAATCACATTGAGTGGGAAGTGTACAACCAATATTATCTAAGGTGTGATTTTTGCAACCCTATATTGTTGTGGTGTATGAGGATAAGAGGACTGACGAAGAATGTCATGGCTAGATATAAAAGTTGGGAAGGAGAGAAATTTTCTTAGTGTTATATCCCCTTAATGTCTTAACAAATTCGCCATGTTGGGTCGTGCCTCGATACTAAAGGCAGAAAAAAATAGAATAGATTTTTGAACAATCTTTAATTAAGAAAAGTCGTCATTCTTGAATACTCACCTATAAAAGTAACAAGGTATTTGAAACAAAGTTTTGAATTCGCCCAACTAGAACCATTATCAAAATGTACTAAAGGGAATGCTGCAAAGACACATTTAAGTTTTCCTTGTTCTAGCTATATGGTCCAAGTGGATCAACTTCAAGTAACTCCAACCTAATAACCTGTTAAGTTACCTTAAATTTGATTGCTTAGTATAATTTGTATGAGAAAACCCTTCTTGGAAGTTTTGTATTAAAAATAATTGGGGCTATTCTTTCGACACCTGAAGTTTATTGTCACTTTTGCGTCTCATTTGCAACTAGTGTTTCTTTATAGTTTATGCTTCTCATAGAGTGGATTTGCACATGCAGATTCCAGAATTTGGAACCTTTAGCTGTCTGTGACAGTGTTACATATTAACTGAATGTGATATGTCCAGGTGTGTGTATATGTATATAGTAGACTGCTATAGCCTCCACTACACTGCCAGAGATAACCCAAGATTGGCTTTTTTATTTTTTGCTGACGAACCATTTTCTCATCTGGAACAAATATTAAAGAACTTAATGCCAAACCTATAACATCTGAGAGTCAATAGGTGGGATAGAAAATAAGTAGGGTGTAAAAGAGCCAAGCAAAGCTGAACTTAATGTGTCCTAGCTTGTTTATTTTCTTATCAAGCTTGTTTAAACTTGTTTATTAAAAATCTTAGCAAGCTCAAGCCGTGCTCTAGTTTTTTATCGAGCTCAACTAAGATTGTTGTTGTCTTTATAATTTAGGTAAAACGTTAATCTAATACATGGAATTTATATTGCTTTTTAAAAATATATTATGAACAATTTATGATAGCAATTTTTTTATAAATTACTATTTTTTATATATTAAATAAAAAATTTAAAATTAAATTTTATGCAAGTTTATAAATAGTTTATTTATAGATTATTCATGAGCTCTGTTCATGAATGTTAATGAACTGAGCTCACTAGTGAATTAGTGAACGATCGTAAAGGAACTTCATTGAACCGAACACCAGTTCATTTACATCCATAAAAATAAGATGTCACCTTCTGATAGAAAATACCTTTGTTATTTTCAAATGCCAATCACAGTTGAGGATTTCAGAATTTGTTCAATTGGACAGCAAGAATCACACTGATGTTCATGATGAAGCTTTGTTCTTTGTACTAGAATTTAGGCCTAGATATAATTCTCATAACTGACAATGAAAAATATAAGAAAGCTTGTTGAAAGAGAAGCATGACAATTTGATACAAATTAAGAGCTTGTTTTTCTTGAAATATTTTTGTTTTATCCTATAGTTTTGGACATGTTTAAATAGGTTGAGATGATATCAACATATTCAAAGGTTGAGAATAAGAATCTAAAGTCAGAAGTATAAATCTATTAAAATGAAAGGTGCAAGGAGCAGAGGAAGATCAGAAAAGACAGGAAAATATCAGTCTGCATTAAAGAAAAATTAATTGATTTGAATATATTCATTAATATACCCTTGAATAGAGCTCAATGAATGAATAAGATTCATATAGCATACCTCAAATAATTATCACAAATGCGACTTGATGATAAATCTTGTTTCTATTCAGGTCCATAAACTTCATAATGATTTGAAATATTTGTGAAGAATACGGAGGGTTGATATGCCAAAATATGGTTTAAGTTGTGTTATTAACCAAAATTGTGCTAAAATCAATAATTGTAAGTTATGCCCATGGAACAACAGTAATCACTTTAAAAATTTCAAAATTGTTGCATAGCTTGTCTTTCTTATTGTGAATGTTAAGATTTTGACTTCCTTCTTCAGTGTTGAGGTGAAGATACAAAAGATGGATGAGGCTATTGACAAAGCCACGGCACATACTGTAGATTGCTATAATGTTGATAAAAAACTAAGACAAATACTTGATCTGACAGAAGATGAAGCTCATTTTCATACAAAGCAAAGTGCATTCCTGTATCAGCTTGGTGTCCTGACCATGTCTAAGACGTTTCATTGCCTTTCAATGAGATTGACAGTGGAGTATTTCAAATCACCCTCGGCAGATATAGAAAACTCAATTTCCAACCACATTGATGATCCACGTATTCAGCATTATGTGATATTTTCAAGAAATATATTGGCCCTATCAGTAACTATCAACTCAACGGTAGTGAACTCAGAGGTATAACCTTCTGATCTTGGTCTTATGTGATTTGATATCAAAGATTTTGTTCCCCTTTTTAATCAACTTGACTGTTTTACAGGATCCTGATAACATGGTTTTCCATGTGCTAACTAATAAACAAAACTTTTACTCCATGAAGCAGTGGTTTGCCAGAAACTCATATGGAACGGCGAACATCCACGTTGTGAATATTAATGAACTTAAGCTTAAACACTTTATTAACCTAGATTTGGAAGAGCTGTCAATGTCTGAGGAGTTCCGAGTTTCCTCTCATGTAGTTGCTCAACCCTCCCCTTTGCAAAAGAAAGTTAAATATATCTCAGTGTTTGGTCATTGCCATTTTCTTCTTTCTGATTTATTCACAAATCTGAAGAAGATAATTGTTCTTGATGATGATGTGGTTGTCCAGAGAGACATATCATTCTTGTGGAATCTTGATTTAGGAGGAAAAGTAAATGGTGCTGTAGAATTTTGCAGCATCAAACTCAGTCAGCTAAAATCTTATTTAGGCACTGATAGATATGATGGTAACTCTTGTGCCTGGATGTCTGGAATAAATGTACTTAATTTGGAAAAATGGAGAGAACATGATATCACTGGAAGGTACCAACGGTTTCTCCATCAGGTAATTGCTACATTTATGATCTTAGTTTACTTGAGATCGCAACTAAACTTACTAATTGTACTAATGCATCTTAGCGAGCTGATTTGTTTCCACTTTAGTAGTTCTGATGTTGAATTTCTAGTATCCCCTCTGATTCTGTTGATTTCGCTGTGAATGATAGTTGCATCATGAAAATGAAGTGTCATGGAGAGCTGCAGCAATACAAGCGAGCTTGCTTGTTTTCCATGATCAGATATATGCACTTGATGATACTTTGATTCAGCAAGGACTCGGTCATGATTTTGGAATCTGCAGCAGCAATATAAAGAATGCAGCAGTGCTGCACTATGATGGCAACATGAAGCCCTGGCTTGATCTGGGCATTTCCATGTATAAGAAATACTGGAAGAAATACCTCACTCAAGAAGAGAGGTTTATGGAAGAATGCAATGTTAATATATAAATTCACATGTGGGTGCAGGATTACAATTGAAGCAAAGCCCGTCGAAATTTGCTTGTGCCAAATTTCAAGATACTTCCAATACTATATTTCAGGGTTCCTAGTCACCAACAGACTTGGACTAGGAGGCTTCTGATAATAGTTGGTTCATGAAAATGAGCATATATTTGATTTAGGTTTATGATTCTTGCCCTTGCAAATAGAGAGAGGGATGTAGACCGATTCTATGCTACATGATTCATTATAGTCTGAGGCTTACTGCATTAGAGGCTCAAGATGGATAAGTGTCCAGTGTAAATCGATTTTTTCCTCTTGTAATCTTCTAATTTCGATCCTCGTTGTTTTGCTTTCTTTTTGAGGGTATGCTGTAATCTCGTATTAAAATGTCAAATACTTCATGATTTGTTTGGCAAGTTCGCTTGGTATTTTATTTCCTCTAATTTGTATAAGCTTTTTCAAATTAACTACGTGGCCTTTTTATTTTTTATTTTAAAAACTATATCTCTCTTTTAGTTAAGATGACATTAATACATAAGAATAAAAAAATACATGATTTAATGATAATGTGAAAAAAATTATGATAAAAATTGATAAAATTATGCCATAATAAAAAAATATACTAATTACTTTTCAAATTTGACATATTGATTATTTTAAATAATTGAGTAATGTTTTTATAAAAAAATACACTTTCTTCTCATATTGTTTTTGGTAATCGAATATTCAGTTTTTGCAAGCATTAGTCCCCAGATGAACAGTTCGATTTCATATGCTTCCCGTTAAATAAATCAAGAAATGTTCGAGAGCAATTATCATTTTAATAATATTTTATAATATATTATAGTTGGGATTTAAATTATAAACATTTAATTAATTGAAGTAATTGATCACTACACTGAAGTCCGAGATAACTTATATGCTTGCCGAATATCATGCTATATTATGCAATTAAAAAATAAATTATGGCAACTCTACTAGCATCTAAATTTGAAAAAGAATGATTTCTCAGTTTTTTAAATATCTAAAAATTGAATTTTTATTTGATGGACTATTCGTTGTGAATACTGTTTATTTATCTGGTGTTAATTAATTTTTTTTTAATAAAAAAGCGATTATTATTTTTTTTTTTTTTTGAAAAAGAGACAAAAAGAGACTCTCCACCTACAGATCGCGTGCGGATCACGTGCCACGACGCCTTTTCCTTTTCATGAATTCTTGACTTACCTGTCTTACCAACCATGAAAGCATCAAACAGGCCCGACGATGGGGCCCTTACTCATCCTAAGGCCACCACATGGTGACTGTCAAGGTCAGGTCGAAATGGGTTAGCCAGAATGGGTCGTCTTCTGGTGACGAGGCGCTCCGCTCCAGTTTAATTCGAATCGAGCGCGGCGCGGCCCCACCGCGCACTCGCGAGTCCCGATGGCGCGGGCCGAGTCGTATGTGCGAGGGCTCGATCGGTTCCAATTCTGACCCAAAACCTACCGGCTCCCACGTGCCGACGCTCAAACAAATCTCCGCTCTCCCCAACCCATTTCTCTTCTCGTATTTCTTTTTTTTTTTAATTTTAGTTTCCTTGCCCTCTCTTCGCACCCGCTTGCCGGCGAAGAGATCAAGAGGGGGAGGAGGGAGGACAGGCAAAACCCTCGTCCGTGCGTTCCGATCCGACTCTATTTGTACTGGTCTACGGGCATTTGCTCGAAGGTGAGAGGGTACGGTAGCAAGAAAAGAGAGGGGGCCGATAACGGCGCGGCGGAGAGATGTCAACGGAAGAAGAGAAGTTGCTGAAGGAGGCGAAGAAACTTCCATGGGAGGATCGACTCCTGCATAAGAACTGGAAGGTGCGAAACGAAGCCAACATCGATCTGACTGCAGTTTGCGACTCCATCACCGATCCGAAGGATCCGCGTCTCAGAGAGTTCGGTAATCCCTGAGCCTTCCTCGATCTGGGTCTTTCTCTTTTACTTTTCTCCCTCTGCGTGTGCGCTTCCACCTGATCCATGTGCTTTCTCGGTCGAACAGAGACTTTGCTGGTTGAATTTTTATCGGGTCGGTACTTAATCTGAGTGAAGCTATTAGTTTCTGATTAATTTTGAAATTCTGGCCGATTAGGTCCTTTCTTCAGAAAGACAGTGGCCGACTCCAATGCTCCAGTGCAGGAGAAGGCGCTCGATGCCCTAATTGCATTTTTGCGAGCAGCCGACGCTGATGCAGGAAGGTGAATGCTTGTTTTCTCTGTATGATGGCGCATAACCTACTAATTAATTGACGAACTTGTACTTTTAATTTAGGTACGCGAAGGAAGTTTGTGATTCCATTGTTTCAAAATGCCTCATCGGTAGGCCAAAGACAGTTGAGAAAGCTCAGGCAGCCTTTCTCTTGTGGGTTGAGTTGGAGGCAACCGAAGTGTTTTTGGTACAAAGATAATAACTTCCTAGATGCTCTTTCATTCTAAATTTATCAAGTTGATTTGAAGCATGAATTGAAATCGTGCCTCTTATTGTTGTGCTGCACTTCTGGCATATGTAATATTTTTCCTCTTTGATCGCATGTTTTTTCTTAGTGTACATCTTCAAGCTCAACACATTCTTCTATTGTCTGTTAAAACCCTGTTTCATGTATCTGAGCTTACTGGAAGAAAATTGTCTAAAAGCTTCAAGAGTGTGTAATCTATATCCAGCAATTTCTACTTTGATCTCTCCCACAAGCTTCATGTCTCTGAGCTTAGTGAAGAAAAAATTCTAAATTCTTCAAGTTGTGTAATCTGTATTTATTCAGCAATTTCCACTATGATCTCTCCCATCTGAACTGGTGACCTCTCATTTCGAATGAACTGTTATGACTGATAACTACCCACATATAAAACTTAAATTTCCTTTTCTTTCCTGGATTTTTTGTCATACATTTTTAAGCTTACGAATATATAACCTTTACCTTGTACATTCTTGTAATGTATTTGTTAGACTTTTCTCTGAGTTTGTTAAAAAAAATCTCTAGTTGCTTTGGATGTATTAAATCTGTATCCACAATTTAAATTTTATTTAAATGTATTACAGAATGAGACTTTTTGAAATTTTACAATTATGGGATATCAATCTGATATTCTGATTATGGGTTTTAGGAGTCGCAAATATTATCCTGATATCTGAACTATTATATTAGATTTTAGTTGACAATGCTATATGCGCTACTTTGTTTGTGGAGTTATATAGGATCAGTAAAAAGGATACAAAAGTAGTCATGTTTACAATTTATGAGTTATGCACTTGCTAAATCATTGTTAACAAAACTACTTATGGAAAAGTGATATAAGCCAATATTTGCAATTATTCATGAATTTAACTATATATGATTGATATATCAATTATATTAGTTATTAGTCATTTTTATCATCACATTCTTCCAAAATAATACATTTATTTAAAATTGGATAATAATGAAATATAATTCCAACTAGACCTCAGTTAGTTAGCCTGTAGGATGGGAGAGTTCGTATCCAGACATTCGGAGCAGAAAATTTGGAATTGATTCCTTCTTCTCTGCATGTAAAGAGTATAACACTGAGAATGAGCATGTAGATTTCTACTCTGCCGTAATAAATCATATTTTGAGTTAGAAGTGCATTAATTGAGAAAATTTTGTGAGGAGTTAACGAGTGTACCTTGCTACTCTAACTTGGTTCAACATATTTATATTGTGGCAAGCTTGAATATTGGTGTTACATCATGACAACATAAGTTATATGATTTGTCAAAAAATCTGGTGCATTTTAACGTGTTGAGTTTGGAATCCTATGGTTTCTCTAATGTGTCACAACATTTTTTAGAGGCACCTTACTTATGATGAATGATAAGATGACATTTGTGTAGTTTCTCTGTGGGTCGTTTGTATGGGTTAAGGCGTAAAGCCTCTCTTAGGATCTTACTCATATTGATCATATTTGTTGGCTAAGTTTTGTGTTGAAGAAAACTTTGATGCCAACTGACAAAGAATGTTGTTAAACTGCTTTTATATTGACTATATCAATGATACAAGTTGAGCACAACAAAAATTATGAGTGAATCCTTGATGCTATAGAAATCCAACCTTTTGTGTAGCACAAATGCTTCACCTGTTTAAGCTTCATTACATGTAGGGCTTTGGAGTTTGGATTAGCACTTCTCTTTGATAATGCTCGAATGATTCATTGCCATTTTGCCAATCAGGTGGTTTTATAGGGGTGGTGGATAGAGTTTTCTCAGTTCCTATAGGTTGTATGGTAGTGCTTGGAAGTTTTGTTCAGAGTAATGCAAGAGTGAAATTAAGTACAATTGTGTCATTTTCTCTCTCTCTTTTTTGTACATTTTGAGGTTGTTTTGATATGTAATACCGGGTAAAAAAACTGGCTTATGGATTGCCTAGGTGAAAAATTGAGGCATGCTATTAGATCAGACATATTATCAAATTTAGGGTCCTGGGTGGTTACAAATATCTAGTCCAAAATTCCAATCAACTCAACTCGACCTGAGTTTAAATTATGTAAATTGCATGAAATATAAGCATAAAACACAATAAAATACTTAATTAGTCATAATAATTTATCTAGACCATCTCCTCTAAATGCCTTGGCGCAACGGTAAGACCTTTAGATCATGGGTTCGAGTCGCCGAAACAACCTCCTGCAATGCAGGGTAAGGTGCATACATTAGAGCCAATTTGGTCCAACCCTTCCTCGGGACCCGCATTGGCAGGAGCTTCGTGCACCAGACTGTCCTTTTTTTTAGACCTACTCCTCTAAATCTATAATATATATTAAATACTATATGCTCAACTTGACTTCCTATTTTATAGTGAAGTATGCATTTAAGCTTTGAAATTAATGGGTAATCAAAAACCTCCATTTGTTCTAATAATTCAATCAGTTGTTCATGGTTCTTTTCTATGCAATTAATGAATTGCCCATATCTCAACATAATTGCGAACCATTGTATGGATAAAGCTTTTGAGTATTTGTATCAAAATAAGAATTTACAATTCTCATTTACTAATATACCTCCAATCCATTAATTTTCTTCCCATATTTTTTATGTTGCTTCAAATTAGTTAATTATGTTCATTATTAAAGTTTCCATTATTTATTTATTTATAAAATATCCCTAGTGGTATAATATAGTCAAAATTCTCTCTATGCTTATATTTTACTAATTTTAGATCTAGATTTTTAATATTACAAAAGTTTACTATGAGATTGGTAAATCTTTCTAATTTATCTCATTATAACACAAAATTTTATAATGGAAGGAAAAACTAGAAATAATTTATAAATTTGAAGAGTATTTTTATATTAAAATTTTGGGAGATAAATTAATAGAGATTAATTTCTTTTAATGATAATATTATTTTTTTATTATTATTCTGTAAGATATTTTAAACAAGATAAACAATAATACTAAAATAATAATGGATCCATAACTGATATCTGATGATATTCTGTTTCTCATACTAGTGCATAAAACTACAATTAAGGTTAATTACCTGTACCTTTTCATCAAGGGTAATCTATGTATCCATTTCTTAAATCCAAAATCTTCTTGCTAGTACCCTCATCAGTCCCATGTGGCAACTTTAAATATGTAAAAAAATCAAATTATAACAAAAAATTATTTTGTGAATTTTAAAACTGTTTTTGAATATTTACTTTCGTTAATTATTATTCAGTTTGTCATGACTTTTAGATTGACTAAAATAAAAATTTTGGACATGAAATACTCTGAAACTTGTTGAGGTGTATAATTTTTTTTATATCTAATTTTGCTGAAGTTGATTTATTGACAAATACTAGATTGTTTGAGCAGTCATAATCCAGATTGATCTGGATTAGCACATTGGCTAATCCTTCTAATTGTGATTTCATCACTGAGCTTTAATTTGTGCTTAGATTGGTAGAGTAATGCTATTGATTTCATAGTTGATGTTACTGTTACTGTTACTGTTACAGTAGCATATGGTTATAGTTGGAGGCTTTCTTTAATTCTTAGCCTTGCTTGGGAATTGGGTAAGATTGCTATTTTTTTTCTCTTAATTATGATTTATCATATATTTATTTGGATCATTGCATTTAAGAATGCAACTAATTGATTGCCACATCAGACACTTGCAAATTTTTAGGGTTTAACAATGCCTTTTCTATGTTATTGTTTTAATATATATTTTTGGTGCTAGAATTTTCTTTTCCTAATGGTTTCTTTTTGTGAATCTTTTCATGAAGGGTAGCTAACCTTATTACCTTCACTACTTGGATTGCCAGGAAGCAATGGAGAAGGCAATAAAAAATAAAGTTGCAAAAGCTGTTGTTCCTGCTATTGATGTGATGTTTCAGGCTCTTAGGTGTATATCCAATCCATTCTCAAATTTTGCTTCAGTTGCTCTAGTTCTGAATTACTCAAGACCTATGAATTAATATTCTCACTTTCTTACTGTAGTGAATTTGGGGCAAAGGTGGTTCCTCCCAAGAAAATTCTAAAAATGCTTCCTGAACTTTTTGATCACCAAGATCAGAATGTCCGTGCTTCTTCTAAAGGACTTACCCTAGAACTATGTCGGTGGATTGGAAAGGAACCTGTAAAGTCTATTCTATTTGAAAAAATGCGAGATACTATGGTAACATTTTGGTCATTTTTAGTTCATGTCTAATGCTTGCACCCATTTCTAATATCCTTTCTGATTGTACAAAGAAAAAAGAGTTAGAGGCAGAGCTGGCTAATGTATCTGGAGTTGCTCGGCCTACTCGGAAAATACGGTAATTTAGCTATCAATTAATTCTGTTTCTAATGTTGTCTTGTTTTTGTTCTTCTTCTTGTGCACACTATGTTTGCTGTAGTGTTGACAAGTTGCCCTTTGAGAAAAATGTAATAGTTGTTTGGTCACTATTAGTGTTATTGCTTCATGAGTTCTGGTTTAAATAAATTGTGGGTGCCCATTGGTGGCTGACTTATTTATGAATACCACGAGTTTGAGTACCCAGTTTTAATTCAAAGTTTTAAGTGGGTTTGCATAGCAAGTAGTTACTTGAGTTTGAGTTCAGATAGTACTACAAACATATGAAGTCATGACCCATTGTCACTCATTATATATAAGGACTCAACATAATACAAAACATCCAATATGTCATTGTCAAGTACTAAACTTACAACATATATATATATATATATATATATATAACTAATAACTTTAATAACCCAATAACTAACTTTTATGACCCAATAAATTTAACACTCCCCCAGAAACTAGGGAATAGATAATATAAATATCTATTTTATTATATAAACTAGAAGAAATCTCAAAAAGAAAACAACATAATTGATAAAGACATAATACTCATGTAGTGGCATGAGGATATAAGAATTTGGATTTATCTTATAAAGAGTTGATGACTGAACTAGTGTTGTGGAGACGAGAGAGACCTTTAAAAATAGTTATGATCTTTTAAAGGTCTAAAAATAACTTCCTTCAAAGGTCTTGTTCAAGTATCAAAATCTTGTTCCTAATTGGAGGTTTGGCTCACCATAAGAACAAGATATGCTGGCTGTGTTGTGTCGGTGGCTAAGCCAAGCACAACATTAAATGGAGGAGAATGAGGCAGTCATGGAGGAGAATTAGGTGGAGGAGGATCAAATACCTCCTGTAAGTCTCTGAGTTGTCGGGGTAGTCTGTTGCCATGTTGCTATCACCTTGTGTGAAGCCCTCGAGTGGCGGTAGAAGCTCGTTGCCTTGCATCATTGTTGCTCATTGCATCATGTAAAGCCCTCAAGGAGTCATCACACACATTTTCTTTGGAGTTTTGGCGAGTTCGATATGTTGGTTGGCAGATAGAATGAAATATTTTGCATATGTCGGCCAATACTAAAGCATGACCCAATGACACATCTTGACTCGACCCAAAACACAATCAATAGAGATAAAACCCAAAAGTGACACGACACAATCCAAACATATAAATAGAGTGGCACGAAATGACCCATTTACAAAGAAAATTCATTTTTAAAATCACATAATTTTTGTCATATAACTTAATTCTGTATAATATTTAGTTGATTAAAATTATTTTTAATATTTATATCATCTCATATAGTTTTAGTAACTTGAATAACACAACTCATTGGGGCCGCCCGCTGCGAGCGCTTCTCGATTTATCCTGGTGGCTAGTGGGAAACTTCCATGGGTCCGGGCGGATCACCCCCAAATTAGTCAGTGTAAGTTGGATATCTAGTGCCAACTAATAATAATAATAATAATAATAATAATAATAAATAACACAACTCATTTGTGATATGATTAACATGACACAAATTGCCACCCCTACTGATATGGAATGGTATTTTAATCCATGGTCCTATTATAGAATTCTTGACTCCCCTTAAATTGAAGAATCTACATTGTGAGGTTGGTTGAAAATTTGTGATTTCCGAATACAATTTACATATTAGGATTCCAACATCTACCCTTGAAATGTGGAGATAATAACGGAGGAGAGATTGGGTGAGATGTGGATGCTAGAGAGACACTGATTGAAATTCTCATACTAGTTGAGAGAAATAGGATAGTTGAAAAGAGAGAAACATTACTAATCTATCTTATTTTTCCAATCTACAAAGAGAAATGCTGCAGAAATAAGTGAAATTAGGGTTCCAGTTCACTCATTTGTGGGGAGAAGTTTCAAGAGCAGACTTGATTTTCAGTCATTTTACTCCAAGATAAGAAGTATATGTTTTTTCAGTCTTTGAGAGAGGTAATATAGATGTCAGAAACAAAAAACTGACAAATCTTGACTTAGCTCATGCCTAAAAATAAGTATGGTAAGATTGACACTAACAGATCTTGAGTTAAAAATGAGTAGAAAAGGGAAAATTGAAGGTGATGATTGTTCAAAAATATTTGCTTTAATTATCTCAGCATTTTTTCTGAATACTTGTCTATTTTGATTCACCATGACTCTCAAAGAAAGAAGAGGAAGAAAATTAGGGCTTGCAATAATGTGGAGAGGGAAGAAACGACAAAGAAAGGAGGGTAAGTAAATTAGAATTTATGATGATTAAATGGCAAGGAGAAGAGATAAAGAGACTGCTAAGGAGGATGAGAAATTCAGTATTTGAAGGAGAGGCAGAAGAATTAGGGTTTCATGATGACAGAGAATGGAGAGGAAGAAGAAAACTAGGATTACTGATAGTGAATAAAAGAATGGTAGAAAATAGGGATTATGATTATGGAGAATGTAGGAAAGAAGATTAGGATTATGACACTTAGGTTTTGAAGGTGGAGGCAAGTCGCTGCTGTAAAAAATAACTTGTGGTCTCCACCTTATGTGATTATAAAGAAAATCCTAATTCTAGGTGATAGATCTGTTCTTGTACTGAAGTTGAGAGGATGTAATATTGTATTAGTACTGATAGTAAGAGATAACTATTGCATGATACATGTAGGATTCAACACAGTGCGTTATAAGCCACATAACTAATAACTCACTTCAATAACATAATAACTCTAACAGTCATATTAATGGCTTATTAGTTATTATGCATCATATTTAAGACTACGAACTCTAACAAAAAATGTTTCTAATTATTAAATTATCATACACAGCACATTCATTTGCATTGCCAGTTAGAAACTTCTCGAACATTCATTTTCAGTGAAAGTATTTTCAATCTAGTTACAACTGGTTTGTGGATGAACAAAGTCCTTGCAGATATCAATGTTTTGGAAGGGGGGTGGGCTTCATTTCTGGGTCTACTTACCGTTTAAGTTGCACTTTGTGTGTGTGTGTGTATAAAATAATCATTTTGAAATATGCCCTAAGATGTTACTTGCATATTTTATTAGAATGATACTTTTCAACATGTTTTTAAGATCTGAACAAGACAAGGAACCTGAGCAAGAAGTTGTTGCTGAAACAGTGGCTGCTGGTGCTCATGAAGAATCTGTAACAAATGGTTAGAAAGAGTTTAGTTATTTGTAGCTACATAACAAACCCTGATAGTAATTTAATTAGTTTTTTCTTCATGCTATGTAATTTCTTTGCCTGGCAAAATGTGCTAATGTGACTTATCTTCCAGTTCCTCAGGAAATCGATGAATATGAGCTCGTTGATCCTGTTGATATTTTGACTCCTTTGGATAAGTCTGGATTTTGGGATGGAGTGGTTAGTGTTTTCCCTTTGCTGTTTTTGTCTTTAGGAAATCCTACTATTTTTTTTCTTGCAATAGTGATAATTGGACATGCCATTATCTTGTTTCTAGAAAGCTGCTAAATGGTCTGAAAGAAGGGATGCTGTTTGCGAACTTACTAAGCTTGCTTCAACTAAAAGAATTGCTCCTGGTGACTTTTCTGAAGTCTGTCGAACGCTTAAAAAGGTATTATATGTTTTTTATCATCTTAAACTCAATGATGTATACAGGTGGATTAATGTACATTACAAACCCATTTTTAATATAATTTTCTTGAGTTTTTTTATCAACATTCTGGGCAAGCATTTATTTGCTTGTCATTGGTGTTGTACACTACAACATCAGCATGCTTTCTTCACTTCTGTTTTATGCCGCTCAAGTTAATGGATATGCTTGTTTCTAGTTGGTGTGAGTTTTGTACACCCTTTTAGACTTGTGGCTTTAATTATGGCGTTTGCTAAAGTAACAGTTCCGTATTAATCTTATTGTCCTCTTTTCTGTGGTTTCAGCTTGTTACAGATGTGAATCTGGCTGTTTCAGTAGAGGCAATTCAAGCAATAGGAAATCTAGCCAAAGGTCTGAGAAATCATTTTGCTGCGAGCTCAAGGTTTCTGTTGCCTATCCTACTCGTAAGTTCTTGTCGTTCTTTTGTCTTGCCCATTTTTACAGAACAAGTTCCACTATACTTTTGTTGTTGGATGTGTTATGTTATTTTAGCTCAGTTATTTGGTGTTAAATTCTTAGACAATCCAAAGGTTGATTCAGTATAATAGATAGAGACTAATGGAGGTGATGTGATGGAATTAAAAAAGATTATTAGTTTAAAGAAACATGTTTTAATAGATTTAGGTAAGGAAAAATTTTAATAGAGAAGGGCACAAAACCATCTATCATGGTGTTAGCAGCCATTATTTTTTTTTAAAAAAAATACAAAACCATCATATGATTGTGCTGTTTGAAAGGAAGGAGAGTGAAAAATTGCAAAACCATCATACCTTGTTCACTAGGAGAGAATGTAGAAATATGAAGCAATAGTTATTTCTGTTGGTGTTGGAGGTAGGAAGCAAATAAGGTGGACCTTGCTATCCTTGGCAAGACAACTAAGAGGAAATTGGTAATTGAAAAAGGGAGAGCAATATATGAAGTTGTCTAAACACTTCTTCTCTATTGTTTATTGTTCAACTTTACAAAATCTCTAAATTGTGAAATCATATTTTTGAAAATTATCAAGCCACACACCTTTTCAAATATTCATTTCCATTTTCATGAAAATGAAAAGGTGAAAAGCGATAAAAAAATTACCCTACCAAATTGGCCGTAAGGATTTTAAGAAGAAACAGGAATGGATTAATTGTAGTTTGAAAAATAAAAAAGCGGTGAAGGAATACTTTTGATGGACGGATAGGTAATCCTTCTATGAATCTTTTAGGGATAAAAATTACCCTACCAAATTGGCCCTAAGGATTTTAAGAAGAAGCAGGAATGGATAAATTGTAGTTTGAAAAATAGAAAGAACTGAAGGAATACTTTTGATGGATGGATAGGTAATCCTTCTATGAAACTTTTAGGGATAAAAATTACCCTACCAAATAGGCCCTAAGGATTTTAAGAAGAAACAGGAATCTTGTGTGATCTTCACATGCCCTTTTGTCTAAATAGTGTATTTTAAGGTCATCCATATTTTAGTGTGCAAAGTGTATACGGAATAAGAACTTAAAGTTAGTGTAGCAAATATGACAATACTAACTTTGATTCTTGTGATTAAGATAAAAAATAAGAAAAAAAAAAATCATAATGAGAAAAATTTAGGTTAAGATGATATGATTGTATGAATATGTTCAAAGATGACCTCTAAATTATATCATTAGACAAGTTGAATTACTTAGAATTGAGGACACATGGTAGAGAGAGGCCAAAGAGAATTCTGTCTAGGGAAATTAAAATTGATTTAGAAGACCTGAATGTTACTAGAAGATATAGTCTTTGATTTAGTTCAATGGTACGATGAGATTCATTTTGTCTTAAATAGTTAAATAGGTTGAATTGAGTCGAGTTTAAAGACGGGGTTTCATGAAGCTCAATATTATTAGCAATATAGTCTTACATTACATTTAAAGAAAGTTAAGAATAAGATCCATGTACTTGACCCTAGTCCTCTGTCTACTTCAAGGGTGGAAGAGAGGAAAGAAAGGAAGTGTTGGGGAAGGGAAGAGATGGAGGAGAGAGCGGAGTTATTTTGTTTTTGTTGTCTACTTGAGGAGAGAGGAAAGAAGGAAAACATGACAATTAATCCTTTGACATGCAGTGTCAAAACCAGTCTTTCAATACTTTACTTTTTGTTCCCCCTTCTTCCCAATTTTGGAAGGAAATAAAAGTGGGGAGAAAAGCTCCGAATTGCTGCTTGCTTTTCACCTAATTTTTCATTCTTCTACTGAAGTAGATAAGTGAGTTGATTGCTTTCCCTCGTTCCTTCCCCTGTTTGGGCTCCCTTCCTATTAAGTAGGCTTAACATAAATGTTGGCTTGTATTTTTGGATTGCAAATTTGTGTTAGTTATCCTCTTTGTTGGTTCAATATTGTGTTTTTACATAGTCTCTTTCATTCCTACTTAAGGTATGGTTCAAATTGTCGTTCTGATCATCATACAAATTTACTTTTTCAGGAAAAGTTGAAGGAGAAAAAACCAACTCTAATTGATGCTTTGACTCAAACTCTTCAAGGGATTCACAAGTCTGGATGCTTAACTTTGGCTGATGTTATTGAAGGTAATTCTTGTCTTAGAAGCAACATACTACACCATTTTGTGTGTTGCATTTAATCTGTGTATTGTTTTAATCAGCGAATACCAACTATAGCCATATTTATACTGATACTAAACTAATTCCTAATATTTTCAGCCACTCAATCATGCTAAGTCAATGCACTTATTTTGAATAACCAATGTTTCCTTGTATATATTACAATATCGAATGTTCAGTTACTTTTCTATTCTTAACCTTTGTATTTGATTCAGATGGAATCTGCACTTAAATCCTTTGTTTTTTCTGTTAAAAATTAAGAAATTTTGTTTGACTCAGTTTAACTATCGCCAATAATTGAGATTGTACAACTGCTTGTTTTTAATTATGCTGCAGAAGGTTGACGTCATTGTAAATATCCTATATATTTTTGTGATGAAACTAATAATTCACATTCATCCTCCTCATTGTTTGGTTTTGTGATGAAATTAGCGACTCATCATTGTCATTATTGTCGTTGTCATTAGCTTTCTGAACGACCTACTGCATTATGCAACAGAAGGTTGATCACATTCTAGAGCTATATGTTTTTGTGATGAAATTAACAACTTTCATCACCATCATTATGGTTTGTGTCAGCGATTTGGGGTTAGCTGCATTGTTTGCATCCCTCTACGATCTTCAACTTTCCGAATGACCAATTGCTTCTTTATAAGCAGCAGAAGGTTGATGGCATTCTAAAAGTTAACCCTTGTTACCTGTATGTTTTCATTATGAAATTTGTAACTTTTGATCATCATAGTTATAATCTGTCCCAGCTATTGAGGTTGACTACAATGATCTTATCCTTCCATTATGCTTAAGATTTATGCTCATTTATTTAAGCAATTTGAATGCTAGCTATCAAGGGATGGCACAACCTCAATATTTTTCATCTGAACTTGGGGTCTGCATTGGATGTTTCGCAAGAAATGTTGTAACTCGAATTACTTTGTTCTCTGTGATATATGTTATCAAAGCTCACTCTTGAACTTCAAGTGTTACCTGACAATTATATTAGATGGTTTCAATGTGGAATTGTCTTTTGTTTACATTACCTTTTTTTGTTTCTTTCTGAATGACATCTTGCTTTACAGATGTAAAAGTGGCTGTGAAAAATAAGGTTCCACTTGTCCGCTCATTAACACTGAATTGGGTCACATTTTGCATCGAGACAAACAATAAAGCTACTATCCTTAAATTGCACAAGGATTATGTGCCTATATTTTTGGAGGTCAGGAAGAGAATGTTTTGTTTATTTACATGATGTAAAACACTGCTTAGTTAACTGTTTGCGTATGTATTTGTCATTCTCTTGTTGAAATTTGCAGAGCCTTAATGATGGAACACCTGAAGTGAGAGATGCGGCTTTTTCTGCATTGGCGGCTATTGCTAATGTAAAAGAGTTTTGCTTCTTTGTTTTCCCCACCAGCGGATATAATTGTTAGATTATATCAAGAATTTTTCTAACCCTGTATTTTGATTCTTTAAGATTGTTGGCTTGAGACCATTAGAAAGGTCGTTGGAGAAACTTGATGAGGTTAGGAAAAAGAAGTTATCTGATCTGATTGGAAGCTCCGGTGGTGGTGAGGGCCTAATCTCAGGACCAGGTGTGAACACTTGTTATGTTCTTGACAAATCCAGTAGCCATTAGTTTTTTTCTTCTTCTGACTTTAACTTTCTTAATTTCAACTTTTTTCCAGTTCCTCCCTCTAATTCAAGTACCAACTTATCTGGTCCTAGGGTGAGTTTATTTGTTTATTTTATTTTATGATATGATTAACATTTCATTCACATAAATTTCCACTTTGTCATCCAACTAGTAGCTTGCAGTAATTAGTCATAATTTTGTTAACTTGATTGTTCTGGTCTCATTGGACCAATAAACTAAATAATTAAATGAGAAATTCTTATTTTGATGCAAATTGTATGATACTTCAACCCACTAAAGAAATAAAGAGCAATTTCGAAGTAACTGTTTTGAAGAGAGAAATGGTGGGAAAAATCAATATGCATTCACCAAGAATCATGTTGAAGCATTGTACTTTACATTGCATTTACAATCTCAAAAAAATATTTAATTTTGAGGAACTTGGTTATAAGATTTTTTTTTTGTTTCTTGTTTCTCTTTATCAGAAATATTCCCTCTACAACTTATGGATCATAAAATTCTAGAAGCCTTTAAGTCATTGCTTTCACAATTTTCTGTTTTCAATGCATATACATTCTTCCAGGAAGATTTCTTTAATCTTCTGGTTTATGAATTAGTTCCTGAATTGCTTTTTCCTTTCTAACATGATAGAATATTTCATTGAATACAGTGATATAACTTGTTTCTTATTTGCTATTGACTAAATGAGGTGAAGCTCCGAAGCTGTATCACACATTTTTTATTCATCTTTGATTTACACATTAAGCTATTTCAGTCATAATTCTTTGTCATTTTGGCTTTGTATTTGTGTGTGCATGTCCAGCCATAATTACTTTTGTCCTGGTTTTTGTTGGTGTTTCAACCACATAAAATGATTGCAATAGATAACTCATTAGTCATTATGTAGATTTCTAAGTTTTTTTTTTGCTCGATATGATCTTTAATAGGGCACTGATAGCTCATGCATAAGGCGGTCTGCTGCTAGCATGCTTAGTGGGAAGAAACCTGCCCAAGCATTGGTGAGCGCTGACATTATTTTATTTGTAACATGATTTTCATATCCAACTCGTGAATTTTAATTTGATTGAATATCTTTTTAGCCCCCTACTAAGAAAAGTGCTACTACAAAGCAGTGTATGAAAAAGGCAGATGGGGTGGGACAATCGAAGACTTTTGTTGAGATTGAAGATGTAGAGGTAATTTGTAAGCAAAACTCCAATTCTGTTTTTTTTTGTAATTAAAGACCTCTTGTTTTCTTTTACATGGAATCAGATTGCAAAGTAGGAAAAAAAAACTAATGTAGAATAATTATTCTATAGATCTTTTGGGTAAATTTTTGCTAATACTCTGTTCTACCTTATGTTCTTAATTTATTTGATTGATAATAGCCCAGTGAAATGAGTTTAGAGGAAATTGAAGGAAGATTGGGATCATGCGTAAAGGTGGAAACTATCTCTCAACTAAAGAGTAGTGTTTGGAAGGAACGACTAGAAGGTAATGAATCCCTTTTTCTTATCATTATTATGTTTAGTCTACCTATATGGCGTGCTTTCATATAGGAACATAAGTGATAAATCTGTGTTGCCATTATGTGTAGCATGTTTCATTGTATTATAACTCCATAGATCAATTCCAAAGTAGTAAAACCTACAAGATTTCCATTACTTGTCTTGATTCAGAACATGTGGTCAAATCAATCATTATAACACTGATGCTGGTGAGAACAATAACACTGACCGAGCTATGTCTTTTGCAGCTATTGGCTTTTTTAAAGAGGAAATTGAGAATCTTCAGAATCTAGATCAATATGCTGAGATTTTGATTCGGTTTTTATGTGTTGTACCTGGCTGGAATGAGAAAAACGTGCAGGTAACATGCCCAAGTAGAAATTACAAAAAGATAGCTATTGATTTCTACACTTACCTGATAAGAGATTTTAACTTGTTTATGGGACAGGTCCAACAACAAATCATTGATGTCATTACTTACATAGCTTCCACTGTGAAAAAATTTCCAAAGCGATGTGTGGTGCTGTGCTTTTTGGGTATGGAACAACCATTTATATTTCCTTGATATTCCTGGATCTAGGTCAAAAGTTTTATTGAATGAGTTGCTCTAATGCAGGCTCTCCCACTCTAATTTGCCATTGTAGTTAGATTTGAATTTTAAGGATATTTAATCTAGCGAGGGATGTTTCTTGTTGATAGGCATAAGCGAAAGGGCTGCGGATATTAAAACACGAAATCAAGCAATGAAATGCCTTACTGTTTTTTCTGAGGCAGTTGGTCCAGGATTTATTTTTGATAGAGTAAGGAATTTGATTTGTTTTTACAATTATTATTATTTATTTGTATAAGCTCTTACAAGATGCTTTGCTGATGTTCAAGCTCTACAAAATCATGAAAGAGCATAAGAATCCCAAGGTTTCCAGTGAAGGCATTTCATGGATGATATCTGCAATTGAAGACTTTGGAATTGCCCATATAAAGTTAAAGGTACTATTGGAATTTTTTTACAGTCTGTGATTCTCACAAAATCCTCTCTCTTCAAAGTAAGTGTTGGTTACAGGATTTAATTGATTTTTGCAAAGAGTTTGGGCTGCAATCTAGCACTGCACCAATCAGGAATGCGACTGTCAAACTTATTGGAATCTTACATAAATTTGTAGGCCCTGGTAAAATTCTTGACTTTTCAAATAATAATTGTTATGACCATGAGAAACTTAAATTTTGCTTTCTCAGACATTAAAGGTTTTCTGACTGATGTCAAGCCTGCTCTTTTGAGTGCTTTGGATGCTGAGTGTGAAAAGAACCCATATGAGGTAAAATATGAATGATGTGACATGATCTTGTTGTTGGATTTATTTAATTCATCACTATGGCTACTTATTTGACAATTGACAGGGTGTTGCAGCAGCTCCCAAGAAATTGGTAAAAGTTTTGGATTCTGAACGGCCTACTTCTGCATCTGGATCAGATGGACTTCCTCGCGAAGATATTAGTGCAAAGATAACACTTAATTTGTTGAAGGATCTAGGAAATTCTGACTGGAAAGTATGAGATTCAGACTCATTATCCAATCTTTTATAATTACTAGCATTTCTATGTTAATGAAAACTGAATTTGCTTCTCTCAATGTATAGGTTCGTTTGGAATCCATTGAGTCTATTAATAAAATTCTTGATGAAGCACATAAGCGTATCCAACCTGCTGGAACTGGTGTGTGTTTATTTTCTTTGTTGCTTGGTCACATGATTTGTGAATTCACTTCGCCTATGTTAAATGTCCAATGCCAGTGGAGTTGTTTGGTGCTCTTAGGAGCCGCTTATATGATAGTAACAAAAACTTGATAATGTCAACTTTGGCTACTATTGGTGGTCTTGCATCAGCAATGGGCCTTCCTGTTGAGAAATCTAGCAAGGTAGGCAGTCCAATTGAACAAATTGTTTTTAATTTTTTATATTCATCCAATTACTTTAAGCCTACCATTGCTTTTTTTCTTGTATAGGGGATCTTATCAGATGTATTGAAGTGTCTGGGTGATAACAAGAAACACATGAGAGAATGCACATTAAATACTTTAGATTCATGGGTCTTTGCTGTGCACCTTGATAAAATGGTACCTTTAGATCTATGGCGATCTCCTTTGGTTTCTCCTCTTATTGGTTGGCAATATATTTATCTGGTGCATTTTTTCTAGATTTCATATATTACAGTCACTCTAGCTGATGCAAAACTTGGCGCTGAGGGACGGAAGGATCTTTTTGATTGGTTAACAAGACATTTGTCAGAGGAAAATGATTTACCTGATGCTTCACAACTTTTTAAGCAAATTGCTACTGCTATGACTGTAAGTCTGAATCACAGTTGCATAAGGTGCATTTTCTTTGGATAGAAATACTTAGCAAATACATTTCTTTGTTTAGGATAAATCAGCCGATGTTCGCAAGGCTGCCGAGTCCTGTATTGTTGAAGTTCTTAGAGTCTGTGGACAAGAGGCAGTATGTGAACCTTTTTAAAAACCTTTGTTCTCTTCTCCTTGCGACAATGATGAAATGGAATGTTAACACTTTTTTCCTTCTAATTTTGCAGATTACCAAATGTATGAAGGATTTGAAGGGACCTGCTTTGACAGTTGTACTTGAGCGTTTAAAGCCATCTGGAGTTATTGAAGGTATTTTTCTGGACTTCTTGCCTCTTAAAAATCCAACCCCAACTCTATTTGATTTCTATCCTACTTTGTTGCCTTCAGAATTTTCAGATTCTACAAGAGTGATTGCTGGTGGTCCGGTTTCCAAGTCTACCATGAAGAATGGAAAGCTAGTATCAAATGTTGGCAATGACCGTAGACCTGGCAGCAAGATGACATCAATGGTGTGATCTTCTCCCTAGTTGCAAGATAACTTTAAAGCAGATGATGCTTACTTTTGATATTATTTTTTTGCCAGAGAAATGTTCCAACAAGGGCTTCCAAATCTGACCCTTTTGCTTCTGTTCAAGATCTTGCCGTCCAGTCACAGCCTTCATTTAACATTAGAGACTCCAATAAGGTTTAATAAGAGGAGACTATTTATATTTGTGCTGATAATTCTAACATGTATTCATTTTCTTAAAATTTTCTTTCTGAATACTCTGCAGGAAGATAGGGAGAAGCATGTTCCTAGGAGATTTAAGTTTGAGGAGCCACGTCCTGAACAAATTCAGGAGCTGGAGGTTTGTTTCTCAAAAGATCTGATGTTATTTTTATTTATTTTTTCTTTGGACATTGGAGCTTGCTTAAGACCACTCTAGTGATGGAAGAATAATGTTTGATAAAAAGTTCTGATCGACATGCTACTGTGTTTGTTTCTTTTTCCTGTCCTATTTCTCTCATATCTTTTCTTTCAAGCAGTTGTAGATGCTTATCTCATGAATATGATATGCTCTGTAATTCTTTGAAAATAGTATTTATCTAATCTTCGAAGCAGATGACTGATATTGTAATACATCATCAAGCTGTGTTGGCTACATGGATATTATCACTCCTTTAATACTACAGAAAGCTATCTCACTAGTAAAATTCAAATTAATTAATTAATTTTTTTTTTTACTTTTTCTTGCACAACATGAATCTTATCCCTCCTCCAAGTACTATGCAAGGTTATCTCACTAGTAAATTCCTTTATTTGCCAATAATAAATTTCTTTTTGTTACATCAGTTCTGATTTCCTTGATCTCATTCTATGTTGCACACCATTGACTCTAATTAGTTGAACTCGTCCAACTATAAAATTGATGGGCCCTCTTTGTATATGTACATCTTTGAAGCAACACTCAATTACTTATAAACAAATAGTAGTATATTACCGAAAGTCAATAGCATTTCCAATGTGGACACATTCAACTATTATAAATTCAATTTGCCTATGTTACTCATACTCAAGTACAATATTTGATACAACTGTGGATCTAAATGTTTGACAACTATTTATAAAAGCTTTGCATGCAATCAATAGGGGTGTTGGTTCAATTTGGAAGGTCAGTTTCCAACATGGGTACAACGGGGTAGATGAATAGTAGTTGCATGGCATCTAATTTCACCTGTAAACATGTCTTGTTAATCAATTATTCCCCACATTTTATCATTTATTCGATGTGCACTTAATTGTTTTCTAATTGTACTGTTATTTTTTTCTTAACTGTCCATCACTTCAATAAATACATGCCATAAATATAATAAGTAGCTCATGCCACAGGTCCATGTTATCATACAATTTTTCATTTAGTCTAATGGGCATATGAAAATCAATCAATATTTCCTTTTTCTATTGATAGAACAACAACCAAATCTTATCCCACGAGGTGGGGTCAGTTTCTTTTTTCTATTGATGATCTCCAAAATATGTAATACTTGCAGTCATTTTTAAAGATTCTTCTCGTAATTCAAATTACATTCTCGTTACTTGGCACAACATAGTGCACAAATAACATACACCAATGCACCAGGTATGTTTATCTTGAATATGATCAGTGGCTCCATCTATATTAACACAAAATGATATAGATTTATTGACTTTTGATGTGAATCTACAAGCCAACAGGTCTATCGCTAGTGATTGCATTATTATTCATGTCCTTGTTACATTGAGATGACTACTAAATATACACATTTCACCCCTAATGTCGACCACATTAATTGCCTTAAGATTCAATAATAAAGGTTTTTTTTTTAATTCAATAATCATTTCAAATTTTTTTTTTCTAGATTTGATATTTTTTATTCGTTGTTTTAATAGAATGTAGAGATTTAGAAAATATTTACTAGTATAAGAATATATATTGTTACCACATTACACAAATATGACAGGACATGTGATTTGGGCTTGTATGCATTTACTAAAGAAGCACATAGGATAAACATTAGGAATTTATTATATTCTCATATTAGGATACATTATTTGGGTGCTGTTATTCATGGCCTTACAGTGTGCCAGATCTGTGCAAGGGCTGCACTATCCTCATATGATGATGTGGACATACATAAATTTTAATTTAGGATATTTGTTTTTACATGATAAGATATTAAACATTCTCTGTTATGATACTAAAACTTCTACTGCAGTATGATATCACAAAGCATTTCAGAGAAGATCTCCATAGGAGACTTTTAAGCACAGACTTCAAAAAGCAAGTAGATGGACTCGAGTTGTTGCAAATGGTGGATTGACTTTTTCTGTTCCAAATCAGCAATACAAAATTGTGCATGTGTGATTCAAAGATGTTTTGTTTTTGAGCAACCTGCTTGTCTTTAAATAGGTTCTGCCATCACATAGGACAGATATATTTGAGCTACTTGACATACTTTTGAGATGGTTCGTTCTACGATTTTGTGAGTCAAATACAACATGCTTGTTGAAGGTAAAACATACTTTGTTTGCTTATGGTAATTGACTCGCCTGTTGCACTACTTAGACTGTTTAGTAATAGATCATCTTATCTCTTTTTTAATTATGATTTGTAGGTGCTTGAATTCCTTCCTGAGCTTTTTGATGTTCTAAAGGATGAGAATTATAGTCAAACATATAGTTTGATTTTATAGATCTTTTGATGTGATGAAAATTCTCTCTGTGCATGTAGTTCGTTTTATTTGCCAGCAACTTCTCGAGCTGGACATTTATACAGATGACATTTATACTAAATTGCTCAAGTGGGCTGCCAGATGAGACTAAAGCTGCGCGAATAATCTTGAAAGATTATGTGGATGGGAAGCTTTCTCATGATGAAATGCCACCACGAGATATGGATGCAGAAGTGAATGAAGCTGATGAAATTGGCAATTCAAATTCTTCGTCAGACGATGAACCAAATGCTTGTGATCCAGATGCTAACTGTACAAATGTTGAAGCTGGTCCCAAAGAACATTCTCTAAGCAATCTTCTGGATGATCTCAAATCATTTGAGTTGGCTGGTGCATTAGCATCAAAAAACGCCCCAGTAGCAAAGAAGAAAGCCTCAACCTCTTCCCATAAGCATCAAAAGAAGCCTCAGAGGAAGAAAGATCGCTCCTGGAGGGTGGGAAATGATGATGGTGACGGGATGCCTGTTGTTAGAGTGTTCCAAAAGTCTGCCGTTAACTGGGCAAGCATTGCGGCATCCAATAGATAATAAGCATGCTTGATTTTTCTTGATGTAGGACAGGTATAACCTATGCATCCGGATGCCTTAATTACTAGTTGTATTTATTCTGGTTGAAATTTATGTTTATTTTATGTTTTGTGTTCTTCAAATGATTGCTCCTGGGGGTGAATGTTGCTTTGCAACAGTAATTCATTCCTGATTTATTTGGCTTTGGCCTAGTTATCGTGGATGCTTATAGCTAATAATGCACTTCTCTTTAGCATTCAATAGGTTGAAAGTTTTCGTCTTAATAATCCACTTCTGTTTAGCATTAGCTGTTCAATCATTGTTCTCATTAAAACACATCTTGAAACCTAATTATGTTCTACAAAGTCTGCAAAGTAATCCATGATTGTGCTTGAATTGTGTTTTTTATTTGGAGGAGAAAAAAAAATTGAGTGAGAAGATCTTTCTTTTTCTAGACACTCTTTGGTTGGAAAATAATCCTTCTCATGTAATAAGGGGAGTATTTAAAATGTTAATGCATAATTATGATTGGTCATTAATTAAGAGAGAAGGAAGACCTTTCTGTGGGGGAAGTGTTTAAAATGTTAATGAGTGATTATGATTGGTCATTAAGAGAGTGCCAAGTTAGATGAGGAGAGGGTAGTTGAGATATATATCCACCACTTCCATTGTCACAACTATGTGATGACATATTTGTATGAATAAAAAAAATGATAACATCATATTTTGAGATGATGAATTTAATTTTATGAAAATTTTTTATTGATTAGTAGGATAAATTAAAAAGTGTTAATAGAAATTTATTCAGATGATTAATATTTTTAAGTTCAAATTTTATTGAAGGAAAAATTATATAATACGTGTGGAGATTTGAATTTTGAATTTTTTAATTATTTATTGGAGGGCTTACTATTATTTTGGAGCGACATATTTGCATGAATGATAAGATAATTAGAAACTTTAATGAAATTGATTAATAAAATATTCAAGGCACACAATATAAAGACTTTAATGAAATTAATTAATAAAATATTCAAGGCACACAATAAAAAGAGTTGATCTTTTCTAATATATATATATATATATATAAATATAATTATGTGGCTCAAATGGAGAAGCTTATGGTGTGATTTATTTTCATACGTCAACTATTTTGGTCAATGTTTTGATCATGATTATCGTTTATTTAGTTTTCTTAAAATTTTATATTAATAATTAATATATGAAATATTATTATCATAAAATTTAAAAATTAAATTTTAATTAATAATCAATAGTTTTATTTTTTTATCGTAACAAATGATGCCACCGGTAGATGAAGAAGTAGTGAGATTGACGCCGGGCCAATCGCGGCACATGCAGTGCTGCCCCTCGGCGATGCGCTGGTATACAGAAGGGACGTGGCGGCCGCAGCCGCCCCAAGTAGCCTTCCCGCACTTGCCGCAGTTCACCTCGTAGCACATCTCCTGTCCTCTGCTGCCCGCTGATCCCTTCCTTCCTTCCTTCCTTCCTTCCTTCTTCCCCTTATTTATCGCTACATGTACCGAATAAGATTGATATATGGATATGCGTCATTGCCGACGTCATATTTAAGGAGAGAAAATAAATTAAAAAAAGAGCTCGTTAATATTTTAATATATATTTTTTTATTTTAAAAATATATTTGTTGAACAAAATTATTTCAACTTAAATAAATTATTATTATATTAAATACTTTTTATTAACTTAATTAAAATTAATTAAATTTATTTTAATTTAATGTACTATAATAATTTTTAAATGAGAAATGAGGAGCAGGAGGCGTAATCAAAGAAAAAAAAATGAGCGAAAATGGAATGGAATTATTAATTTCTCCTTAAAATATCCAAATCATTTTGGCCGTCTGTTTCTCTCTGTCTCTCTCTCTCTCCCATCAGCGGAGAGACCACGCCATTTCCCCCAATGGGAATGTCCTCACCACCGCCGGCTTCCCACCGTCGCAACCAGGGTTAGGGGTCCTCTCCGGCGGCGGCTCTCTTCTTCCTCCTCCTCGTCTCGATCTCTAAAAACTGTATCCTTTTGATTCCCTCATCCTTTCCGATGACCTCCGTCTCGGAGGATCCTATTCGCTCTCGCGGGCATACCGCGGTAGAGGAGGTGGAGGAATGGGAGGGAATCGACCACTTCGATCTGCTGCCGGACTGCTTGCTCCTTTCCGTCTTCAATCTGATCGGCGACGTCAAAGACCTGGGAAGGTGCCGCGTCGTATGTCGTCGCTTTCACACCCTTGCCCAACTCGTAGAGTCCGTAGTTGTGCGCATCGACTGCGTTATCTCCGACGACCCCTCCACTTCCCGCGCTACGAGTCCGGGCGGGGATAGGGGCCGTGGTTTGATCTCCCACCTAGCACGCATCGTCCTTGGAGGCATCGTGAAGCCCTTACAAGCTCTCGGCCATATACTCGCCCCCTCTGCTTCCGTTTCCTCCGGCCGAAGGTCCACGTTCTCGCCTCTTCCTTCCTCCTCCTCCCCGATATTATCGGATGTTTCCCACCATTCTCCCGCCGAGGTACTGAAGAACTTTAAGGATATTCGCTATCTCCGGATTGAGCTTCCAGCTGGGGAGCTTGGCCTCGAGGACGGTGTTCTCTTGAAGTGGAGGGCCGAGTTTGGGTCGACCCTTGACAGCTGTGTCATCCTTGGTGCTGCCTCTGTTCTCTCCTCTGCGTCTTTCTCGCCTATATCGTCAAACCCCAGCCCTGACTCTAGCTTCCAGGATGCTTGTCTGAGTGATGACAGTGGAAGCATGCCGGAGTCATTCTACAGCAACGGGAACTTGAAGCGTAGATTGTTTTGGACGATCAGTTCCATGATTGCTGCGTCAGCACGTCATTACCTCCTCCAGTCAATCATCAGTGACCATGAGACTCTCGAGACGTTGGAGCTCACAGACGTTGATGGACAAGGGTTGCTGACGATGAGCCGGCAGCAGTTGCAGGAATGCAGGGTGAAACCACTGTCTACAGCTGGAAGCTCACAACGAACACTGGTGCCAGCCCTCAGTATGCGGCTATGGTATGCGCCTCACCTGGAGCTACATGGTGGTGTAGTGCTCAAAGGGGCAACTTTGGTGGCTGTTCGGCCAAGCCAAGAGTGGGGAAGCGAGTTTGCTAGTTACAGAGATTGTGATGGTGCCATAGGCTCGTCAGACATGTGCTGGATTTCCAGTGCATTCAAAGAGCCGTACAGATCAGCAGTAGCAATGCTTGTGAAGAGGAGGAGTTACTGTCTCGAGATGAATTCCTTCTGAGTTTGGAGGGATGGTGCAATCCACCATCATAGAAAGGTAGAATTCCTTATAGTGTTCGCTGATTGTGCTTAATTTGAAGATATTATATTTCTTAGTAGTGAATTTATATTACGTGATCGTAAAGATAGACTGGTGAAGTCATTTGAGGTACTTGGTCCCTAGGTTGAAAGTGATGATGATGCTTTATGTACATATACTGTCGAGGACCAATTAATTTGAGCTCAAAGTGGTTCTAAAACTTGCTTACCGCATCAGAATACTACTTCCAGTGATATTTTTCATATTATGGTGGATAAGTTACTGATTTATTAGGTAATACTAATTTTACTAACTGATCATTTACTTAGATTTTGGTACTATGGCAAATAATATCTGCCTTTCTACATCATGGAATGCTGCTTGTAGTTATCGTTATCAAGTGATGTTAACAGTATGAACAAAAATTGCTGATGGCTAATTATCCATCTTATGCTTTTTTTGACATTTTATATAAAGTATTTAAATGTTAATGATTCATGCTGATTTACACTTTAGTTTGAATTGCTTTATAATCAATTTTGTTTAGCATAAATTATTCACCATTCAGATTTTGAAGATCTAGAGGAGACTAAAGCATGTTCAATGGAAGACACTCATTAGCTAAAAATTAATCAATATGATCAATTAATGGTGAAGTTTTACTAACGTGGTGCATCAATGGTGACTAGTCCATGCAGTTATGATAATCTGCTAATTCTGAGCTGTGCTGTTATCTGTTGGAAACTGAAGAAAGCATTCTCGTGCTTGCAAATTCGGTAAGGGTGATGTTTCTCCCACCTTTTTAGCCATTCTAAAGTGGAAATTTGGACTTTTGATAGATTATGGTGCTCATCCTGTACTGTATATTGTCGCCATGATCCACTTTAGTTTCATTGCTACCAAAATTGTATCAAATCTTGTGAATTTGCCTTTTGTTGCAAAACTCTTCACTGCATTCTCATGTCAAAATCGCTTAGGCCATGATTTTCTTTAATCTTGCAGTATTTCTTATGTTATTTCTTTGTTCACGAAGGCGTTTTTACTTGATTTTTCTTCTCAAAGATTGGTTAGAAATCACAATTTGTCAGACAAGAATTGACTTTCTTTTCATGGAATCTTGTCTAAGTTTTGTCTTTGATACTATCTTGAAATGTCATCAAATGGCCACTGTGCTTGTGGAATCTATTTGTTGTTTTAGATGCATTGCATTGAAATTTCCTCACGTTAGTCGCATTCTTGACTTGACTTTTGCCTTGTTGTAGTTTATGTAGTTTACTAGTGTTTGTTCACAAATATTCCCAGGCAACTAAATCTATTAGTAGTTGATATGCCATAGATTCAGATGCATCTCAGCAATATTTCCATGCACATTATTAAATTGCTACTTGGGGTTGATATGCCATTCATGCATCAATATGAATTGCTTGTGATGCATATAACAACAACAATAGTAATAATGCTCAGCAAGTGCCCGCCATGCCAAGCCTTTTTCATCCTCTTATTCTTTCTCCCTCCCTTTCTTCTTGCAAGCCTTGTACTTCCTAATCTCGCTTTCCATGCGATTTATTTGTTCATGCACTATACAACACATGCAATTTAGAAGAACTTCCTCATCGATCATTGAGGAGTTCCTTCATGTTCCACACAAGAAACTATTACAAGGATAGGCTAAAACCTAGTCGCTTGATACTCCCTTAGATATATTAAGCCTCCTAAGCTTGCTCCATATGAAATCTACCTCTTATCAAGTTGTCTTAGAGTTCATTTCGTTAGGAATTTTCGGTTGCTTGGATGCTCTAAGCCAATCTTCTCTAATCACTTTTGAGTCCACCTTGTTAGGAATTCCTAATGCTTTTATGCTCCAAGTCATCATTCATCGATCATCTCCTTATCCAAATCGTTATAAACCTCTCAACCATCAAGCATAATCTATCCAACTTGATTGTGTTAAGTCATCCATTACCATAATTTGATCATGGTCATACACTTAATGGACACATCAAAACAACTTACTCAAACTCAATCAATTGAGAGCATCATTGTATCAACAACATAAAGAGGTAGGGGGCGAGTTGTTCCTTGTTAGGCTTGTCCCCGTCATGGTAGTGCCACCAATAAGGGATAATGTCGGGGCATGATTAAGGTTTAATGTAATTAGCATTCTTATGTTAATATTAATTAGGATCTTAACTGATAATATTGATTTCTAGTCAAATCTAAACTAATCACTAGAGATGAATTAAGATCTAGTCTTAATTATTCTTAACTAACTAAGTAACCAATTTTAGAAAAATAAGAATTTCTCAACCTTTTAGAAATTTCTATACTTGATATTTAATTAATAACAAATATCTGTTATTATTATTTTTGACACCTCTAAATTATTTATGAAAACTGTACAAAAATTAACGATACATATTTATTTATAGAAAAATGAAAAAAAAAATCAAGAATGGAAAGAAAAGAAAGGAAGAAAGACCAGGCGGTTCCAACGGAATGATACGGATGTAGAAAGTTGGTCGGGCTCCAGTCTCCAGCTCAGAACCCACGTTAAGTTATGACCACGGCAGGGATGAGTCTGTACCCGTGCCGAGTGGACCCGAGCGGCTGGCTCCCAATGCTTCCTCTTCTCTCCCTAGCTCTCAGTCTCACTGCCGATCCCTAGCTTTCGAATCGGCATTTGCCGCCTTCTCACAGTCGATCTCACTTCTCGAGGGGAGCTTCCAGAGCTGGAGTCGTGGAGCTGAAGGTTTAGAGCTCGGATCAAGCTCCGTCGAGCACGGTATCGTTGGAAGACCAATCGCTTGATTTTTTTTTTCTTTCTTTTATGCGGTTTTATGAGGATTTTGTTTGAATGCGGAGTTCGTCTGGTAGATGTCGTTTCCGGAGCTGAAGGAGCGGCATGCGGCCGCGACGGCGACGGTTAACTCTTTGCGGGATCGGCTTAAGCAGAGGCGGCAGCAGCTGCTTGACACGGACGGTGCTCAGCTTACTTTTTCTTGCTGGATTTGACCTTTTTCGTGATCTTCTTTTGACTTTGATCTTTTCGTGCGGTTTTGGTTCGAGTAGTGGCTAATTATACGAGGACCCAGGGGAGGACGGCGGTCAACATTAGCTCAACGGATCTGGTTTGCTGCAGGACACTTCAGGGGCACACTGGCAAGGTAGTCCAACTTTACCTCGGATTTTATCACCCATATAGATTTCCTATCGACTATTGTTAACTTTCGTTAGTTGACAAGGACTTCATAAAGGACATTTGTATGCTGTCAAATTTGTTGTGCGTCATTCCCAATTTTAAAGAAATTGGATACACATTCCTTAGGCATAAAAAATGGCAAATCGGTTTTTATCTCCCTATTATTATTATTATTATTCAATTATAAAACATCTTACTGATCTCAGAACAATTTGGACTTACCTTCAGGCGAGAAAGCTTTAGCATACACACTTTTTCTTGAAGTTGAAAGGGCATTGCTTCATTGTACAAAGATAAGAGATGCATTTGCACGACAAAATCAGAAGACTCTTTAAAACTGGTAGAATTTTATTATTTAGTATCAAACAGGTGCATGATCAATGGTCTAAGCTTCCTAAGTCTTGAGCATAGACCTTTGCATGTATGGCAGTTGCTCAAAAAATACATGCAGCTATGACTCCTCAAGGCTTCGCTAGCCAACTTGTTAGCATGCTTATCATTATTATTAGAATAGTACCCAATTGAGACACCCCAGTTCCTTCCCATAAGCTTCCTCACGGCAGCAAGGCCCTCACTGCAGATCGATTCATTCATGATGTCACAACCATCATTGCTATTAGTTTCAACCTTTAACTTCTTGCAACCAAGGTTCCTTGTCTTCTCTAATTCCCATCTTCCTGCCAGTTCGTCATCCAAGGTGATGTGCTTAAAATTACTCACTGATCAATGTCATCGAGATGGGTGACATGTGTACTTAAATTAAAATTTGATACATGTCCTTATAAGGGCTTAATTGATACTTAGAGACATTACTAAGTCAAGTCGACGTCACTAGTAGCTTTTCCGCCTTACAATTTCCTGTTGGACATGCACTCACTCCAGGGCCTATAAAATAGGAGTCAAAGCCATCAAAGGGGTGGGCTTCAAACTAGTGGAGGAAGAATGACTATAATAACTAATTAAATAGGGCATAAAAAATGGTCCTCTTCAAACATCTTTGATCCCACTTCGATCTGCTCTTTGGCATTGACTTCACTAGTGCTTCACTACCTCCTTTGAGCTCACTGGAATCAAACACAACCACAATCCATTTAATCCACCTCGAAGGAGTCACTATTGCTCACTGGAACCTATACAACCCAACAACACCTACCTTGGTTGAGCTTGAATCTGTTTAGGTGAATCAAACACAATTCTGATCCCAGTTCGATTGATTCCCCTCTAACTTTTAGCTGCTTTAAATGAATTTATATGGTTTCACTTATCCAAATAAGGTATACTCCCAAGGGATTGTTTCCACGGCTTCAGAATAGTGGTGGACACTACAGCTGGGATTGAGATGCTGAACCTCTTGGAGGAGGACTCCTATACATCATTTAGAATATCTAAAGGTACTTATAAAGTTATACCTTTTGGTTTGAAAAATGCAGATTCTACCTTTTGTTAGCATGCTATTTGAGAGGTTGATTGCGAAGATTATGATAAGTGACATGATGGTTAAGGGTAAGTTGAGAGGAGGGCATGTGGCAAAATTGAGGGAGATCTTTGAAGTATTTAGGGATTCTAGGACGAGGCTAATAATCCTTGAAGTTCACCTTTTGGTTTGAGTCAAATAAATTTCTAGGTTTTATGGTTCATAACGGGATTGATGTAAATTCCATAAAGCTGAGACATGAAGCCACTAGTTAAAAGATGGAAGTGTAAATGGTAAATGAGCATGTGGCATCATTGAGTTGGTTTCTACTGAAATAGGTGGAGAGATGTGCTACTTTATTTATGTTCTAGGGGCCAAACAGTTTTGAGTTGGAAAGGAAGGGAAAAAAACAAGGGGAGGGGGGAGGGGTGGAGTAGCTGGTAACCTTTGGAAGATTGAAGAAGTATTTAGGAGTTTGTCTTAGATAGCATGACTACAATCCAGATATGTGGAATCAATTAATTTTGTAATTGTTAGAATATAATTATGTTTCGCGTTGAATTTTCCTGAAGGACGAAGAAGGGAGGGTGCATCTAATATAGTACAATAGTCATGCTATGAGAGATGTTGAATTGAGGTGCAATTATTGATTTAAGCTTTGGTTTTTACGGCAAGAAAGCATAAGCCTTCCTTTCAAAATGTATTAAGGTAACTAAATTTTAAATAAAAATTATATTTTATATGATTTTCAGTTAATTTCATCTTAATTATAGCCACATCATTAATACCACCCCTTAAATCTTTATTCTTATAATTGAAAATGATAAGGGAGGTGCTCTATATGTTAGAATATATTGAGCTTTAAGGAGATGAATTTTTCTAATAAGTCTCTAGTATGTTAATAGACCAGTTGTTGTGGTTTGAGACTTCTGAGTGCATATTGTCAGATGAATCCCACTTGGTATAAACCCCTAGCTTTTCCCTTTCGCACTGTTTCCAATTTCTCAATATTTTGCAACTTCTGTTATGGTTTTTGTTTTCTGAGAAATTGTTAGGTCTATTCACTGGATTGGACCTCTGAAAGGAATCGGATAGTCAGTGCCTCTCAAGATGGGAGGCTAATCGTATGGAATGCTTTGACAAGCCAGAAAACTCATGCTATTAAGCTTCCTTGTGCATGGGTCATGACATGTGCCTTTGCTCCAAATGGACATTCTATCTCATGTGGTGGTCTTGACAGTGCATGTTCCATTTTCAATCTTAATTCTCAAGTCGACCGTGATGGGAATATACCAGTTTCACGGGTTCTCATGGGACATAAAGGCTATGTGTCTTCATGTCAATATGTCCCTGATCAAGAAAGTCATTTGGTTACCAGCTCAGGGGATCAGACATGCGTCTTATGGGATGTTAACACTGGACAAAGGATTTCTATATTTGGTGGAGAATTTCCTTCAGGTCATACATCTGATGTATTGAGGTATTGCAGTGATTTCTTTTTGAGCCAAACTTGATGTCTAGTGGAAAATTTTCTGGATGTTTTGCTCTTTATAATTATAGGGATGTAGATTGAATAGGTCCCTTGTTGAGATGTATTTCGAGTAGCTAATTTATCATTTCAGATTACTGTAACCATAATTTTGTCTCTCTTTCATTTCTCATTCCGGTTTTTAATATATCACAGAATTATTACAGACCCTGATGATTTTAGTATAAGAAAATTGTCAGGTACTTGTCAAAATAATGTTTTTAACACTGAGCTTCTAGATTTAAAATTTGGTAGATAGAATTTGGAATTTGTGTTACTACTCATTGCATTGCTATAGTGTCTTTCATTTTTTTTCCCATTAGTTCTAACAGAAATCCCAATATCAAATTGCTTGGAGTAGTTAAACAATTCCTATGGAAATAATGGAAATAACTGGTTAGACTTTATGGGATTTGGCATAAGGAGTACTCTAGCTCTCTATTTTTTTCTTTTTACTTTTTTGTGCTGTTATTGTTAGAGATAGAGAAGATGGATTCAGATTTCAGATTACGTAAGGATTTAACAAGAAAGATAACTTATAGAAGCTTTCATAAGTATATAAATTTCCAGCAATTTGATGCACCATAATTTCTCAAAAAAAATCCCCTGGAAATAATGCCTATCTTGCAGAGTCACGCACTGCTTGATGACTTTGGAACTTAAAAACTTAACATGCAATAGAGAGAACAGAAGAAGATTTGCATTTCTTTTGGTCTCCGGTTGAGACTCTTGTAGCTGTTTCATAGTAGGCCAGGCATATGCCTGCAATGTCTGTGCCTATTTGGGAGTACCTATTCCAAAGGGATTTAGTCGGTTGCTGATGCCTTACTCTTCTTTCCTTCTTCTTCTTTTCTTTTTTCGAGAGATATATATCCAATTTGAATTCATGGAATAAGAAAGGAAGTGATAGACTTTATTTATATGAGTGAGAAAAGAATAATTTTCAAAAAGATGTAGGAATTCAAGAATAAATGAAAATGTCTTACATTGTTATGATATGAATTCCTATTATTTCTTCTCATGGAGATACCCAATTGGAATTCATGGAGAAGGAATAGATGGACTCTATCTATATGAATGGGAAAAGATAAGTTTAAAGAAATAGACATGTGGGATTAAAAGAATATGAAGTTTAATTAATCATTTTACAGGGAAAATTAGTGATAATCAGATATTCCCCTTTATTCCCCATTGAAATAATTATTACCTATTTAAATGTTTAGGAAATATTATTAACAACTATAAGTCAACTTACTTATCTTCCCTTGGGTAACTTTTATGGTCCAATTACTTGGTTTGAGGAAGAGGATTGAAAGACTCACAAAATTACTCATGGAACTCTATCATCTATGCACATCCTTTTGTCACTTTCCTTTGTGTCCCTGATATATTCTATCCAAGTAATTGAACCTTTAGTTTAACTTCCATGATTTAGATTAATCACCAAAAGGATCTGTTGATGCATCTTAACCTTCTAAGTATTTAGATATGAAAAGTTACCTGTAAGAATCTTTTTATAGATATTGAATGCCCAATGCTATTTGCCTCATTTATATCTCAGTTTGGAAACATTTAAATCAAATTTCTTTTGAGGCCACAAGCTGGCTATGACTATCATTGTGCAAGTGATTTGCCATATTGGATAATAGGTTTGTAACTTCTGTTGTATCAGATAATTTCATTTAATAATCATGAAAAACTATTCCAAATTTTCATGTTTCTATAAATTGCCTACAACAGAGTATGAGTGAGACAATCTGTTTTATAAAAGCGAGAGAAAAAAAATACCACTTGATAAGTGACATTTCAGTTTGTGTCCGTGTATTTCTTGTGCAAATGCCTAGGAGGTCAGGCTTCCATGTCCTAATTCAGCAAGTTTTTGCTTCTAAAATATTCTATTCAGCTGTTATCAAATGTGAAGTTGGTTCCTCAAGGTACTAAAGCATGAATGGTCTAATCACAGTGAGTGGCATTTTCTCAGTGGTCTTGTTTGTAAAGGCAATGCCAATTATGTTATCTTTATGTTATATAAAAAAGAGTAGGCTAATGCCTGACTTCCCTGTTTTCAAAATATGAAGTAGATTCAGCTATCTGCATCTTTGACTCAAGGCTCAAAGCAATTCTCTCAAAGTTAAAGACATTTCTTGCATGCAATCTTACTATTAAGAAAAAAGATTATAACTTTCTTAGTTATTATAAGGTCTCATCCAAAAACATTTTTCCCTTTCCCCAGTGTATCTGTCAGCAGCTCAAATTCAAATATGTTCGTCTCTGGTTCTTGTGATGCAACTGCTCGATTATGGGATGCTAGAATTGCTAGTCGAGCAATTCGAACTTATAATGGTCACCAAGGTGATGTCAACACTGTCAAATTCTTCCCTGATGGTCAGAGATTTGGTACCGGATCAGATGATGGCATGTGCAGGCTATTTGACATGAGAACTGGGCATCTGCTTCAAGTATACGCCCAACAACATAACAATAATGAACCAGATTTTCCCATTGTCACATCCATAGCATTCTCTATATCTGGAAGACTGCTTTTCTCTGGGTACTCAAATGGTGACTGCTATGTGTGGGATACCCTCTTAGCTGAGGTACGTGTTTCTCCTTGTGCAATTCTGCAGGGATCATAAGTTTTACATTTCTTAGCTCACTCTAGAAGCAAATTTTATTTAAATTGTGGAGGATCTAAAATAGTTGATGTCATGTTTGTGTGATTTGAATCATGATATATTGATCATATCATGGTTCATTATTAAGAATTTTATCATCTTGGAGACTTAGTTACGGGTGCATGAATTTGATTACATGTATATGAATTTAATGATTAACCAGGTCGGATAACGTCGGACCTAGGATTACCGGCCCGGTCCCACGGAAGTTTCCCACCGGCCACCAGGGTAAATCGGGAAGCGCTAATGGAGGTCCATCCAAATGGTCAACATTCTTAGGCCTGTTTCTCATTGGAGGAAAAATTTCCTGCAATGTGCTGTAGTTGAGATTCGAATCTTAGATCCCTTAGTTATCCATTGGAGGGTCTAACCATCGCACCATTACCCGGGGCGCATGTACATGAATTTAAGAACTATTGATTGATGTCCTATAACATTGTTTTGTAAAATAATTGAGGGCAAGGGAATGATCATAAAACAGTATGTAGCAGCTTTAGACATAGCTGCATTGGACTTGTCCATGAAAAATAATAATAAGGTTAATGTTGCAAAGGATTATTGTAGTACCATCAACAACCATACCAATGCCTTTTCAGGTAGTTCTTAATCTCGGTAAGCTACAGAGTTCCCATGAAGGTCGCATAAGCTGCTTGGGTTTGTCAGATGATGGGAGTGCTCTATGTACAGGAAGTTGGGACAAGAACCTAAAGGTAAATATTCCCATTTTATTTCTAGTGAATTGTCTGCAAATGCATTTCCACTTGCAACTATTTGAATTCAACTGGTAGAATTTTGATAACCTATTCATCTTCTTGATTTCAACCAATTACTCTGTGATCTTATTGAGAATTCAGCCAGTCGCTGGCAATAACTATACATAGAACCATGTGAAAATTTTGACAATTGCCTTTTGAGGACTTTCGCTATCGCTGGTTGTTGATGGATTTACTTTTTTTTTTTTTTGGGAAAAGGATTGATTGGCTTAATTGTTCTGGCAGATTTGGGCTTTTGGAGGATTGAGGAAAGTGATCTGACGCTGCTTAATTCGGACTCAAATATTGGAGATTAGATTAAGGGTCAAGCCACGACTCATTTCTCATGCAAGCTCTAGAAATTTGTACGGCTAGTTTCTTTCGATAGCTTCCTATGGGGCGCTAGTTTTCTATTAGTATTTTTTATTTTTAAATTTCCTTTGTAAGGAACTTATTAATTAATCCTTTTAATTCTCTGAATTTGGAATTTGGAGCTTGTTTTCTATGGCAAACGAAAGTTACCTTCTGATTGCTCTAGGACAACCGCTCGAAGCAATTATAAATAAGTTGTTGCTCCATTCTCCACGTGCAGGCAATTGTTGAACGAGTCAACAGTCAAATGCAGTGTTTTTTATATAATATTTGTTATTATATTATTATTTTAAAAAAAAACATTTTATTAAATATGATCTGACGCATGGACTTACCTCATCTCATCATTTTTTCGTCTATTTTTAAAAACTCAGAGCGCATTATAAATTTAAAAATATTTAAAACTTATTTTTCAAAATAATATATAATTCGGAAAGAATATCTTTACCTCGGGCACTTCTTTTCCGCTGCCTTCCTCGTCTCTTCTCGTCATCTTCCGGGCCACAGCATCGCCGAGCTCCTTCTTCTTAGTACGAAACCCTAGCTTTCCGATCTCTACCGCGTCCGGCGATTCCATCCGATTCCCCCCGCCCCGTCCCGGCTTGGCTTCCTCCCTCGCCGGAATGGGATCCGCCTTCTGATCCGCCGTCTCCTCTCCTCCTCGCGTTCAATCTCCGCTCCAGTGTATCCCATCCTCCGCCTGTTCTCCCAGATTGCGACTATGGCGATCCGTGTCACCATCTCCTTCTCCGGCTTCCTAGCCCAAAACGTTGCCACCGCCGCGGCGGGGGTCCGCTGCGGCGGAACTGCACGGCTTTTCCACGACGGCGGGCGTCCCATCACGCTCTTTGCACGGCCTCCTTCTGAGCCTGAGCCCTCTCAGCGGGTTCTCGAACGCCGATCCGTCGATCGTCAGGACTCGCCCCGGGTTTTCTTATCCGAAGCCACGCAGGCTAAGGACTGGGGAACTTCTCTCGCTGCTGGCCTGTTCTCTGTGATCATGCCCGGATCTAGGTCAGTGAGAAGCGGTGCTATGAGCATCTCTTCGATGTCGGCGATGGGATTCAAGCCGTCGTCTTTGATCCCTCTTTTCCAGACGTCCAGGTGGTTCCCGTGCAATGAGTTCCTTGCCGGGTCGAGACGAGTCGACCCAGTGGATAAGGGAGGGACTGATTCTTCAGATCCTCCTTGGGAAGAAACGAAAATAATTTCGTCTGGCAAACCGACTGGAGACTCCAAGCACTGTTGTGTCTCCGGTCCCAGGGTGACTTTGATGAAAGAGTTGGAAGAAACATATGAAATGAGCTCCAGCGAGAAGAGGAGCTGGATCTCGCGATTCCTGAGTTCTTGTTCAGATGATGCGAAGACATTGTTTGCAGCAGTGTCTGTTCCGCTGTTATATGGATCATTCTTGGCAGAGACAAAATTTATCCCTTCCAAGTCGATGCTTCCAACATTTGAAGTCGGAGATCGAATTTTGGCTGAGAAGGTAGCTCTTAATTATTTTCTCTCCTTACTTTTTAACTTTTCCCCCCTTAGTTATCACATTATAGAATCTGTTAGACAAAAATTGTTATGCATTACTGATTTTACATTCATCTGTTAGCAAATTTGTGCTGATAATATTGTTTGCTATGGCTGATCTAATGTGTCCTTCGTAGGACCTTTTAATTACTATACTGGTGCAAATTAATTGTTGATTTATAACACAATATAGTGTCACAAAGATTAGCAAATCAAATGTTAAATAAGTGCTCTTTCAAATTTACTTGCTGCTGGTTACTATTTAGCATTGACTGAATTATATTGATTGACTATAAGTTTCTCTTTTATTAACATTTGTTGTGCTTGTTAAAATTTCAGGTCTCGTATCTGTTTACTGAACCTGAAGTCACAGATATCGTCGTCTTCAGAGCTCCTGCTATGCTTAAGGTATTTTTGGTTTTTCTTTTTCATCCTAGTCATTTATTTGATGAAATAGCTGGGAACCAAATTTGGTTTTGTGAATGTGATCATTGATTCAGAAAAAATCCTTTTGTGCAGGAATATGGGTTTACATCAAATGATGCCTTTATTAAAAGAGTTGTGGCTGTAGCTGGGGATGTTGTTGAAGTAAGCTTGTTTTATATTCATTTTTCTTGCTATGCTACTGTATATTTTGTGACTGGATTGCAAATATTTATAGTCTTTTTCCAAATAATTGTTAAATCATTTGCATTCCTTTATTTTTATCAGGTTCACGATAACAAATTGTTGGTGAATGGGGTGATCCAGGATGAGGAATTTATTCTTGAGCCACTTGGCTATGAAATGAAGCCAGTGGTATGTATCTCACTCATTTTCAAATATTTAAACATGAATTGACTTTCATTTTCTTGCGCTGCTGATATTTGATGAAATATGTTTACTCTGTTTTAGTAAGCAAGACAATGCTAGTTTCTTTTTTACTCGCTGAACACAAATTAAATTTTTGAGCAAGTATGTAAATTTAGAACCTAAAAATGTTATTGTTTCTCGGAAGGAAAGAAAACATATAAAAGTTGTCTGGAATCTAGAGATTTTAGACGAACTAACTAGCTGCTAAAGTGCTGGGAAACCTTCATTTTTTGTATTATTTAGAGTGTGAGCAATTTTCTCTTGCTCCATATTTTCCTCTCAACAAACTTAGTTGAAATTTGTGCTATATTGGTCAACTTCTAAAACTTATCTTTGATTTGCTTACTGATTTCTGGATTTTCATGTGCAGTTTGTGCCTGAAGGTTGTGTCTTTGTGCTGGGGGATAATCGTAACCACAGCTTTGACTCTCATATCTGGTGAGTGCTGAATTAGCTGGATTATAGAGCTTGCTTATCTAAGTAAATGTAATGTTTTAGAAAAAGTTTTGAAGATGGAAGACTTACAACCATCATGTTGTTGTTTCAGGGGGCCTCTTCCTGTAAAGAACATTCTTGGAAGGTCAGTGCTCCGCTACTGGCCTCCATCAAGAATTTCCGACACTATATACGAACCAAGTGTGATGACGAATTCGATGGGAGTTTCTTGATGCGCTTTTCTTTCGCAAGAACCACATAGTAACTGAAGAGGTGGCTTTTTGTAAGAGTACTTGCCTTTCATTTTTCTTTTATCTGTTTCCATTTTACCGATTCTTGGACAATGCTATTCATAGACTTAATGTGTAGGCCATCTGTCAAATTGTATTATGCCTGATCATCCAAAACAGTTTTGGCACATTGCTCTGATTTTTAGTACTAAGCAAAAGATTGGCATTTCATAATATTGAACCTTTTGCTTTGCAGGACTCATAATGGTTCCCTGACATCTAATTCATCAACATTAAGACTAGGGGCCATTTATTCCGTCTCCAGAACTTACAATTTGAGGAAATCAGATGAAGATTTCAGTCCACTGATGAATGGTGTAAACATCCCTACTTAGTTACAGGATTTAGTCATGGTCGGCATTCGTAATAAATAGGGGGTGATTCTGTCGCAATTGAATTTTATCTCAGTGGATGATTATTTGTGATTCGTGAGTGCTCAGTGATCATTACATTATGAACTCGAACATATTGTTAGAGAGTAAAGAAGTACTTAAAATGTTTAAGAAGCTAGTGAGCTTTTTCTACGAAGGTATGTAGAATGGCTGCAAAGTGTTATGCTAACTTAGAAAAAGTGCATACAAAAATATATGCCAATGTAGTAATTTTGATAAATACTGGAGTAATTTATAATAATGCATCAATATTAAATTAATTTTGATAAATATTAAAATAGTTTTAGTTTACAAATTATAATAGAACGTTTTTATGTTTTCTAAATAAAGAATGTTTTTTAATGATAAAATTTTACCTATATCTTTTGTTACTTTCATGTGTGATAAATAATTAATTTTTTTTAAAGAAAAAATTAATTTGCTCTTCCTAATCTCTATTGTCAAAAAAGTTACTCATCTCTCTTTACGATTTTGTTTTATGTCTAAATGTTTAAATTTATTCAATAAGATAATTAAATTAAATTAAATCGAATCTAAAATAAATTTAATTTTTGAAATGATTATTTAAGTTTGGTTTGATTTATTTTTTATGAGCTTGAGCTTATTTAAAGGTTGGCATGAGTTTGATTCATTTAAATGTTATCAAGCTCTCATTTTAAGCTTCACTCGAGTTTAGTTCATTTAGATATTATCGAGCTCTCAATTTAAATTTATTTGATTATTTAAAATTTTTACTTATTTTATTAGTTATTAGTTATTGAGTTTGATATTTCAAATTTATTTATTTTATTTTATTTATTTAGTATGTTGATAAGAGTTTTATTAATGAATATAATTGTTCACGAATATTGTTCATAAATATTATTCACGAACGTTGATGAGCTGAACATGTATGTATTCAAGTTTATTTATTTAATTTAATGAATTATTCAAACTTATTTATTTAATTGATTTTATATATATTAAACGTACGTAAATAAATTTTTATAACATCAAATTTATTCATGAATAGTTAATTCATGTTGGCTAGTGCATGAGGTGTTGCCACAATGAGATCTAGGGATCAAATCTTGGCTAGTAGCTAGGTTTCTGCCCCCCTTATGCACTAGTCATTGTTCGGGCTGACTAGACTAGCCTCCGTGATTTACCTCTTCCGTATTGGTCCTAGGACGAACTGACGGGGGCGCTGGGAGCGAACGTTTCGCCTTTTACCACAATATTAGAAGAGCATTGATTATAAGGGTGTTAATTTAGATAGATCGAATGAGTTATGATCAGATCGAAACTAGGATATTATAAAGCAATTTCCATCCGAACTCGACTCAAATCCGAATACAATCCCAAAATCCTAAATCTAAACCCAAATAATTCGATCAAATTAAAAAAGACTTTTTTTTTACTATTTTTTTATAATTCTTCATTTTTATTTTAATATTTTATTATTATCATATTAACTTTCTGCTATTAATATAAGTAAATCATCTTAATTTTTAAAATAAAATTTAATTTAACCTAAAAAATTCTAAACCTTAAATTTAGATCAATTCAAACCTAATATGATCCTAACACAATCCAAAAACTTTCCACTTAAATTTAACTCAAACTCGAATATGAAAACTCCCAATCTAAATCTGATATTTTTCAAATCAATTCAGATTGAATTGGATCGAATTTATTTCTGACACTCCTAATTTGATCGCATGCTCCTTGTTTCTGGCTAAAGCGTGGGTGATTAATGTAGATGATTGATAAATTTCAGTGGGATTAATTTTTGTTTTTTGTTTATAGGTTCCAGTGGGTAAAGTTTTGTTAGGAGGCAATTGATAATTGTTATTGTTGAGATAATTTTAGAGAAATGATAGATTCAAATTTCATTTAGTAACATTGTCCTGTTGCGAAAATATAAATAGAGTGACAATAAAAATAACACTCCATTTTTTTAAAAAAACAAATTATTATTTTAAAAATATTCTTATTCAATATTGTTATAACAGTTTTGATCAAAAATTAATCCAACATAGAAGCTTCAATCAAAGTTGTTTTAAGTAATTTTGATATTATAGTAGTTTTAATTAGAAATTAATCCATATTATATTGATTTTGATTAAATACTAATGTAATAATTTTGATTAAAACGGCTTCAATAATATTTAATTTAATTCAAATAATTTTAACTAATATCTAAATATTTTTAATTATAATTATTTAATAATTTTGAGTATATTAGAGCGAGCACTTTTAATCAAAATTACTAATATTTTTAAGATATGAGACACTTTATATATATATAAAATAAATTTTATTATTCTTCACACTTTATCTCACACAACTCCTGTATACTCCCAAAAAAAAATTTGATTTAATTTTTTTTATAATTAATATTATAACTCAACCTCTAAATTTTAAAGATAAAATTTTATTGACACAATCACAAATTTTAAAAATAATAAAAAAAAATTCATACACCTCACCTCATCAAAATATTATTTTGCTCATCTTTCAATGTGCACCAAGTATAATTTTTTTTAAGTTAAAAACTTAAACTTTAGTTGTTAGAGTTTAGGATTTAAATTATACTATTCAAGTTAAAAAAATTAAAAATATATATAATTTTTTTTTTACACATAATGCACATGAAAATGCATACGAAAGGTAAGCAAAATAACATCCCCTCTCTTTCTTTCTATATATATATATATATATAATATGAGATGCTATTTTTTTATAATAATGAAAAAACACTTTTTTTTATTATTTTATCAAATAAATAATTATAGATAAATTGAGTCTATTTTACATGGCGGGGAGCTTTTTGGCTTTTATAAGGGAATTGGATTAGGCAACGTGTTCATATTGTATGAGGTTCCAATGATTTGAAAAATGGACCTACAACAGGCTGGTCTGACCCAGCCCGGCCCACCATTGGATCCAACATCACTAATTGCAAATGTCCGTAGCCATTATTTCCTTCAATCACTTAAGAATCCCGAGCGAGATCGATGAGTTAAACTTAAAAACCCCTCATTACTTAAACCCGCCCATCAAATCTTGAGTTAACAGGGTTCGGACCAATTCAATTCTACACCTTTGTCCATATAATCTAATGCAACAAGAACAACGATCAAACTTTATTCCATTGAATGAGGTCGACTACGTAGATTTTTCTGTCATTAGATTATATTCCCTATTATATCACATATATATATATTTATTTAAATAAATTTTATTTTATTTTAATATAACCTAATTTAACATAAATACATTTACAAAATGGTTGCGGCTAACAAAGGTTGTTGGTTGCTTGATACCTGACT
>JBBUKS010000055.1:467177-477410 GCA_038050645.1 Hedychium gardnerianum | reverse complement strand
TACTAATAAAATTAAATGTCTCTAATAATAATATTGTATATAAAAATTTATATTTTAAAAAATTAATATTTATTTTTTAAAAAATATTAAGGTCTTAATTTTTTTTTTGCTTAGGGCCTCAAGAATGATTGAGACGACCCTGCTTGAGGTATTTGTGTTATAGCTTGATTATCGTCCAACTTTGAGCTTATAATATCTGTCATGTAAATAGTTAATTTCATCAAATTTACTAAGAATCTTGAAGCAAATCTAATATTCTTTAAAATCTTAAGATACTCACAAGCATGCTATCAAATGAATAATTTTGATTTATCTATATTTTAGATGGTAGTTAAAATCTAACTCTCAATTCTTAATTTTATTAGTCTAGAAAAATATTTGAGACAAAATATGAAAAGAAGAGGCACAATATAGTTATATTCTACAAATATTCTTTGTCTCCTTGTATGTGAATTATCATTTACACCTACTTAATTAATACATATATTTATATCCATAAACTCATAGATAAGGACCAAATCAAATTATTCGACTTGGCACACTAAAATAATATATCATCAACCTACCCGGCTTAGAGGTGTATATAATAATTAATAAATTAACCATTTGACTTACATAGTTTATTTGACTCAACTAACTTATCTAACTCAATTAATTGACTTAGCTTTTCTAATATTTTAGTTTTATTTATCAATTTTGGAATTTTAAAATGATAATTTATTAGCAAATATTATGATTGATAGAGATTAAATAAAATTATAATTCTTCCCTCAAAAGTCTTTTTTTTAATATCCGTTTAAGTTATTCCTCTAAATATTAAAATAAAATCATATATAATTTATCATATATCATAACTTATTATAATTCTCAGTTGTATCATATCAGACGTAAGCTTATCATCTCAAAAATAACTTATTATAATTCTCAGTTTAATTTATCTTATCAGATGTAATTCTCAGGTATTTTTTTTTAAAAAAAAACAGGTAAGGTTAAAATTAAAAGGATACTCTTTATTTTTATTATCAATAAAAGAATGATATTTTTATTTCAGTATTGTTACAGTAATTATATAGCTCAAGTAATTTAACTTAAATTACTTTGAGTTAATATGTAATCATAATTAATATAACTTAAAGTAATTTAAGTTTAAATATATTTTAATATAATAATACTAAATATGTAAGAAGTTTGTTCTATTTTATATTAATTATAGTTGTAATTATTATAATGACTATGGAATAAAGGTATTTTAAGGCATCTTCGTAGTTGTTGAAATATCTAAAAATCGAATTTTAATTTTTTTTTAAATCAATAAATAAAATATTTTTAATAAAAGATTGATTTTAAAATATTTAACTGATGAACCATTTACTACGAGCAGTTAATAAAAAAAACTTCTATAGAATTAAGTGGTCATTTCAGAATTAATTAATATAAATTAGATATATGTATTAATTAAAATAAAAAAAAATAAAAAATATAATGAAGCATCTTTCTAATATTTTTTAAATATAATATTCTTTTGATGTCAAAGTAAAAGAGATACAGCCGTACAAACAATCCAAAGTACAGAAAAGGACATAAAAGATAAAATAAAAGTCCAGAAGAACACGATGGTATTACACATGCAATTAAACAAGGCGGATAATTAATTAAGCTTAATTAAGCCCATTTGGCCATGAGCGACATGCCGCCGGCGCCGAGGAGCACGGCCAGGAACGCCCACATCTGGAGCCTGACGCTGCCCTGAAGCTTGGGCCCCATGAAGTCGGCGGCGAGGAGGTCCACCAACGCCATGTAGTTGAGCAGCCCCGCCGAGGAGGCGTTCAGCACGCCCACGACGATGAGCGCCGTCGGACTGTTGTCGCGGTACACGTTCGACAGCCCGATGCCGAGCGCGATCCCGAACGGCGTCGTCGTCGCGAAGAAGAACGCCAAGATCGACTTCATCTTCGTCCCGTACTCCGCCTGCATTCGCGTACAGTATATATATATATCATTCTTTATAATCTACGGAAAGGCTAAATTCCGTTCGATCGATCATCTTCGATCGTTCCCGTACGTACCTGAAGAATGCAACCGCCGAGGCCCATTCCTTCGAAGAATTGGTGGAAGCAGAGGGCGGCGACGAGGGGGCGAATGGTGCAAGGGTTATTAGATGCTCCCATCGACAGCCCTATCACCACCGAGTGAACTATGATCCCCATCTCCAGCACCTGCACCACTCGTAATAATAATTATATTGTTAGTCGACAACGAGAAATTAATTATGCGATTCCGAAGTAATTAAGGTCGATCGATCGCGCCTTATAAATTACCTGAGCTATTATGCGATTCCGAAGCAAGGTCGCCTCCTTCCCGGCTTTGCTTTCCGCATCGAGCTGCGGCATCCCGCCGTGGACGTGTGGTGCGACGCCGTGGTCCGGGCTCTCGTGGTCGGCGACGGATCCGCCAGCCGCCTTCTTGTTCCTGCTGTGGAACGAGAGCATGAGTGAGTCCACCATCAGCGTGAAGATGGCCGAGAGCATGGCGATGAAGGCGGTGAAGGGGAACTTGGCCCAGGGGTCCTCCGGCAGGCACGGCGACGTGAGGTTTTCGAACGAGTCCGGGAGCACGTGCATGTACCCGGTGGCGAGGATGACGCCGGAGGCGAAGGCCTTCACGACGAAGAAGAAGTCTCGGTCCGGGCGGAGCACGGGGACCGAGCGGGAGAAGAGTGGCAGGCAGACGCCGAGGAAGCTGGCCACGAGGATGGTGGCGATGGCGATGAGCTTCAGGCGGAGGGAAGCTGCCTTGTCGTGACACTTGCCCAGGGAGGCAGCTTCGCACTCCGCCGGTGCAGTGTCATTGCCGGCGGCCGCGGAAGGGTGGACGCAGAGGAAACAGAGGAAACAGAGGACGAGGAGAAGGTGGGTGAGGGAATGCGAAGAAGCCATGGATGCTCTGTCCTGTATACTTCGCGATCCTTGTTTGAAGGATTTGCGATGGAGGCGTATTGCTATTTATAGGAAGAGCGACTGTTCACGCAGGTGTTATCCATGCTGCTGCTGCCGCCTCCGTAGGAGTTGACTTTGGCAGATCAGAAACTGGGAGGCGGATTAAAATAAACAGTCAGCGGATGAAATGTCCAAAACGGGCCGCAACGGTGCGCCCGCGTGGCAGCTGCGGCAGCAGTGAGGAGGGAGGGCATTCTCGTCTATTCGTCCTCTGCGCAAGCCGAGCTCGGGTCCGTATTCTCCGTAGCCGTGTGCCGTACTGCATTCGTCAGCGAGCGGAGGGAGCAAAGCGCGTGAAGAGAATGATTTGTTCGCCACGTGTCATCCTCTCTCGGTCCTTCTGCTTGTTAGGATTCGAGTGGAAATGTGACGTGGAGAGGTTGTTGAATCTAATTGCTGTTTATGGAAAATAAAAATAGATGTATTTCTATTAATCTTGAATTGTTATTTTAATTTTTATTATTTTTGTGTATTTTTCATTTTCTTTTCTGTGTCAAGGAATACAAGGGCCCTAGAACATTGAGCCCGAGCCCAATAGAAACAAGTGTAGTCCAAGGCCGATAGAATTGGTGAGGGCGATATGAAGATGAGGAATGAACTGAATCTAATTAAATAATATGAAAAGATTGATATTTAAATTCAAACTCATAAAATATGTATCATATTCAAATTTGATTAATAACTTAAAAATATAAGTAATTTTAGCTTGAATTAAAATTCGAACTCAAATTATTCAAATCTTGATTCGAACATAATCAAATTATAATTTAAAATAATTTAAATTCGAATTCGATTTAAATTATTCGAATAACATATTTAAATTAAAATTATATAAAAATAATCAAAATTCAATTTGAATTCAATTGATGAGCGACTTGTGATCAATCGAACAAAATATTATGAGTTCGAATTCGATTCGAAAAAATTATCAAACATATTCAAATTTGACTCGAATTCGATAATTTTAAATCTTGTAAACATGCTCGATTTATTTGCACCACTAGTGAGGATGAAGAGCACAAATAGAGAATTGGGCGGGGCCAATGAGTCACAGCCGCAGGCCGGCTGCAGAAAGTGGTAGTTGAAGAGGAGGTAGAGAAGTCATAGAAGATGATAATGACGATGAAGAAGAAGAAAGTAGATGATAAAGTTTAAGAAGAGGATGAGCAAAAGGGAGCATAGAAGCCATTGTCCTCTGTAGCTTCAGTGGAGCCTATGAATCATCAACAAGATAAATTCTCTCACAGATCAGGGCAAGAAGAAAAAGTCACCAGCCAAGGAAGAGCAGCAGCTGAGCCGAGTGCATTCATTAATTCTCTTCTTCCTTTAAATTTGTGTCCTGATAGTTAACTTCTGTTTTTGGATGATCCATGACTTAATTTTGAAATTGGATTTCCGATTGCCGTGGAAGACCGGATGATTCATCTTCCAGCCTTAGGTTTAACTGTTTCGAATCAAAATTCTCAAATAGCATTCGGATTTCCTAAACAAGTGCTAAGTTGTATCTGTTTTTCTGTCTTGTTAATATGAAAGTATACATTGGACAACAATATATTAAACTGAATGTAAGGTGATGTATACATAAAGGAGCAGAAAGTCTCACCATCTTAGGTCAAATGCTGATGGGGCTTCTTTTTGTTTTGTTTGTTTTTTTCTTTAACTTGAAGAAACAGGGACCATAATGCTTTCTTCATCATCAGAAGTACTTGCACTTGCATAGCCAGTTTCGAACCTTTTTCTTCTCTCAACAGCATCCTGCACCCTCTTGTTGAACTCTTCATCAGAGCCTACCAACATGTATCGCAGCTTGAAATTTACCCTATTTGCAACCATTATCTCGTACCGCGGAATTATCCTACCGTCCAGAGAATAACTAAAAAACCTGCAATTGTTTGTTCAATTTAAGTGTAAGCATATTGCAGGAGGACCAAAGTAGTTGCAAGTAGTAGAACTTTCGGTCATATTCCATTAGAAGACTTCACTATGTAATAGCACATTAATTGTTTGTTTAAATATTTACCTAGGGAATTCAATAAGATCCTTAAGTGGCCGGACCATGACTCTTCTGAGGTATCTGTACTTGGGGCGTAGTGAATCGATATTGTATCGAAGCAACATTGGGAAGTCAGCAATCATCTCTCCTAGAATTCGGAGATGTATACCCAATGATAGGAAGTACTTAACATTGCCATCTAGTTTCTTGGTGATACTGCAGCCAACTAGTTGTGGATCCAAAGCAATGACCTTTCCGATGTCCCCCTGAGTGACTCCAGCTTTAGTCATTAAAAATATGACCTGTAAAGTTTAGTGATTGAATCATTATGAATATTATGTCAGCAAACACCTAAAGCAACAGAAGCATAATAAAAGTTTGCAAAATTAACAAATATAGCATCCATCAGCTTTTGCAGTTTTATCCATCTAACCTAATTTAATAAATAGTTGGTAACTGCTAATTTCATACTATAACAATCTATCTCTTGGTTCTTGTGTCCAAGGTTAGTATTGAATGATAAACCAGCATTCTAAAGTACCAATTTCATTCATAAGAAACTCCACGTAGGACATGATAGAACTATGGATTGGGTAGTGATGGTTGATTGGTGGCGATTCAGTAATACCCTGATATCCAATTTTAAACCTAGAAACTTACATGACCTCTTGAGTTTCATCTTCAAACATGCTAGACTATCAAAATTATAGATCAAAGTATTCAATTTTATCAACTTGAACCAATCAATTTTCTTCTATTAAACTCATCAATGGCCATAAGGAATCTATTGATATCTAGAACAGCAGTTCACATATCCTCAATTTTTTGTTTGATCCATGCAAAAAAAGAGGCAATGGATGCTGGAAGTTGAAGAAGGGGGAAGAACTTTAATAAAATAATACAAATCCACAGTTCTCATCTCAGTAATTAGCTGTTGACCATATGGAGCCCAGACAAAAATTAGAAATAAAAGTGTGAGAGTTGCCAAAAATTTTGAGGTCCTATGTATTTCCTACCACTGAACTGTATCAAAGGCAGCATCTGTAACTAATCCATTGGGATCAGCTACATGAATCCACAGTGCATATATAATTTTTCTTTTAGCATAAAATGCAAAACTCTAGAAGCCCCTCTTCACCACAGACTTTTTGATCTATCAATAATGTCTTCATCACTATCCTCTTATAGTTGAGATTCAAGATGTGTACTAAAATCTTAATCATATACATCCATCTTACGTATTCAGTTGATTCTTTCCATATTATTAAAACTACATGTTTTGTATTCAGTTTTATTTCCTACTTATTTGCAACTTTTAGTTTCTAAAATTTTTCTCCACAATTTAAGCTTCAAATTTAATCTAATTACACTATAATCAGTTAACACAAAAGCATCTCAAATACATACAGCAAGGTCATTTCTTTTGAATAACTAACCTAAAAAGAGAAGGACTTAAGGGTAACCCTTTACCTAACCTACAGCTATAGAAAATATCATTTGTACCACTCCTAGTAGCTCTAAGACTAACAAAAATGCTATCACACATATTTTAGACCTCAACGTAATTTCTTAGGTATCATTTTCTTCTCCAAAACCCACCAGAAACTTTATCACAAAACTTTTCTTGTCAATGAGAGGATACAGAAACTACATTTTATCTATATTTTTTCCACTAGTTGTCTTACTAAATAAATAGCACCTATGGTTGAGGCTTCAGGACATTAAATCAAACTGATTCTCAGATGTATTTGTCAAACTTTCATCTCTTATTCTCCTCTCAATAACTCTTTCCCAAATTTTCATAATATAACTTACCAATTTCATCCCTCTCTAATTAGAACAATATTATATTATTTATATATTACCATTATCCTAATAAATAGTTACTAAAAAACTTCTCCACCATAACTTAGGCATCTTCTTAATTCTTAAAAATTGTTTGAATTACATAATTAATAAAATTATAGATTGATCTTCTAACCTCTTTCAATCTTCAATAGGAATGATATTCAAACTTACATTTTTAACTTCCTTTATTATGTTTTAAGCTTCTTTAATCTCACTTCATCAAAAAATTACCAATAAATTTATGATCTTTAAATCTACTATAACCTTTAATCTCTAAAAATAAATTATTTACAACATGCTCATTCCACAGTCTATAAAAACAACTTTCCATATTTTCTTAGTTGCATGTTACATTATCATCAACAAGAACCTTCCAGTAATCATCTTTTATGTATCCAACATTCCTAATTATACAAAAAATATTATTTTCTCAACTAAGATACAGACAGAGATAAAGTTGACATAATTATAAACATCGTATATATTAACCTTAAGTTTATCATTGGCTCATTGTCAGATCATAATGTGTGAGTCATGTTTACTTAACTATTTGAGATAACTCTGGTAAAATCATGTCCAACGCTTAGACAATCATAAATCTTTCTAGTTATTTCCCAGCTAAATGTGATTCAATCTTATCATGGCTTAAAAGTTTTCCTTCACAGAAAGCATTATGATCTATTAGGAAATTGTCAACATAATGAGGTAAAAAGTGAAAGGACAAACCACTGGCCGTATTTTCTTGTACAGGTTATATGTTAGGAAGGAAGGAAATTTCACTAGAACACCACCAATGGCTTCATTTCTGACTCCAATATCCTGTAGGAATCGTACCTGAACAATGGCATAAAATATATAAATACCATATTTCAGATGACACGTCAAAGAATATAAAATACTGCTGTATTAGTTGCATGTGATGTGGGAAAAACAATGTATAATATCATAACGAACTGATCAAACCTTGGGAGCAATAGTTGTCTCCAGATCAATACAAAAAACAATTGGTTTAACCATCAGCATTCTCTTCATCCCATCACGTTGAACACCAAGGTAATACAAATACTTGACTAGGGGTTTCCACCTTTCCTCAATGCTGCAACCCATTAAGTGAGGCTTGAAAGCTAGCAATCGCCCAACTTCCTCTGTGGTTAAGCCAAATTCCTTGAGATACTGAACCTGGAAAAAATGACAGTATTACTTGTATTTTGATGTCAAAGTTCCTCTTTCTTAGAATGTCAATTTAGCAAATTTCATTTCTTGAACTAACCAATACACTTAGGCTCCTTTTGGTACTGTTGTGAAAAAAAAAACTGTTTTTACAGTGAAGTATGTTTATAAAACATCTGAATCAAACTTGGAAAAGCTACCAGGGAAAGACACTTCTGCTAAAATAATGGTGAAAAATCTGTTAAGCCAAAAGCAGCAAGCAACTTCAGCCTGGAGAAAGCAATTTCCAATTGCTACAAGAAGATTTACTCATTCAACTACCCATAATAAGTTTTCATAGATATGTGTACACTTTTCCAAACTAAGCTTTAAAGTAATTTGCATTTCTTCACCTTCTGCCAAAAAATTGATCTTTTGACAAAAGGTAATATTATTTGTCGAATTGTTGTTCAAGAATTAACTGAAAATAAAATACCAGTTCAAGGATTCTTAGCATTTAACTAAAAATCATAGTATTTTGTGATCCCAAAAGATAAATTTATTATGCTATTCAGTAAGGAAAAAGTAATAGAAAAGATCCTTTATATATACAGTCACAAGTTCAAAAAATAAAAGCATTTTGCACAAGATAAAAAGTAAATTTGTCATGTCATCAATTACCCAACAATAATTAGCAAAAATGAATAACGATAATTGGCAATTCTTCCATAATTTGAAATGGCAGGAAAACTTTGGCATCATCACCCAAATTTGTTTTTTAAGAACTATTAAGAATACTCACGAAGCATAAACACCTTACTAGCCATATCTTCTAAACTGAAATATCCAAGAGCCCTGGGATAATCATAGACCATTGTACCAAAGTCATTCTCATTCATCTCCATGTCCAAATAAAATTTAGCTCTCAACTCCAACTCCTCCATGCTTAAACTCAAAATCTGGGGGCAACGACTAACAACAAAGCCCATCCAATCCTTTCTCACTCCGTTTCTCTCTAAATAACTTACAATCTCCTTCAGTTCATCCAAACTGCGCTCCAAAATGCAACCTGCCTTCAGAAGCACAAATCCCAGAGATTCCCCCTTCACGTGAATTGACTTCAACCATGCACATACTCGCCTCACCAACTGGAGATCACCAGAACACTTGCAAATTATTTTCCCAATTTTGGGGAATGTCATGTGATTGTGTTTCAACCACCTACAACATAGAGTACCTAATCAGATTTGATGAACTGGAAAAGGATCATGGAAAAATAAGATCATTCAAAATTCTGTTCGATTTATCCTACAGCAGTCATCCTACGGAAAATAGGTAGATAAAGATGCTCACTTGACAAGAGCAACGACTCCAGAGCTCTGAATGTAACTCTTAGCACGAACATTGAATGACAAGTGGGCGAACTCCGGCATCAGTTTCAAGGCTGCAGCTCCAATCACGACCCGGTCTATAAATTCCGGCAGCGACGAGACAATCTTAGCGGAATAGTTGATTCTGAGCCTTCCAGCTCTTAGGGCGTCCTTCAGCGTCTCCGAGGCAACCCCTCGACGGACCTGGAGGGCTCGTTTGAGAGCCAAATCATCGCCGTCGAGGAGCAAGCGCCTGAGGACAGCGGGCGGAGGAGGGTCAAGACTCTCTGCCCGGGCGAAGTCGATGGAGCCAGGGAATCGCGGGGCCCTCCGCGTGACGAGAGAATACTCTTCGATAACCTTCTTCCGCGTGATTTCATCTTCGTCTTCTTCCCGTCGCCCGCCGTGGCCAATAGGAGTTCCTGCGTCTTCGGGGAAGACGACAAGGGTGTTCTGGCGGCGGGAGAGGTCGGAAGCGCCGTGGGGACTGAAGTTCCGAGGGCGACTGGGGTCGAGAGCCGCGCGGAGGTAGGAGCGGAAAGGGCGATAGCGGGACGAGTCGGGCCGCCGCAGGTGAAGAAGGGGTTTAGGGTTTGGGATGGGAGGGAAGAAGATGGTAGCGCGGTGGTGGTGGCCATGGCACTGCATCATGCGGTAAGGTTACCAATGTCATCCCCCATCCTGCGCCAACGACGAACAAGTAGAAGATGAGGAGAATGAGAATCCCAATCCACCCTTATCGGTAGAGGCTTCGAAAATAAAATACATAATTAATAAAAATAAACTAAAAAGTTATAACAAAAGGTCCCATGGTCTAGTGGTTAGGACATTGGACTCTGAATCCAGTAACCCGAGTTCAAATCTCGGTGGGACCTTT
>JBBUKS010000055.1:316129-327814 GCA_038050645.1 Hedychium gardnerianum | reverse complement strand
CAAAGCATGTTTTTTATTTACTTATTTACGTGGCAAATTAGTTGACAAATCTATTTTCATTAAAAAAAGTATGGAAGATATTAAACATGAGTGATTAATTAGTTCTATTAAACTTAAGACGACATTTACCTTGACGTCTAACTCAATTTTAAATTTAAAATAATAATAATAATAATAACAAATCTATAGAAAATACAAATATATATTTTTATCCATATCATAAAAAGTCCTACTTCTTTTAAAAATTACTAAAACAGTGATATTTTTTTTTGTACAAAGTAATGCCGTCATTTTAAATTACTTTAATAAAATTAAATAAATAAAGAGGAGGGTTCTTTAAATTTTTTAATAAAATCTAAAAAATTACATTTAAAGACTAAGAATTCATATGTATTTAAATATGGACAAAAAAAATTAAAAGAACGTTTTAAATTATTTGAATCATCCAAGTGGTGCTTAAAAAAAACAGAAAAAACAAAGGATGCTCTATTTTTCGAGAATACACTTATATTCAATAATATTATAATAACTATGATTAAATATTATAATATGAAAAATTAAATATTTTATTTAAATCAAATTTACTATATACAAAATACTATTATATTAAAAATACTCTTTATCAATTTTATTAAAATTATTTAAACTTTTTAATTATTATTAAGTGTTGCTACACAACTATTTAAGTATCTATTATACATTTATAACTAAATTCTAAATTTTAAACCATAAATCTTAAACCTTGAATAATATTATATCAAAACATTTTTTATCAACTTAATTTTTAAAAAATTAAACTCTATCAAAATCGCTTTCAATTAATTAAAATTACTTTAAAACAATTATAAAAACTACTAAATAACTATTACATAATTATAGAAAATATTAAATAACTGCTACATAGTTATAGATAAACTTAAATTTTAAATCTAAAACTTTGAATTTTAAATTCTAAACTCACTATTAAATCAAATTACTTTTTATTAACTTATCAAAATTATTTTAAATTAATTAAAATTATTTTCAAATAATCTTAATAGCTATTACAATACTATAATATTATAATAATATTATATTAGTCGTATCTGTTATAATAATACCTAAAGTAAAATTATTTTCAAAAACTTAAGTGTCCTTTTATTTTTATTTTTGAAAAAAGATGTTTTTTTTAATGATTTACATAATTTGAAGTTCTCAATTGATTTTCGCCCTTTAAATATCAATGTTTTTGAACCTTCCTTTAATTCTTCGGGCCGGTTCCTCTCTCTCTTTATAGTGGTCTTCTCTGTGTTTTTTGAACCGTCCTTCAATTCTTCCCCCAAATCTGCAAATCTGCCCGCCATGGCCTCCCCGACCTCCTCCGCCGCCACCGCTGCTGCCTCCGCGGCGCCGCCCGCCCCCGATCCACCGTCCTCCTCCTCCTCCCATCCCCTCTCTCAACCGCGTCCCTACGCCTCCCCGACCCTCCGCCCTCCTCCACTCTTCTCTCCCCAGCCCCTCCTCGGCAAACCCCTGAACCCTCCCCCTCCCCCTCCCACCCAGGGCTTCCTATATCACCACCGCGCTGCCTTCCCCAGGCGCCCCTCCGTTCGCCCCTCGCAGGCCGCGGCTGCCGTCGTGGCGTTTGCTCCCGCTCCTCAAGCGAGGCCCTTCGTGTACGGCCCCGCCGATCCGATGGTCACACAGATGCACGTGCCCGTCCACAATTTGAGGCCGCCTACGGCACCGTTGTCTCCGTTGATGGTCCCCCGGACTGTCGTCGCTCCCACCGGCCCAACTAAGAGCGTTCGATCAGGGGCTCATCCAAAGGTTCACTTTTTGTTATAATTTCATTCTTTCGTTTGTGGTTTTATCTCAATCAGAACTTGCTACACTAGATTGAACTCTGATCTTTACCATACCAGTCATTGCTCTTAAACTTACTCCTCAGGTTACGCCACATCCTTCAGTGTCTTCAGCAGCAGACGACAAGAATTTTAGGAAGAGGTAAATGACTATTTGCATGATTTAGTTTAACTTCCCCATGCTTTTCTTCTTCCCAACACCGATCAGAACGAGCTGTGCAGGGAAAGGAGCAGGGAAGATGATACTGTGGTGATTAATGATCGTAAAGTAAGCATTGGCATTGGACACGTTTTTTTTTTAAATAAATTTTTTGCTATGTTGTAGAAGAGGAATTCAGACACAATTGCATATTTATCTTTGTGGCTATGTTTCTATATCAATTTCCAAAATCTGTTGGATTCCTCTTTGATTTTTTTTTTTTTGTATTACTATATTAGAATTGTGGGGTGCCATTGGTAACTTCTTAAGAAACACACCTGGTACCGACTTTAGTCGGATAGCTATTTGCATTGGAGTAAATAGTCAGTTGAGTTGAGTGAATATGTAAGCCTATCGTCATCATATGTTGAAGGATATTTTGTGTCAAAAAATAATAAAAAACTACTAAGTACCTTAGGCACTTGGATATCAATCTAATATGCTAGCTTGAAGCCTTTTAAGTGAAATCATCATGTTTTCCCATGTTTTAGTGCATATAAATACAATTTGTGTGCTATAAGTTATCACTGTTAAGGTGTAACATGTTCTTCCATGGGAAGAGTTATAGCAAATATCTAGGTTTGAAAGGTGATAAAAACCTTAGTCAATAGAGTAAGTTTGGTGGAACATGAATGCTGAATGTTGTTACTCTTATAGTGTTGCACTTTGCCCAAGCCATTTCCTTATCAGTTTGGCATTTCCATTTTAGTTTTTCTTCCAGTTTCATATAAAATCAGTTGTTATCTTTATGATGAATAATTAAGTGATACTCAAAACTTTTGCAAAATGTCGGACATTTATAGCTAAGTATTTCTTGCTCTTGGATGTTTGGTGCATGGCCAATAGGTTATTGGATATAAGATTAACAATTACAATGGAGGTTGTGTTGTTGACCTGGCGCTTCCATGGAAGTTATATTGTTAATATTTTTTTAGAACTTTGCTTTTTTGATCAATCATGCTAGATTTGCTGTATATTATAATTGGCAGAAGTAGTTAATTTGATGAAATGTATTATAGTCAATTGGGCTATGCAGTAATTTTAAACCTCATCACTGATGATGGCTATTTTTGTCTCTTTAAGGTCAAATTACTGGATGGTTGCTCATCCTCCCTTTATTCTCTTTGCCGATCATGGGTGCAGAATGGTCAGCCTCTTGAAATTCAGGTTTTGGTAATCTCCTGTATTAACAAAAACTTTATCCTATCATTTTTTCTTTTTGTGCATTTGCCATTTGTAGCTTCTATGCTTGAAATTATAAAAATTATCCTGATAAGTAGTTTATCATTTGACGGCCACTTTACCATTTTTTGTTGAGTTTTCTTCTTAATACCAATTGGCCATACTCTCTAAAAGGATCTGTTGATCTTATGTAAAAGACTGACAGCTTTCAAAAAAAAAAACATTTCTATTATAACGAGTGAATAGGCTGGTTGTTAGAATCCATGAAGGTGCATTGGATTGATACAGTTTGCCAAGCATTAGCAACATCTCTCTCGTTCTCTTTGTTTACAGGCAAACTTTGGAGATGCTGAGAAGCTTCTTCCTAGACCTTTGCCTGCCTCTATGGTTGATTCTGAAGTGAATTCATTACACGAAAATGATACTGAAGGTGGTGATGCCAAGGAGGACGAGGTATATTTCTCATATAAAATTCAATTGAAGGGATGCGATCCATCTACCCAACCCCAAGATAGTTGGATTTATAGCTCAGTATGTTGTTGTAGTATCATTTATATTTATTTGCAAGGTGAATATTTATGTTTATTCTACCACTAGAAAAATTATATTTCCATAGTCTGGCTAAAAAATGATAATTTGGTTTCGATAGTAAATTAGTAAAATGTTTGGACAAATTAGTAGCTGTATGTGGCTTTAAGTTTTAACCATGTTATGTATGAATCTAGTGATCCTAAAACATCATGTAGATGATTATGTATATGCTCTTATAAAGCAGATTATTACAAATGGAAACTTCACTTCAAGTTGATGCAAGTAAAATAACTCAGGTGCCTTAGGACAGAATTTGATTAAACATGTTTATATATTACAACTCATAGGTCCACATTCAACGATAACGTAAGAAGAGCCTCCATTTGAGCAATGATTTACCATTTGTTCTTTGTCAGACAGATCATTGTGAATATGCTGATAAATTGTTTCAATTTGTTTGTCATCCTTTATTTTTTAAAATCAGAGGACCATCTACACTGCCATACAAGCTATGTTAAGTCCATGGATTGTTGACTTGCACTCTTAACTAAAACAGTAGAAATGAAGATGAACTTTTCTGCAAGCACTAACACTGATTTCTAATTCGTTTGTTCTTTTTTTTTTTTTGATGGTTTTCTATGCTGATGACCAGAATGATAGAATTGTAGTATGAAAAGCAAACTTGTACTGACATGTAAATTAAACTTGCAGCTTGTTGGCAGCTCTATTGAGGAGTTACCTATGGAGGATTTGCTACAGATACACGTAAAACACGCCAAAAGTGTCCGGGCACGGTATGCTCGTGATATATATTTTTGGATAAATTAATCGTTTCTTATATATTTTTTCTTGAAGAAACTCATTTTGTTTCTCTAGAAAATAAATATTGCAAAAAATTGTTGCCTTCTTAATCTAATGCAGAATGCGGAAAGAGCGACTTCGGAGGATTCAACGATGCAAACAGAGACTCGCCCTGCTTCTTCCTCCACCAAGCGAGCTCGGTAAAAATGAAACTACTCCGTGAAAAGCAGTTTCATTTCTCAATATCCAGCGAGCTGTTCCATGTCGAAGAACTGTGCCAATGTATGTTTATTAAGCCTTAAAAGTTTGCTGTTCATGTGCAAGAGTTCAAAACTTGTCCTTTTACTTATCGATTTTGTTTAAACTTGAGTTTCTTTTCAAAGATTGGTCTTCAGTGGAAGGAGAGGTAAAAATTTGTAATGCAATGGAAGATGTTTTGAATTCCTGGAAAATTATCATTATGTAGAATGATCGTCGAAAGATGAGCGAGAAAATTGCCGTTTTGAATGATGACGAACATTCGGGGATTGGGCAAAATGTTCAGATCCGAATCAAAACCAGTAAACCTAAATCCAAGAGCGAAGTAAATCGCCGCTCGAGAAATGGAACTAACCAACAGGATCAAGCAGTGAGCACGACGGCGCCGCCAGCAGCCTTGATCTTCTTATCAGCGATGGGGAAGTCCGGCGTCAACTTCCCTTTGCCGAGGACCTTTAAGTAGCCAAACTGAGTCACATCGATGAGCGGGGCATTGGCGCCGTGGGCATCCTTGAAGGCGGCGTCCTTGACGTAGTCGTCGGAGACGAGCGACCAGAGGCGATCGACGTTGACGATGGGGCAGTGGTACTTGTTGCGTAGGAGGTGGAAGTGGCGCATGCCGACCTTGCCGAAGTACCCCGGGTGGTACTTGTCGAAGAGGATGCGGTGATGGTGCATGCCTTCGGCGTTTCCGAGACCACCGGGGTGCTTTCGGCGCTTCCCGACGCGGCCATGGCCGTTCTTGAGGCGGGTCGTCGTCGCGGCGGAGCACGGCGGCCGGCCTCCTTCTCCTCTAGGGTTAGGGTTTCTATATAGCTGAACTGAGGGCGGGAAACGGGTTCAAGCCGAGCATTATATAGAGCGGTAGGGATTTACTACCAAGTTAATGGACGGTTGAGATTGTCTGATGAAGCGATGCCGCAGGAAAAGAGTTCGCTTCTACCAAATGAGCTTTCCCTCTCGCTGCTCTCTGCTCTTCCTCTCGTGCTAGATTTCGCCTTCTACTCCGCCAAAAATCCCTCCTTTTTTCTCGCGGGTAAGCCATCGGTCGCTTGTTTGTTTGATTGCTCAGTACGATCCTTGCTCCATTTTTTGCGTACGTTGATTTCCGTTTTCGAGTTAGGGCTTTTGATTTTTTTAATCGACGATGCGCTTTGAAGAATTGACCTATTTGGGCGATTTTCGATTCTTTCTTGATTTTAGTGATTACAGTTATTCGCCAGTATGAAGAAACTCACACACAAACACATATCTTTTATTCTTTTTACACTTCGTTAATGCTAATACTTCTTTTACGTAGTGTGATTTCTAGAGTCGGTAGATTTTTTGGGGATCACAGAGCTTGTCGTATTGACGACGGTGTCACTGCATGTTACAATTGTTAATGTAGACTTTTCTTTAACGATTTGTCTTGCAATTTCCTTGCGAGCATAGGCTTTTGAAAGAAAAAAATCTGACTTTTTGGCAGAACAGTTCAGAGAAACTTCAATTCTATATTTTTTAGTATAGACTTTGGTTAAACTTTGCTAGCAAATTTCAATTTCCTGGTGTGATGCGCAGCTTGCTGGACCAGCATTTGACTTTCCCCCCTCCAATGACTGAATTTATGTAGTGAATTTATCTACATCTGTTGGTGAAAAAAAATCTTATCTGTACGTGGAACTCCTTATACCTGAATTTCTACTCTCTCTACCTTGCTGCATCTGGTGTTGAAAAGCAATCAGAGTCATAATTATGATTCTGAACTGGCATTTCTATTCTTGAAGATCTGATGTGGTGTCTATTACAGTGGAACTGCTTGATGCAAAGGACGTTAAGCTCACATTGGAGCCAGAGGGCCATTTCTACTTCTCTGCGACCACTGGAGCTCCATTCCGAGTTGTTTGATAAGGTTGATTTAGATGTAAGTATTAGGAATAGTTATTTAACTGCACATGTAAAGGCTACTATCTATTCAAACTTCTCAGTTGAACATAAACAACTACAGGAGAGCAAGGCTACTGTTGGTTTGAGGACCATATGCCATCTCATCAAGATAACTGAGAAGAAATGGTAGAGTCGGTTTGTAAAGCAGCAAGGGAAGCCAGCCCTCCTGTTTATTTGAAAGTTGATTGGGATAAGTGGATTGATGAAGATGATGAGAGCAAAAATAAACGTAATTACTCTTCTTTGAAATTCTATTCCTAGTTATAGATTTGTTTGTGTTTCAGTTATTGGAATTCCATTCCATGATTTGTTAATAATTGCTTGTGCAGTTGGGGACATGAAACTTGATGACATGGATTTCTCAGTATGCAATCTTGACTTGTTATCAAGGGAAAATGTTGATCAATAATTTTATGTAGAATATCATCTCTACTTAAATGTGCAGAAGTTGAATATGAGCAGCGCAGATGCTGAGCTTGATTATGATGAAGATAATGAGTTGAGTGATACTGTTGATAAGGATGAAGGTTAGTCTTGTGATAAGGGATGAGAGAAAATCTCACTCCATTAGGTATCTAATTTAAATCAGATTATTTTGGTTTGGCTATGATTCACAGACTGAAAAATATACTGTATTTGGATCTTGGCTTGGATATGGATATCTAGTTCAAAAAACCAATTAACTCAATGCATCCCAACTTTAATTATGTAAATTATGTTTTACTCAAAATTTAATTGCATACTTAGTGAGTCACCTATTAGCCATCTTTAATGAAAGTGCACTATTAAAAAATGAAGAATTCTAAGATATTCTATTTATATTTTATTTGTTTATATTTGTAATTATAATGCATTGTTAGAATTTTCTTTTTGATAGGATCAACACAATTAAGAGAGAAAATAGAGGTCTGAATATTTGTGCATCAATGACTTTAACTTGACATGTATATCATGAATTTTATCCTTTCTTTTTTTGCCTTTAATTATGATTTAGTTTGACTTTTAATGAATGTATTGGATTTAATTTATTGCAATATTGAATTATATTAATATTGAATTGAATCAGACTGTCGTGGTTCCTACAAATTCCCATTCGTATGCAAGATCCTTAACGTTTTGACATTTGAATTGCAATGAAATGATATGAATTGTGGATCGTATATTTTTGAACACTTTGTATAGAAACCTTGCAATATTCTTTTAGCTTGTGATTTGATAGAAAGCTTGATCCCAGCAACTCTTCTGTAGCCAGTGATTTCGTAGACATTCTTTAGCTTTTGCACATGAAATAGATGTAACATATATGTGGCATTGCATATATATAATTTCGATTAAATGAGTTTTTTTTTTTTGAAAAATGAGTTGTACATAACTACGCCCATGACAAACTAGTCACGACCAGTCCCAAGCCCTGATAAAAGAGGAGGACTGTATTAGGTTGTCACTATAATAAATTTTAATAAATGAATCAATTAAGTTGTACATATATTATTTCACGAAACTAACTTTGTTCGTAAACTTGTGCTGAACTCTTGGAGTCCCAAAAAGTAGCAGTAATCCTGTATCTTACTAAATCTGAGTATGTAATTGTAGTAAAGGTCTTGTTTCAGACATATCTTGTTTCAATTAATTTACAGTGCAGGTACTGATTTAATGCCCCAGGATCATTTGGAGGCTGAATAGCGGTTCGAAATGGCATTCCCAGTTTGACGAAGAGGCGAACGATGGCACCTCAGTCTTGATTTTGGTATGCTACTTGAAGCTTTCCCCATATCACCATGACGCTGTGGATGTATGACTGCAAACTTAGGATCTTGCAATCGCTCCAGAGTTGCCAAGACTTCGGACATTGGTGGTCTGAGCTTGGCCCTATCGGCAGTGCACCTCGAAGCAAGCAACGCAAGAGCATCAGCTGCTTTCTTCGGATATTTACCTTCCAGCTTTGGGTCGATGATTCTGTGCAGTTTTAGCATGTTCAACCAAGGTCTCAAAGAGCTCACCAGAGTCTGCTCTGAGACTGCTTTTGTTCTGTCCAGGGCTTTTCGTCCTGATAGAAGCTCCAACAGTACAACTCCAAAGCTATAGACGTCGGCTTTCGCAGATAGTTTACCTGCAGATTTGGTATGCAAAGACCTCTATGCTAAGTATTTTGCTGAACTGCATTATTTCAGCCTGTTTAATTATCTAATCGATAGGTCCAGTTAATCAGTATACCTGTTGCAAGATACTCTGGAGCTGCATATCCTTGAGTTCCCATGATTCGAGTGGAGACGTGAGTTAAATCCCCAGTTGGACCAGCTTTTGCGAGACCGAAATCTGAAAGCTTGGGATTGAAATCCTACATCACACGAACACAATATAAGCTGGAAAATCTACAACCCGATTTATCGGATGCTTCTTCCGGTGGCAGATTTTTCGCAAATACCTGATCGAGGAGTATGTTAGATGCCTTAACATCTCGATATATTACTTGAGACTCTGGATTGTGCAAAAACGAGAGTCCCCTTGCTGCGCCGACTGCGACTTTGATTCTTGTCGCCCAATCTAGTGGCTGAGCACTTCCTAGAAAGCAAATCAAACCACAGGTAAGCAATGCATAAACTAAATAGCGATGATTATTCGTGCTAATTCAGTGTAGATGCACTTTTGAATAGATGGTTCTCCAAGCTGCCTCTCGCCATGTATTCATAGACTAGAAGTCGATTCTCGCCCTCGGAGCAGTGGCCGATCAGCTTGACCAAATTTGGATGTTGAAGCTGACCAAGATAGTTAACCTCGGTCTGCGATTACTAGTCGTCATCAGTATACAATGAACTAGCCTTAACAAGGTCAAGATGATGCAGTTAGTAATTTGAATGCATAGCACGAACCAGCCATTCCTTGTGGCCCTGAAAACTCTCGAGTTTAAGCTTCTTGATGGCAACCATCATTCCATTGCCGGGCCTCGTGGCAGTGAGAGTTTGTTCATCTAGCCAACCTTTGTAAACACAACCAAACCCACCTTCGCCGATGAGACTATCCAAGCGGAAGTTTCTCGTAGCACTCTTCAGCTCATTCAAAGTGAAGGCCTTTGAGCTCGAGGCGAGCAAGATTTCATCCTCGGTCCTCCACGAGTAAGTTTTCTCACCATACGAAGGCATGGTGAAAGTTGAGGCAGTGGAGCAAGTTGCCAAAGATGAAGAAGGAACTGAAGATGAGCTTGTTCTACTGGCAACAACTTTGGAAGGCTCTGTCATGTAGATACAGAATTAACGTAAGGTAAGAATCAAAAACTATTATTAAACATGATTAAATGATGGAAATAAGGTTGAAATTCTGATGCAAAATTTGTCTACTCTAACAGGAGCTTCGATAAGATCAAAATTCAAGCAACAAAACCTAGAAATTCCATTTGCCCTTTCTAATGAACAGGAAAAGTCAACATCAATAATATGCAAAATCCCCACTGAGGCAATTGAACAAACAGTTGGAAGGCGTACGCGAAGAAGAGCCGCGGCTGCGCAAGGAGCCGGCATTCTCGGACGTCGGCGGAGGGACAAAGCAGTTCCCCATCGCCCACCACCAGCGACGACGAAGAAGCTCACGTTGGCGACGGAAAATCAGACCTCCTCCCCCCTCCTATTTATAATAGCCCTCCTCCTCCAGGAAGAGAAGAAGAGGAAGGCGAGGGGAGACCGAGACGACGAACAGAGTCGCCGCTAAACGACGATCTGATGACCACAATCCAAGCAAAACGAAGAGGGACCACCTCAAAAAAGAAATGATGTGCCTTGTTCGACGGTCAATTCGAAGAAAGAAAGAGAGAGCAGTAACAAGCTCTGTTACCGTAGTAAGAAGTTGACTTAGGCGTTGATGGCGGATTGGAACAGAGTTGACTTCTCGCCTCACCTGAGCAGGCCCGAAATGTGTCATTTGTCGCCGCGCGCCATCTGGCGAAAGAATTTAGTCAAACAACGTGCTCTCGAGGCGGAAGAAGAGAGCAGCGGAGATGCAGAGAATCTGGCATGAAAATCTACAGACGCAACGCAGCCATCAATGGCCTCGCCGAGACTTTTCAGCGGGGATATGAATCGATCGGGATTACGATAGAAACAGAGTCCTGCGCGTGGAACAAATGCCGAATTGAGAAATGAATCTGTCGATTCCGTTTCAAACAAGGAGGTGGCGTCACCGGCGAGCTGGCGTCGTTCTGTGCGGCGGTTGACGATTTCAACTGGAGATGGGAAGAAGAGAAGTGCGGACTGGGGAGAGCCAAACTTCTGAAGTAGCTTGAATGTTGACATTGTGGAGATACAGTAGAGTCAACGACAATGTACTCTGATGGAAAAACGGTAAAACGTTCTCAGTTCGTCTCAAAATTAATACGGCCTATATAAATCGATAAAAGAATAAGTTGTTTTTCAAAAATAAATAAATAAAATGATACAAACCAATCAAACTAGATGAATGTATCATTTACCCTTAGGATATGTTTGCTTGGGGGTTATTCTTGATAACCTTGGTTATTCATCCAAGGTTATCAATAAAAATTTTGTTTGGTTTAGGGAATTGGCGATTCCCGAGTAATGATCCATGCCTGACACGTCACCAAAAGGGACATGCAATCCGGAATCGGAAAACCTTGGAAAAGTAAGGTTTTTGTTGATTCTGGGGTTAACAAAAAAAAATTGCCAAAAATATCCTTTGATATTTACCCTTTGAGACAAAAATATCCCCAATAAATGATTGCAATGAAAACAATAGTCTACACTCTAAACGAGGATTAATCAAAATATTATTAAAATATTCAGAAAAAATAATTAAGAGGTTTAAAATTAATATTTTGAGAAATAATTAAGAGGAGTGTTGAACTAAGGGTAATACAGTAAATATAAAACTAGGTTATACACTAAAACCTCCAAACAAATAAGTTTTTGTTGTATTACCTAGAGTTGAACCAAACAA
>JBBUKS010000055.1:283014-301761 GCA_038050645.1 Hedychium gardnerianum | reverse complement strand
CTAGTCACTGTTCGGGCTGGCTAGACTAGCCCCCGTGATTTACCTCCTCCGTGTTGGTCCTGGGACGGACTGGCGGGAGCGCTGAGGGCGAGCGTTTCGCCTTTTGTCACAATATTTACTCTATGGGCGAACTAAGTGAAAAGATCATCTATTTCCATGATTAATTGAACTGAAGACTAGTCTTCACTTGGATTATAAAAAATAAAAAAAAACCCAATGGATATCAAACGTGTGCAATGTCTCTTCACCATATCTACAACATAGATTTCATTGTTGGTGCTCGCTTAGAATTCATAATTAGAACGTAGGTGAATATGGTACCACATGCCCCAACCATTGTACTTGGTGACGATATCTTAACAGGAGGAGTCATCTCGGTCGATATTTTTTCACCAATCATTCTATGTATGTAAAGCCATTCTGATATTTTTCTCATGTACTCCACCATGTTGCATATTGGTAATTTACGTGCAAGTTTCAGGATTGAATTCGTGTACTCAGAAAAGAAACATTATCCCATTTCTCCTTCTTCACTTTGATAACTCACTCATAACTTTCTTAGTTATACAATCTAGTCTTCTCTACACACTCATTGTAAGTGAGTTTAGTGCATGTATGTGTTGTGGCCCATGATAATTTGGCTTGGCTGTTGTCTGTATAGACTAATACCAAGTTCTTCGATAGGTGCATGAGACACTATCCGTAATGATATGACTTGGGAAATACATCTTTAACTACATCTAGTATGTTAGAATTTCAATCACTTATAATTAATATACATCTATCACTAACAACCTGAGTATGAAGTTCTGTTAAGAACCATTCTAAAGTAGGTTTGCTTTCAATTTCTATAATTGCAAATGCAATTGGAAATAATCTATTGGTTTCGTTGACACCGATTGCCATCATTAAAATACTTGAATACTTTCCTATTAAGTGACAAGCATCTATACCAATAACTAGATGGAGGAATCCAATAAATGCACACATACTAGCTCCAAAAGCCTTGTTGAAAATGTCCATCTTGTGAACCAAGGTTTGATTATCTTCGATTTTTAATTCTCTAGCAAGTGCAAGTGTGTTACGGTCATTATATGAGTCAGCATAATCTCATATATTAAGCAGTGCTTGTACTTTGACTTGCAATGCTTTTTGGTAAGAAATTCACTTAAATCTTGTTTGGATGTCTATTATATTCATCCTTGATACGTACTTCTCATTAGTCATCACTTGCTCTTGGATCTCACTAACAAGTCAAGAACTTGAGCAATTTTTATGGTTTCTTCCTTTTTTTCAAAGACTTTGAGCAAATGTACAGCTTGTCAAATACAATGATTCGAAATGTTTTTGGTCCTCTAACAATAATTCTCCAAGCATAAAGCTAAACCTGGTAAATAGATTTTATTTTATAACTTTTAGTCTCTCTGTTTCTAATCTTAAAACCTTTATATATTAAATAATCTACTAAAACTTTTTTTGAAACATTTGTCATCCTTGAACACCTGACTAGCTTTTGGTGATTTGCACTCAATTTCCTCCTCTTTGATGGCACAGTCAAAGTGAAAGTGCCCTCTGCTATATCAGATGAAATTATCTTCTCTTAGATTAGTAAGTCATTCGCACCATTGTCAACATCAAATGCGTAGAAATCAATAATGTTAGTATTCATCTTCAAAGTATCCAAAGACCATCATAGATCCTAGTCTAATGTTGTATAGCAAAAACAATATACCTCTGCTTTCTCAGCTTATAGATCATAAACTTCCTCATCTACAAGCTCATATGATAATTCTTCTTCCTCCTGTGCTATATTGTTTTAAGTCAAATTGTCGATTGGAAAAATATGTGACCTTCTGCAAATTTTGGCCTTCCGGAAGGCTTTCTGAATTTTTGCCTTGTCTTGTGGATGAGAAGGATACTCACTCTTGCTCTAAATTGTCATGGTAAGATAGAATTTCAACAGAAACATGTAAGTCCCTACTAGAAAAGGGTTAGTTAATTACATGATTCAGTATCCACCTGATAGCCTACCCTAATGTGACCTGCACCTTGTATTGACTACTCTTTGGTCAATATCAAGGTGTAGTAGTTCCACCAGGTGCTTGTTAGTGGCTGCTACAACGTGTAGCAGCCACCAAGTTAGGACCCGTTCCTCTCAAAAAAGGTGGCCTATCAACTCAATTTGGTTGCTCTATGCATTCCTTATATTTGTTAATGGCTGCTAAACCCCTAAAGTCTAAATATACTAAACCTTTAAACCCTAAACAATAAGAACTCAAACCCCTAAATAGAAAAAAAAAAACACTAACCATGGAAAAAAAAACACAAGTACATTGAGAAGACAAAGATGATCAAAGAATGAAATAGCAGCTAAAAACTTAGAAAGGATTTAGAAGAGCAATGGGTTTTAGGGTAGATGATCGAGTAACTAATGCTTTGAGGCTAGGTTTTTTGAACCTCGGGCAGTTGGTCCAACCGATTTAGCTACAACTTTTGGTTATGATTCGATTCATAGTTCACGATAATTCAAGATTATTATTTATATTTTATTATTTAAAAATATTTAAAACTTTATAAATATAAAAAAAATAAAAATTTAAAAAAGACGTGAACTTATTTAAGTTGTCTATTTATCCACTTTGGAGATAAAGAAATTAAAGTCGCATAGTTTGTTAGTTCATTTGGTATCAAAATCTTATATTGTGTTCTCTAAAAGTTGCATTTCCTTTATTCTTTTTGTAATTTTCATTCAATAATCAAATAATGTTTAAGCTTTTAATAAATTGAGAACCAAAGTGGATCGAGAAAATATTATACTAAAATTTGAACAATCTCTAATTTTTCATATAGATATATTTTTAATTTAACATTAATATTATTATATTTTAGTGTGATGAGATATATATCACGTAAGTTATATTTTTTAATTAATTTTGTATGTTTATAATATTCTTCACTATATAATATAATTTTATTATTGAATAAATTATACCCCTTGTCAAATTTATCATTGAGTATATAGTCAAATAGTCTCTATATTAAATTGAATGTATAAAAAAATATAATAAGATCAATGAATAACCTACTATTAAGATAGTAAATGGTTTTAATAAATTTAATGTGTTACATATACAATAGTCACATATTATAAAATTTAAGACAAATAGATTGAAAATTAAATTTTAATAGAAAAGTAGAATAGTATTGAAAATTTTAAAGTAAATGAGTTAATTTATATTAACCACCTCATTAATATTACTAAAATATTATAAATATTATTAAATAAAAGGCTCCTACTAAAAAAAATCTTTTAAAAATTAAATTTTTTAAATAAATATCAGTGAATCGGCGATTCAAATTGCAAATTCGTTGATTCACTTAGGGTCCAACTCTTAACCTATGGGTCGGGCTCGTGAAACCACATCAACGGACTCGGCTTGTGGTCAGGTATGCTAACAACATATATTTCATCGGCAGCATCCAAGACCCTCCTCTCAGAGATCAAGTCCATGGAGAAGCTAGATGACATCTTGCTTGACATCTAGGGCCGTAAACAAATGAAGCCGAGTTAAGTTTTGGGGTGTTCAAATTTGTTTAATAAGGTAATCGAGCCAAGCCGAGCCAAGCCTAAAATGAATCAAGCTTTTGAAATAATTGTTCAAGTTTGACTTGGTTTATTTTTTATAAATTTGAGCTTGTTTGAAGCTTGACATTAGCTTGGTTCGTTTAGATATTATCGAGCTCTCACTTTAAGCTTGACTTGAGTTTGGTTCGTTTAGATGCTATCGAGCTCTCAATTCAAGCTTATTTGATTGCTTAAAATTTTTACTTGTTTGATTGATTATTGAGCTTGATAATTCAAACTTATTTGTTTATTTTATTTTATTTATTTAACATATTGATAAGAGTTTTATTAATGAATATGATTGTTCACGAATGTTGTTCACGAATATTGTTCACGAATGTTGTTCACGAACGTTGTTCACGAACGTTGTTCACGAACGTTGTTCACGAATATTAACGAGCTGAATACATATGTGTTCAAACTTGTTTGTTTAGTTTAACGGGTTGTTCAAGCTTGTTTGTTTAATTGATCTTGTTTATATTGAACAAATATAAACAAGCTATTACCAAACTGAACATCAAACTTGTTCATGAACGTTTAGTTCATTTACAGCCCTATTAACATCCCCGTACCATCCTACTCGTCGTTGACTCCACATCCTTAGCTACTTTGTGGCCGCCGTCGACTTTAGAGGTTTGATTCTTGATGTTCAATTTCTACCTTTTTATCTTGCAATTTAGAGGTTTTGTTTTTTTGAGCAACAATGAGCCGTTTAAAAGTAGAATAATTCTACATTAGAAATTTTCAAATAAATAAGTTGAAGAATTAATTTTAATAAAAAGATGGAATAATCTCATATTAAAAAATTTAAAGGAAATGAATTATTTATATTACATTACACCATGAATATCACTAAAATATTATTAAACGAAATGCTCTAATTAAAAAATCTAAAATAAAATTAAAAAATTATAGTGTTTTAAATAAATAAAAGTGAATCGACAGTTCAACGGATGGTTAACCGTTGGTTCACTTAAGGTTCGACCCCTATTGAGTTGGGCCAACGAGTAATCCATTGACCTGCTTTTAGTTCCAAATCGGTCTAATTTAGATTTGACCTATGATTTATTAGAAACATATATTTCACCGACAGCATCCGAGACTCCACCGCTTAATTAAGGATGAACAAAATCTCAATTAAATTAAATTGGTAGTACAATTGATCTCTGGTTAAAGTTGACTAAGATTGAATTAGATTTTAGTGTTTGGTTAATATGTTTGATAGTTAAGTGAGACGTCAAGTAAATTAAGATTGATTAGGTATTTGACAGTTGATCGATGTGTTTGATAGTTGAGTGAGATGTCAAATAAAAGGGAAGATTCTTGGATAGGGAGATTATTGGTGTAATCGATCTCGAGTCAAGATTAGCCAAGTTTGATTTGGATTTTGATAGTTGATCAAGTCAAGATTGATTGAATACTTGACAATAGTACAGTCTAAGTGGGTCATGGTTGATCGAACACTTAAAGATTGAAAATCGAATAAGAAGTTGACAAGGGTGAGTTGGCAAGGATAAAGTTTAAGTGGATTAAGATCGGCCTGACACTTTACAATGATGAAGTATACGTGAGTCATAGTTGAATGAACACTTGATATATGACGAAAGTCCTAATAGGTTGTGGAAGACCAAATGTTACACATGAAAAGGTAAAGTCCTAGCAAGTTTTAGATGACTGAATATTAGATATAAAAAGTGAATTTCTAACAAGTCAAAGAGGATAAAATGTTAGGAATGAGATGATAAGTTTAAAGAAGTCAAGAATGATCGAATGTTTGACAATGGATAAATCTTGACATGTCAAGATTGACTGGATGCTAGGGGTATGTGAAGTTCTAATAAGTCAAGGTTGATGAGATATTAGATAAAAAAAAGTACTAATAGGTTGGAGTCAACTGGAATTACGCGAAGCGAGAGTTTAGCGTTGGTAAGGCTAAGACAGAGGTATCAATCATATGAGAATAGCAATTGATTAATGAGCTCAAAACTCTGAGTTTGGGTTGAGGGGGTTTATAGTGTGATCAATGGACTGTTGGGTATGAGTAGTCGATTGATGCACCACTTATACTCAACTAATGACACTGTTTGAGCAAATAACGATTTTCTGAGTCGATCTAGGAACTCAACTACTGATGCAACAGTTGATTGATAATGGTATAGCAGTCGACTATTATCCTCGATGTTTAATTGGAAGAAGTCGTCGAGTGGTCAAAGCTCGACAACGTTTGAATTCTGGCAAATCAATCGATTGATGATGATAAGAAGTCAACTATTAGATGGTTTTCAGCCTCGGCTTGAAGTCTATAAAAAAGGGTTTCGTGGAGGATTTTGCATGTTGGATCTTGGAGGTTTTGAGGGAAAGTGATGTTGCATTATATAGACTTTCAAAAAATTGATTAATTATGTTGCATCTAACCTGGGGCGATCGGTCCGACCCTACGAAAATTTTTCATCGGTCGCTAAAGTAAATCAGGAAGTGCTAATGGAGGTATTCTTAATTAGACTTTCAAAAGGCAACTCAAAGTAATCAAAAGCGATCAAAATATAAATTTATAGTTGTAAAATTGTTTCATTTACATTATTTTTATTTTCTATTATATCTTTGTATTTATTTGGGTGGCTTGTGAAATAGTATGTTGTAAGAGATTTGTTATCGCTAGGATGTTAGATCATGGAGTATGAATTGAGAGTTCTGAAATGTAAAAATTGATTTATTATATTTGTATTTTTGTTTTATGTTTTTTTCACTGTATATTAATCTCTTGTAAACGAGTACACGCAATCCAACAATTAAAATGAATTATTATTTATCCATTCTAGCGACATCAATAATCAATCGAATTGTTTTATTTCAGAAATTCAATTGAATTAATCTAGAAATTTTTAAAAAAATAAAAAATTATGAATTATTTCAATTTATTTGATTCAATTTAAATTATAAAATTTAAAATTTAATTAAATCAATTAAATCAAGTTATCAATAGTCGATATTGATTATAATACATCAATCAATCGATTATTATTTACAAATTAAACGGGATCAATTGTCCATATAACAATGGATTGATATTATCATTAGTCAATTAATGATAAAAAGTTATATTAATTCAGTAACTATTCAAGTTAATAGATTTTAATAGTAAAATTTAATCGGTTCGATTATTTTAGAAAATCTAATTTATTTAATTTTAATTAATTTAATTTAATTTTAATTGAATGCTCAACTGTCCACGGAGGAAGTGGCATCGAGCTTGGAGTCCCTTGTACCATTGGCCTTGTATATGTTGATCATCGATCCTATGGGGCCAGTTGGATCACACTCTTCAAATCTTAACTTTTCTATGACTACAATTTAAAAGTAGAATAGATTCACATTTTAAATTTTTAAATAAATAAATTAAAAAATAGAATAATCTCATATTAAAAACTTTAAAGTAAATGAATTAATTTATATTAAATCACACAATTAATATTATTAAAATATTATAAATATGAGTAGATGAAATATTCATTGATTTTTTTTTAAATATCAATACTTAATTGCCGATTCACTTGGGATTTGACCCATCGAACTGGTTCAACGACGTCAGTTAACTCTAGATTAGAGCCATTAATCAGATTAATAGATAGCCTGTTTACCTATTTCTGAACTGGTCCAATTGCATCCGGCTTGTGATATGCTAAATATAAATTTCATACCAATGAATTGGTTCAAAATCGAACAAAATGAAATTGATTAATTTTTTTTTTAATAAATCGAATCAATCAAATTTTGTCATCAAAATCAAATAAATCATATAAAATTAATTGACATGTTATCAATCAACAAATATCAAATAGTTAAATTATCAATTGAGTTGACTAGTTGTTATCCAATTTAAATATATCAATCGATTAATATATATCAATCAAACCGAATGAAATAAATAAAAAAATTAATATTTTTTTAAAAAATAAAATTTTAAATTAATCGAACGGAACTTCCGAATTTGATAATTCGATTTAACCGATCTTTTACTTCTATCAGCGAAAACCTATAGCGGCCCCAGCTCTTGATATCCTAGGTCATCGTCGATCTTGCAGCAACGGAACCCTCCTACGGCAATCTTAGTTCCTCTCTATCAGTGAAACCCTCTTACAGTGGCCTGGCTCCTCCTCTGCGGCCCTTGCAGCAATCACACGCCGCCCCTGCTGTTTTCCAACCCGAAGTTTGGACCATGAGGCAACCTCTTGTCTTGTAGCGCACAACCTAACCTGTCTGGCTTCACCAAAAAAACCATGTAAGATTCCCTTCTCATCTTTTATTCTTTATTGTATGAAAAAAAAGCATTTTCTCGCTCATTTTTTTTTGGATTAGGGGCGTCATATTTTAATTTTTACACACTTAATTCCCATAATAGGTTTCCTACAGGCTATAACTCTAAATTAAAATAAAAAATATATTTTTTTCCTTGAATTAAATTTAACCGAATCAAATCTAACGAGATAAAAGTAAAATAAAAACTTAATTATTTAATCAAGAAATTTCATACAAAAACTATTAATGACATTAAAAATTTAAAAATCTAAGTTATCAAATTCATGATAATCTTCTAATTATTTATTTATTTTTAGAGTTTTAATTTTTTTAAAAAATATATATAAAAGAAGGTTAATAAAAAATTAAATAATAAAACTCATGACATCTTCTAATTTTATTTTACTTTTATTTTTTAGTTAGACATTAAATAATTAAAAAATATATATTTTTTTAAATTTTTATTAACTTTCTTTTGTATTTAATTTTTTAAATTTTTTAATAAAGTTTTAAAATAAAAAAAAATGATAAATTTAACAGATTGTTATAAGTGTAATAATAATATATATATATTAAATGAGCATTTAATATCATCAATGACTTTTGTATGAAATTTCATGATGAAATAATTAAGTTTTTTTTATCCGGTTTTTGATTTGATTTTAATAAAAAAAACTTAGTTTTTTACTTTAATTTAAGGTTGAAATAGATAGGGTTTGTGTCTTTTGATAAATTTAAAAAACGAAGTGCCGTCTTCTATTTATTAATTTTCTGCAAATGCATAATTTCTAATGAAAGGTGCAATACAATGATAAAAATTGATACGACTAAATTTCAATCGGTAATTTGTGATCAAAAATTAAATTAATTGGAATCTAAATTAATGATCAATTTTAAAAGCTAAATTTTCAGTTCCCAAATTAAGGATCGATTTTAAAATTTATCATTAATTTATGATAAAAAATTTAATTTAACGACCGATTATAAAATTTATCATTAATTTGTGACTAAAAATTTAATCAATCGTTAATTTAATGATTGATTTTAAAATTCATTATTAATTTATGACTAAAATTTTAATCAATCACTAATTTAATAACCGATTTTAAATTTTTCAGAGATAAAATCTTATCAATTCCCAGTAAAGATTGTAGAAGATAATATACACGGCTCAACGCATTGGCTGTATTCATGCCTCCAACTGAAGAGATTAAACGGATTTGTAGATATTTGTTTTCCTAAATACAATGCAGCAAGAGATATAATTTAAATAAAACACAGTAGTGCCAATGTCGTTACCATTTCCTATTTAGTGTCTACAAGATTTTAAACATTTTACTTAACATGAGGAAATATCAGAGCATTCGCAAATTCAGCTCTCGATACCTGCTTTTCTTTACCTACTTAGTTGTACTTACCCTAGGAGCAGTTAGAAATTAGTGAGACAAGTTTATTAATAGTTGTACTTACCCTTAGGAGCAGTTAGGAATTAGTGGGACGAGTTTATTAATCCAAGTATTTGTCTATGTAAATTAATTAATTAATTTTAGAGATGATTAAATTGATATAAAATTAATTAATTTGATCAATTATCAAATTAATCAATCAATTGATTAATGACATCATCAATCAATTGAGGATTGATGATGTCTTCAATCAATAGTTGAATTATCAATTGAGTTGATTAGTTATTATCCGATTATCAATCGATTGATATATAACAATTGATTGATGATGATTGAATTTATTCGATACATAAATTTTAAAATTAAAACTGAATGAAATAAAAAAAAAATTAATATTTTTTTTAAAATAAAATTTTAAATTAACTGAACTGAACTCTGTCAATTCGATTTAACCGATCTTTTACTCCTATCAACAAAAATTATAGCCGCCCCAGCTCCTCGACAGCCACTGATATCCTAGGTCATCGTTGATCTTGCAGCAATGGAACCCTCCTAAGGCAGTCTCAGTTCCTCTCTATCAGTGAAACTCTCTTACAGCGGCCTGGCTCCTCAGCGGCCTGGCTCCTCCTCTGCGGCCTTTGCGGCAGTCCCGTAGCAACCACACACCGCCGTGCGGTTTTCCAACCCGAGGTCTGGACCATTAGGCAACCTCTTTTCTTGTAGCGCACAACCCAACCTCTTCGGCTTCACCGGAAAGACCATAAGATTTCCTTGTATCTTTTATTCTCATTGTATAAAAAAAAGAAGCATTTTCTCATTCAGTTTTTTGGATTAGGCGCATCATATTTTGATTTTTACACACTTAATTCCCGATTATAAAATTCATCGTTAATTTATGACTAAAAATTTAATCAATCGTTGATTTAATGATTAATTTTAAAATTCATCATTAATTTATAATTAAAATTTTAATCAATCGCTAATTTAATAACCGATTTTAAATTCGTTATTAACTTACGATTGAAAATTTAATCGGTTACTAATTTAACGATCGATTTTAAATCAATATTAATTTTGGATCAAAACTTCAATCGGTCGCTAATTTAACATTTGTAGTTATTAAACGATCATTATTTACACATCGAAAAGATTTTTAATTTGATTGGTAATGCAAATCGAGTTGATGCGAAAAATAGATGAACTGAATGATAACAAGGTAATGTACGAATAATTAAATTTTTTCATAGATTTTAAAAATACTATTATTCATTTATCTTGTTTATTTGGAATCTATGTTGTGAGAGATGTTGCCGTGCACATGGCCGCCAATTATGTTCTAGAGTTTTTTTCATTTACATTTTTTGATTTTAGGTTATTATATATGTTATGATTTTACTTTCGCATTTTCTCATGACACCATAGTTATTCTAAGTTCGTTAGGGTCAATTTTTTTAAGTTCCATATCTCTGTTTAGTCTGCGGTGTCTACCTTAGAATAGAGTTATATAATACATCATTGAAAAAAATCTACTTACATTAAGTACATCTAAAACTGTTTTTTTGTTTACTATTTTTTAATCTTGTAAATTTTCCAAGGAATCTGGAAAACTCATTTTAAAATTTTGTAAAATTTGTGTACTAACTTTAGAGATAAACGGATTTGTAAAATTTTATTTTACTAACTATAACTCATATCCATTTTAAATTTTGACAGTCGGACCGAAAATTAAATTGGTTGCCAAATTAATGATCGATTATAAAATTTATTATTAATTTACAACTAAAAATTTAATTGGTTGTTAATTTAACAGCTGATTTTAAAATTCATCATTAATTTGTGACTAAAATTTTAATCGGTTACTAATTTAATGATCGATTTTAAATTCATGGTTAACTTACTATCAAAAATTTAATCGGTCGTTAATTTAATGACTGATTTTAAATTATCATTAATTTTGGATCAAAATTCAATCGGTCGCTAATTTACATCTATAATTATTAATCGATCGTTATTTATACAAATTAATTATTGAAAAAAAATTAATTTGATCGGTAATGTAGGTGAGTTGATGCGGAAAATAGATGAACTCAATGATAACATAAAAGGTAATGTACGAGTAATTAAATTTTTTCATAAATTTTAAAATACTATTACTTATTCATCTTGTTTATTTAATTTGGAATATATGTTGTGAGAGATGTTGCAGGGCACACGACAGTCATTTATATTCTAGAATTTTTTTCATTTACATTTTTGATTTTGGATTACTATATATATTATGGTTTTGCTAACTTTAGCATTTTCTCATGACACCATACTTATTCTAAGTTCGTTAGGGTTAATTTTTTTTAAAAGTTTCATCACTCTTTTTAGACTGCGATGTCGACCTTAGAATAAAGTTTAAGAATACATTATTGAAAAAAAAATACACTTACATCAAGTACATCTAAAACTGTTTTTTTTTGTTTACTATTTTTTAATCTTATAAATTTTCCAAGGATCTATCTAGAACTTTTCTTGGTGATGCTGCTTTAGATGAGAATGGAAAAAATGCATTGAGGCGGTTACTGACTTAATATGCTCGGTATAATCCATCTGTTTGTTATTGTTAGGTGTGTACTAACTTTTTTGTTTTCTTATTACATTATTCTTTTCTAAGCAGGTTTGCAATTAGTTCACTAGTCTTGGTCTCACTGACGTAATCAGGATTGGGCTTCACTGGGCTCCAACCCAGTGCAACCCAGTAATTTGATGATAATTATACAACAATGCGAGAACGTATTTTATTATAATTCCGGCTTGGAGCAGTGACTGCAGCGGCGGCGACATGTCGTCATCGTCCACAAATCTCGACAGTCATTCCAACTTTGCTACGTCCTCGGATTTTTGTATAATCAGCACAATACAATCCAGGATCCTGACTACTACGTCATTGCTTGGCCTTAACTATGTTTTAGTTTAGTCACTGGATTTTTTGGGTATATGTTGCTATATTTAATTTTAAAAATAACTTGAAATCACTATTTCTATAAAATTGTTATTTGCTAATCATGCTTTAGCTATTCCTACTCTATTAAATTCTACAAGAAATACATATTTTGAACCGACTCAATAAGCCAAGCAAATTTATGGATCGATTGCTCTTGCAGATCTAGGCAAACTTGCCATGTAGACCAGTGGGTGGGTTACGCAAACTAGACAACTCTAATGAATCAAATGAGTCAGACGTATCATTATCTATTATTGATAGGATATTTTATTATTGTGAAGAATTTTTACTTGTTTCCATTCCTATAAATCAAATATTTCAAGGAAAATGATCCATCTATTTGGTTCCACGTACTTGATTAGCTTGGAAGTATTATCAATTCGTAACGTCATGTTTTCCTTTGGTGTATTTTTTACTGAAAAACTTTTTATGAATAATGTATATGTACACTTAACTGATAACCTTTGTAACATTTTTGGTTGATTGTGTACTTGTACACTGAACTAATTAATAGCTTTAGATCTTTGCATGCGAATGCATTCACGAAGGTTTTGGAAAAATTTCTGTCCTTTCCTATATATTGATCATTATTCGAGCTAATTAGATTAATCTTTGTGATTTATCTCTTTCGTATTGATTTTGAGACGGATTGACGGGGACGCTGAGGACGAACGTTTTGTCTTTACCACAATTGAAAAGGTTGTTGAGTGTTAAACTTTTGCAAACTATATATTATTTAAATGTTCTCAAAAGTTGTTGAGTGTTAAGTTTTTGCAACCTTTCTATTATTTAAATCTTCTGTATGCTACGCAATTGTCTTTTCTGTAGGAATGTACCTTTATGTCGCAACTGAAACTAAGCTAACTCTAGATTTCTCTAGATGAGAAATCTTGCGTATCAATGTTAGTAAACACATTTTAAAGAATATGTTTAATTTAGTTATGTAGTAATTGCATGCTTCTCGCTAAATGATTCTTCAAACCTAAATTATTGAGTTCTTTAAGGTTTTTTTAGCATTACATTACCATTAGAACATATTTATATTTCATGTTGTTACAGTTTGATGACGAGCTGAGCCACCCTTGGGCTAGGGTGAACTTAGCCCCACTTATTTTTTTTAAAAAAACTAATATCTTTAATTTATTTTTTTTCTTCAGCCCTATATATCACAAATGACAAATCCATTCAAAAATAATTAATTTTAAAAATAAAATATTAAATTAGAATGAATAATTTTATAAATATTATTATATTTATAAGTTAATAAATATATTAATTCTAACTTATTTAATTTCGTTATCCTAAACTTGCCTATAGCACCATCTTCTTTCCTCTCCACATCACTAAATCCTTTTCTTGATGTAGCAACTAGCCAGCGGAATTTAGTATTCAAAAGCAATCTAAATTTTTTATTTCTGGTTCAATAAATTTTTTTTTATCGCCGATAAAAAGACAACGAGTGTCGGCCGCTTGAGAAGTGGCCGGCGAGGGAACAAGCAACGATCGCTCAAGGCAAATACGATCTCACACGAGGCGGCTATAATCTTACTAGGCAATGAGCAACATAAGTCTAGATATATGTATATATGTTACATCTCGTATTTTTTATTTAATTTATATTAATATGATGTCAACTTTACTTTTTTCATTCTCTAGAAAATCATAATCAATTACTTAATTTTGTGGATTTGCTCATAAATCTTTATAATTAAATTCTCAAAGTTCTTGATTTGTGTATTCTTGGCTTGACCGAAAGTCAATTATCTTGAAAGTAATTATCTGTAGTATTCTTTGAATTATATATTTTTCAATTGAAACAATTGTAAATCTACAATCATGTCAGAAAATTAATATTTTTTTATACATTGACCGTTCTTAAAATTTTTAATGTTTACATGAACCCTACAACCACATCCTATCATGAATATTAATACTTTTGTTTCACATTTTCAAAAAATTAATATTCATATATATGTATTTTTATTTTGTTTTTATTTTTGAATTAATTAATTAATTAATTATATTAATTATAGTCGGCGATTAATTTTAGATAATTTTGAATTGCCTCGGCTTTCCAGCAATTCCTTGTTCTCTTTTTAGTGTTGATACAATGGATATTAGTGGTGAGAGGCACTATGATATTTTATGATTTAGGCTTTATTTGAGTTTAGAGGAAGAGGAGTTTTGAGGGTATTGTTGATCGAGAAGTGCTCCATTTATCTCTCTTAATGCATAATAATCTTTTCTAAAAGTGCGCAAGAACAGATTAGTTAGCTCTTAGGTCTAGTGAATGAATTATGAAGGTTTACTAGATCGAAAGAGTAATCATCGAGTATAGAAAAGAGAACGATGAAATATTTTCGTATAGAAAAGAGAACAACTACACTAGTATATATTAAATAGCTAATCACTAAATACTCTTTGTAGGACTATAAAACTATGTATTCCACCATAGTGAATTATCCACGAGCTTTTGTCTTTACCATCCATTTTTAGACTTTTAACATTTATGTCTTTCATCTATTGAATCTTCAGGAAATACCAATAACAAGCCTTTATATATAAAACTACTTATACTAACAAAATGTCGTTTTATATTGCCAAAAATTAATTGTTTTTCCACACTAGTGAAGGTTATGCATGGAAAATAGTTATAAAAATATAGGTTTCTCTCTATTTGTGCAGTATCAAATATAAATTATATTCATGTTGTCAGTGTAAATATATAAAAATGGAAAACAGAGGTAAGAAGAAATTTCATTATACATGAGTTTAATTTTATATTGAAATTTTTTTAGTTATATATATATATATATACACACACTAAGAGTATAAATTTAGGATTCGGATTATACTGAATCACGTTGACTCGTATGCGAGCACAACTTGCACATGCCGAATGTCGGACCGATCGAGATAAAATTTGTCCAAGTGAATGAACTAATATTTTATCACATGAATAATCTTTTACTCAAATATTAACGGATGAATTAATTGAATTTAATTTGGATCTGTATTTGCCGATTGAAATTGCCGACAAATAAATGGTCGTCGAATAAAGACAGTAAATGACTTTTATTCAGCCATTTACTACAACCGAGAGTGAGCGCTCCTATATAAGGAATCTGTGATCCTGAGCACGGAGAGTGTGTGAAAAGCAATAGAAAAAGAATTCCTCCACCTTCGTTCCTCGATTCTTTTCTCTTAGCCGTGCATCCGCTCGGCCGAATTACTCGTGATAGCACTCAGGTGCATTCTCAGTTCACTGTGATCCACTGGTATTTGGTGGCGATCACAGGCTACCGTTCTATCCTGGGAAAATCTCGAAGCACAATCGGAGGTGGGACGAATATGTTTCAAGGAAACTGCTTGAGAGTAGGCCTCGACATCTTTTTCCTGACTCGGAGTTCCACTCAGTCAGGGAGGCTTCTTTCCCGACTCGGCGATTCATTCGAGAATGACTCAACGAAAGCCTTCTCGACTCGGTGGTCTTCTATTCCCGACTCGGTGATTCTACTTCCTGACTAAAGAAAGCATTCGGGTACTTCGCTTCCCGACTGAAGGAATCAGTTGACGGAGAGTCTTCTTTTCCTGACTCGAAGACCAGCTCCCGACTGGAAAAGCGACTCAGCAATCCATTCAGGAGTACTCACATCTGCTCGGCGACACTCGCCCAAACTAGCCCCGCTAGGAGCCTGATATTATCTATTCAGGTCATCTCGACAGATAATTTGAAATTGATTTTGTGTAAATTCAATTTAAGTCCCCAATATCTTCGGCAGATTGTCCAACAATTTTGAAATAGATTCGATTTGTTGAGATAACTACAAAAAGTGTTGAGGTGCAATAGATTCATCATGTGAAGACTCCCTCCGCCCCGATTGAAAATGTTCCAATCAACTACAGAGAAAAGCCAGAGAAGTCCATTGGGTTAAACTTCAAGAGTTGACAGCAAAAAATGCTCTTCTATTTAACCATGCTCAATTTAGCTCGGTTCTTGACCGAACATCCTGCCAAGCATGTCTAGACCATCAATGCGGTAAAGGCATAAACTCATTTCGAGTATCTTTGCTGAAACTACATCCTCAACAGCCTTGCCAACTTGCTATACGTTGTGTATAGCATGAAGAGAATGACTAAGGAGCTGTGTGAGTTCTTGGACAAGAAGTACAAGTTGGAGGATGGAGGGGCTAAGAAATTCATTATGGGCTGATTCCTGAACTACAAGATAGTTGACTCCAAGACAATGATCAACCAAGTCTAGGAGTTTTAGGTGATTCCGCATGAGATTTACTCGGAATGTATGATTCTGAGTGAAACCTTCTAGGTGGCAGCAATCATTGAGAAGTTACCTCCCGATTGGAAGAACTTCAAGAACTACCTGAAGCACAAGCGGAAGAAGATGAACGTGGAAGAACTTATTGTTAGACTTCACATTGAGAAAGACAACAAGAGTTTCGAGAGAAAGTTATTCTCTCAGGCTACTGTAAAAGCCAACATAGTCGAGCACGGTCAAAACTTAAAAATGAAGAATCCCAAGTCTTCCAAGCTAGGACCCAGAGGAGGCATTAGTAAGAAGAAGTTTTATGGAAAGTGCTTCAACTATGACCGAGTCGGTCACAAATCTTCGGAGTGCAAAAAGTGAAAGAAGAAGCATGAGGGCAACCTGAATGAGGGATCAGAAATAGACGACCTCTGTGCTATGGTCTTCGAACTAAACCTAGTGGGTTCAAACCCGCGACAATGATGGATCGATACTGGAGCCACAATATATATCTGCTGCAACAAGGAGCTGCTCCACAACTTTGAAGAAGTTAAAGATGAGGATAAGTTATTCATAGGGAACTCAGCAACCTCGGATATCGTGGGCCAAGAAAAAATGGTGCTGAAGATGATCTCGGGCAAGGACCTTACTTTGAACAATGTGTTGTATATTTTGGAGATTCAGAAGAATCTAGTATTCAAATCACTGTTAAGGAAGCATGACTTTCACATTATTTTTAAGTCGGACATAATTGTACTGTCTGAGAAGGGAATGTTTGTGGGAAAGGACTATGTATCTGATTGGCTTTTTAAGCTCAATATAATGATTATTAGGCCTAAGATAAATAAAATTGAAAGCTCTTCCACTGTATGCTTGAATCTTCATGTTTGTGACATGGTAGACTAGGAAATATTTATTATGATGTATTACGTAGATTAATAAACATGCAAAGCATACCTACATTCTACCTTGACCCGAAACACAAGTGTGAGACTTGTGTTAAAGCTAAAATGACAAGGTCATTCTTTCAATATATTGAGAGAAATAATGAACCACTCGGCCTAATCAACACTGACGTGTGTGACCTAAAAGGTATGTCGACACTTAGTGGGAATAAATATTTCATCACTTTTATAGATGATAATATAAAGTACTGTTATGTGTATCTTCTCAAAAGTAAGGATGAGGCTATGGAGAAAATTACTCTATATAAGAATGAGGTTGAAAACCAACTCAATAAGAAAATTAAGATGGTTTGACATGACCAAGGCGGTGAATATGTATCACCTTCGTTGAGTTGTGTGCTAAACATGGAATCAAATATGAAATAACAACTCCTTATACTCCTCAGCAAAATGAAATTGTTAAGCGAAAGAACCGCACTCTAAAAAAGATGATGAATACTCTTCTATTGAGCTCTGGACTGTCAAAGTTCATATAGGGGAAGCTGTATTAACAGCTAATTATCTTTTAAATAAAGTGCCCCGAAAGAAAATAGATAAGAGCACTTATGAGTTGGAATGGAAGACAATCATCCTATAAATATTTGTGAATATGGGGGTGTCTTGCCAAAGTTTTGGTGTCTGATCTGAAAAGGATTAAGATATGACCAAAAACTATTGATTGCATATTTATTGGATATGCACATAACAACAGTGCTATCGATTTTTTGTTTATGAGTCACAAATACTGGATATACACAAGAACTTGATAATAGAATAGAGAAATGTCTCATTATTCGAGCATGTGTTTTCATATAAGAGGAAGTAAGTTCCTCAAAATGAGCATATGAAACACAAAAGGAAGAAAAAGATGATGAACCAATTGAGGTTGAGTTCAGACGGAGTAAAAGAGCTCGGGTAAAAAAATTTTATGGAACAAATTTTATTACTTTCATGTTGGAAAGTGAGCCCCAAAGTTACTCAGAAGTAATAAACTCTTCTGATGGACTTCACTGGAAAGAGGCAATCACATTTGAGATATATTCTGTCTTGTAAAATCACACTTGGGAACTTGTGGATCTTCCTTTGAGAAGTAAACTACTAGGTTGCAAGTGGATCTTTAAGAAGAAAATGAAGTCAGATGGCATGATTGATAAGTATAAGGCTAGATTGGTAATTAAAGGTTATCGACAACGAGAAGACCTTGATTACTTTGATATGTATTC